>OX376669.1:14603145-15092271 GCA_947386135.1 Melanchra persicariae
CTTCCAGTCAAACCGGATTCAGCTGAATACCAGTATTTTATATGAAGCGGCTGCCTACCAGACCTCCATAACCCATTAACTATGTTACACGGGACTTCTTGACAAGACTAGTGTCAGATTTTCTGGCTTCTGACAATCTGTAACGACTGCCAAAGATTTACAAGTGACAGCTGGGACCAACGGCTTAACGTGCTTATCGACCGAGGCATGGAGGAGTCTCGGTATGTTAAGACGGTCACCCATCCACAGACCGACCTCGGCAAGCGGTGAAGATTGACCCGTGTTGCTGTTATTATTTAGCCAGGATCTCTTATTCCGTCTATGTATGACAGTATATAAATAAAATAAAAATCTTTACAGAAAAAAGCATTTCCTTACAAAACCAACGTTTTCCTTACCGAACACAAAAACTACATCCCAAACGCAATAAGACTCCCGAAAGCAATAAGTTTAGAACAAAAATACTTTGAGAACAACATTTGAAAAACATTGCTATCTGAATACGTGCAACGTTCAATTTTACTGAACTTCAAAATAAAAGTTTTCGCATCCAACGGGTTTATGTGATTCAGTTACACCATGGAACTTTGTGTCTTTATTTAGTTTCATTTATGTGGGCTTGCATGTTAAGTACAGCTTATGTTGATGACATGTTGCAAAAAATGTGGTAATCCCTTCATTATAAAGCTGGGTACTGACTGGTATTACGAGGCGTAATGTAACATGTTACAAAGCGAGCATTCGTGCAGTCAGTACGGGAGACGAGCACGAACATGCGCATGTTATAACATAACATGATCGCTGCGAATGTTACATTACAGCCTGCTACATTCAGTACCTACTCACCGGTCAGAGGTGATTACGCAGTACACAGTGTGGAAGATGAGGTCGAGTTGCAATATCCAGCTCTATACTCATATCATAATCATCATCATTTCAGCTAAAAGACTACTGGACATAGCCACCCACAAATGCCGCCACATTAACTGGTCCTGTGCATGTCGCTTCCGGCGGATTTTCGCGACCATCACCAAGTCATCGGTCCTCCTTAAAGGCGACCTTCTTACGTTGCATATTTTGATACGCAGTCATGTGTGTATTTTGTAATCAGGCTACCAGGGTTGCGGATTCTGTTCGGAAGAGTTATCGCGGCACTGGAAAGCAAAGGGCACTAGGAGGAGCACGGATGGGTTTAGTCAGTAAGAGTCTGACACTCCCTTCCGCTGCGCCAAGAGCGGGAGGAGTCATTTGATAATTTCCCATCCATAAAAAAAGGCTGCTGAGCAAAACTACAATAATTATGAAAACGTTCTATTTAAAACTAAATGCGACATAAGATCCCGAATGAAATAATAACACAGAATTTCATACTTAGTTTCAAAACATGGGAAAACAAAAACCAAACGGAAAATAGGACGCCATTGAGCTCAAACAACGTGTTTTTGAAAGATATTTCAGTTCGAAGATAGCACGTGTTTTGAAACGTGAGGAAACTTGAATATTGAGGAGGCGATCACTATCCAACGAATTGAAATCGAATTTCATGTATTCAGAAGGTACCATAATTGAATTGTTTCTGTATTCAAGGCTGAATATTTTATAGATTCGACACTGAGGACTTTATTAATAGATATTGAATTTACAGATATCTGGGACAAACATTGCTAAAAATACACACATTTTAAGTGCTGTAAAATTGGAGTTTTACTCAAAACTTTGTCTCAAATACGCATACATCATAACATTAATCAATTATTTTTTCTGACACAAAGAATAGATTACGTGTGGAAGTTCTCGGGCAACTTTGAACTATGATAACTTAACTTTGGTTGGACTTGAAATAAATTCAAGTAAAGTGTATATTTTAAGCGTATATTTATATATTTTTTTGTATGAGATATTATACAAGGTTATATATATATTAATAAATAAATCATCTGTTTCATACAAAATGTAATATTCACCCGAAGAAAATATATAAAACAGTAGATATATTTTTAGATTTTTCAGGCACACAGCAAAAGTTGTTTATAATCATGAGTACTTTCACCCACTGAAAGGTTGTTAGTATTTTGCAAAATAACCCTGTATATAGCCGTAGGCACACTCATAACTATAAACTCTAAGAAAACATATAAGATACAACATGGTCCTCCTGATCTAGAACACGATTTTCTTGTGACAACCAATCCAAGCAGAGACTAGCCATCGACACGGGAAATATTAATAGTGCACAAGGGTAAGTAAATGAGTAGCATAACTTTACGTTCGAAACGGATTTATCACCAAAAAGACGTTTACAGAGAATACCTATACCACGAAGACGGAAACGCGGCAACTTTGCAGCTTCCAATTCCTTAAGAAACGCTGACAATAACTTCCATTCCTACTTTATTACAACGTTTTCCTGGTCTTTTGTACTGCAAATACAAATAGAAAATAAACCACAGATAATAACAGCGTTTTTTCTAGCACAAAATGGCCGTATCGAGTTGAATACGGCGTATCTCCTGGAGCTCTGGTTGACCTTATAAAAAACTTCCGTAACTTGTTAGGGGGCGGCACTGATCACAATATTGTATTACTGATAGCGGTGTCACTGTGAAACGGTGAGACAGAAGCACCACGAATATAGGAATCAATTGAACTGCAGTGCGATTCTGTAAATATGTCGAAGTGAAGGCTGGAGAGAAGTGTCACCAAGCTACCGGGAAGGACCGGCTGAACTAGCTTTTGGTTTACCCCTAAGTCTTCGAGAAAATCTTACGTTACGTTAGTTTCCCCCGCAGTTTGACTTTCGTGGTGTGACTGCATTTTTTGTGGCAAAAACTAGTACACAACGTGTAACAGAATAAACGTAATACCTCTCAGGGGTCATTGTACTCATAATTATGAACAACTTTTACTAAGGGACCAACACTGACATCGCGAAAAAAAACCGACTGCTCCATACATTTCTCTGCACATAACTCGACAAAATGTACCAAACAGCAATTTTTTGTTGGTTCCATATATTAACAGTTGTTTACAATGATGAGTACAATGACACCTTAAGAAGTATTGCGTTTATTCTGTTACACGTTATATAAGTTCTAAAATCACGCAATTTAAGCTCAATATATATTTTTATTACATTTTTATAATACCTTTTTTCCAGAAAACAGGCTCGATCCTGAGGCATTTAACACGAGAGCCGCGATAAAAAGGAAGTCCATTACATTCCATGAGCCATAATTAATTTATTTACAAACCTACAGCAGGTATGCCTTATTCAATGTGTTGTTACAAAAAGTTACGTAACCAGTAGTCATGCTTGGCGCAAAATAAACTCTTTTTCTTTCTTTCTTTCTTTTCTTTTCAGTTGTACATTCCATTGAGCGACGTTTCTGGTCAGCCCATAAACATCGTTACTGTCCATAGAGCCCCTCCTGCTTGAGTTATTAGTCCGTAAAGCCACCTTTTACGATACCCACAGGTTAAGAAGGCGTGACACTGGCATTGTTTGGACGTAGCTACTGCTATGTGTTATAAGACCCCTAGCCACTCGCGCAGGCGTCAGATAAACTTGCAATAAAGTACATTGACCTTTCCTTACTAACCCTTCGTAGATACCCGAACAATAAATTATGAACCGTTTTTCATAACTAGAGAACGTAAAGGATCACGATAGACGTCGATTCAGGACAGCTTTATGTCTTTATTTCTGTTTTTGATATTGAGAAAGTCAATAAATGTATGTAGGTCAATGACTGTTATTGCAAATTTATCTAGTAACCATATGGAAAGTGCTACTGGAACTCTATTTCATAATTCAGGTCAACCTGTGTGTTAAACTTTGTCAAAATCCGTTCATAAACTACAACACAAACAACTTCATCATCATCATATCAGCCGAAAGACGTCCACTGCTAGACATGCCTCCCCCAAGTGTCGCCACAACAACCGGTCCTGTGCGTCGGCTACCCGCGACCCTCACCAGGTCATCGGTCTACCTTGTGGGAGGCCTTCCAACGCTGCGTCTTCCGGTACGCGGTCGCCACTCCAGAACTTTTCGGCCCCATCGACCATCCAAAACCAACTCCAGATCAACTTATTCAGAATAAAACCTAGGCACTTCGTTGCAATTCTTTTCTCCATGTAAATCTAGACTTCTTTGCGGTGTGATTGATTAATAAAAATATATACTTTCAGATCCTATTCTCACTTTTTATATTACAAATACGGAATGAGTTTCTTTGTTTGTAGATAACGCTGCCACGCCCGCCTAAATCGCTGAACCGATTTTGAAACATTTGTTACAAAAAGGAAACCCTGGGGTGGTTATAGGCTAGACTTTAACGCAAACGAAGCGGGCCAAAGCTAGTTTTAAAAATATAAACTAACTTTGTATTATTTTTGTGTCTTAGTCCTAACATGACAAGACTTACTCGCCTAGTGTAGCTTTCTTTGGTTTTACTTACGAAAACTTTTGGGACGTAAAATAGTTTCACACTGTTCATTGTTCTTCGACTACGGTGTATTAAAAGTAAAATTTAAACTGGTACTTCTGCCACAATATATATTTCTCCCTATTGCTCAGGAAGCATTTTTGGCATTCCAATATCACATTTCTCCGTAGTATTGTTAACAAATTTCTCGCCGGGGACCCGATTCAGAGGTAGAAGCCAAGATAAATGTTGTGCTGCGTCGCCCAATCGTGCAGAACTTAATGTAATAAGAAACTTTGATACTTTTCCAAAGTTATGGTTATAACGGTGTGAAAATAACAGAAAATATAAAGGTTTTTTTTCCCTTTTTGTAAATGGATAGGGTCGGGGAAATAAAAGCTGTGGATTAAAGAGTTTATGGGCAATTCGATTTTTAGGTGCGAGTTTGTTTTTCCATTGCAGGACGGTACTGAAGTGAGGTAGTGTTTTTACGTAAAGTAATATAATAATGTCCTCAAATTGTTTGTTTGTCAAATAAAAACAAACAATTTGACGACATTATTATATTGATGTTTGGAAGCAGATTATTACATAAAATGAAAAATGATTTTTTTTATAATTTTGAACAATTCTTTCCTATTATTTCCCCACGCACAAAGAACCGAATGGAAGTGTAATTACAGAAAATGGAGTCCCTTCTCTACTCTGCTATTACTTCTATACTTTATATTTGTTGCTGTTGTGTTGTGCCTTTTTAATGGATGGGAAGAGTTCTGGGCAGAGTGGGAGTGTCAGACTCTTACTGACTAAAACCCAACCGTGTTCCTACTCATGCCCATTGTGTTCCAGGGTCACGGTTTGTCTTTCGAACAAATTCCGCAACGTTTTGTACCTACGTTCAAGTTTTCTATCGTACTATTTACACACTTTCGTTGAATTCAATTGGCTTTATTTCCCGAAAACTCAGTTCTATGGTACAGGCCACAGAAGCAAACCCACTTGAAAAAGTCTTATATTTCAAAGAACAAGCAACAAGCCAGTATTAATTAAATTCAAACCATTCAGTTGAGCGTTCCTCATTCTGCTTTTGTTCACCGAAAATAGGTACGTAATTATGAATTTCCCGAAACATTTCCGGAAGTACGGTTTTCCGAGAAAATCCTACAGCAACGGTCAGTTCTATGAATAAGCGTTTACTGGTCGAATGCTTTACTGAAAAAACTTTGTCTACAGGCAGTTTAGGAAATAATCATGTTTTGACTAAATAGTGTGGTGGCTCCGACGAAACTAGACTGTGGGTATTATAGAACGGTGGAAGCGATTAATAAAACGAATTAAAACCGAATTCATTGTCGGAATGATTAATTTAAAGCACAATAAACCTGTCTCCAATAACATCAAATGCTTTTTAAAATGATTATATTTTGTTGATTTTACTGAAAGCCATCTAACACAAATGACAGATAAAACTTATAAATACAATACGTTTTTCACACAAACAATTTAGGTTTATTTACCTCATGTTTTAAAACATTTTAGCCCACACGCCCACAAAAAGTGCTAAACTCTGTCACGCCAAACAGCGCACAAGTGAAACAACAAAAGTTGAAACAAACTTTAAAACTGGGTACATTTGTTCCCCGGGACGAAACGGACCAATACCTGTGTAATCGGGAAATTTTATTAAAACCCTAACATCCAGGGCGGGCATTTCGGCATTTCCTCTGCTTTTTATTAAAAAGTCCAATTGCTATAAATTACGGGCCAGCCACTTCGCGGAACGACTTCGGTCCGACTTTTGTTTGACCCGACTTCAAGTTAAAACCGTTTTAAGGCCATCAATGAAAAATCAAGTCGGAAAGTTTTTGATTTAAATCGACGGATGTTCGACCCACAAAAAGGAGCAATGATTTTTACGAATGTTCCTTTCTTTCCGTTAGAGGAAGTCTTTCTGAAATGCATCAAGTAAATCAATCATGAGGAGAATGGTTGTCTTTTTACAGGTGGAAAAGTATTGTGATATTGAGGAATTGGACAATTTCGTTGAAGAATACCGTGGGGAATTAGTGAATCTTTGATTTTCTTTATAAGAAAAGAAATATTGGTTGATATGCCAACTACTTTTGAATATACTTTGTGTTCAAATTTTTAAGTCCGACTAGCTCAAAAATTCGATATGATGCCTTCTTGGTTTTTACAGCCGAAGTGTACCAAATAAATAAAAACCACGGAACTGTATCAAAAACCGAGATAAAAAATCCTAATCTGTACTATGGTCTACCCCGGTGCCAAATCTGTTCAGCCGTGATTGACAAACAAACACCCATGCATACAGACTTTAAACATAGCTACAAGTACAATAGAAGAGTCCAAATAACTCAAAAACAGAACAATCGCACTGAGCACTAAGCAGAGCGCATCCCAAACGCCACAGTGCAACAACAATCAGTGTATCAACGCTCAGTTCAGCAGCACACAGACTAACTGCGTTACCGCCGCGTTACTATGATTGTGTGCTGATTGCGAACAACCGGATTATAGAGGAGGATTACCAAATACTCGCTCTTTGATAACGGGATATATTTACACTCAGGGATTTCGACTGGGGTCGCTATCCTGTGTAGTTACTATTTGAGTAGAACATACACAGAAAAGTTTTACTATAATATCAGTTGGAACAGTTTAGATTAAATGTTTTTAGTTTTCGTGTGGAGCAACATGTTTTTATCGATGTGAAATTTTCAGTAGTAGCCGGAAACTGAATTTATTTCCGCTTGGTGGCAAAGTTTTTTTCTCACATAGGATGTCAGGAATATTGACAAAATGGGGCATCTCATAGAAAATGCTTCTGTTTAACCTTTTGTGGAATACAGACGTGATGCTATACTACTAAGAAAATGTTATTGAATACTAGCTTTTTCCCGCGACTTTGTACGCGCATATCAAGTATGAACATCGTTACGACCTATTCTAATATCTACCTAATTTAAATAAAAAAATCATTAAAATCGGTCGAGCCGTTTTGGAGGACTGTGACTACAAACACCGTGACACGAGATTTTTAAATAAGCAAAGGTATATAAAAATCTCGACTAATCTTGTACATTCTGACTGTAACTTTAATGCTGAGTCACTTTGTGGCAATACACTCATACCTATTATAATTGAAAATCACTTTATAGTTTCCCCAAAAAAATATTTCACTAGCAAACCAAGCTTAAACAGTAAGAATTGAAACGCCAAAAAACAAAGTCTTACATTACCTCCCTCAGACATCTGGCATCCGATCACGACGTCACTCTGGCCGCAAATACGTCATTATCAGGCGGCTAATCCCCACTAACAGCCCGCGCCGGAGCCGGCAGCAGCCGGGCGCAGCCGGCCGGATCGCTCGGAAAAGATTACATTTTAACGGGCCGTTAGACAGACAGGCGACAGATAGTAAGTTCATGCTGATTGAGATTTATTTAACTGTTTTCCGACCGAAATACGATTTGGAACTGAGATAGATTTAGAAGAAGGACCAAGTTATTTTTTATTTCGTGGTGAGTTAGCTCTTGTACTCGATCTCGGCTGCTGGAAAGCGATGATGTGGAGCACGCATGCATAGAAGTAATTAAACAATTCACTCTTGAATGAAAGACCCCCTTTACCATGAATGAGATATCATCAAGTGACTCCTTCCGCTCTGCCTGGAGCGGGAGGGAGTGTCAGACTCTTAATGAGTAAAACCCACACGTGCTCCTCGTAGTGCTCTTTGCGTTCCAGGGTCGTGGTGACTGAATGAAAGACCCCCTGGAAGTTACTATCAGGAAACACAGACTCTGGCAAGGGAATCCACTCCCTAGCTGTACGCATAAAGAAACTATTTTAAAACGTTTTGGGTCGCGGCGGCACATCGCCATACGTCTTGTACATGTCACTGGATAATTGCAACTCTGTAAGATTGTAATACATCTTTTTAGACTATATTTTTTCGATATAATGTGAGTGTATTCAACAGTGTGTTACAACAAATCCTATCAAAATTCAAAAGTGAGAAAAAAATTGTTGTTAATTTCCCGCGATAGTTTTCAATATAACTGCGTCTACAATTTTCTGGTGACATAGACATACCTTCAGAAATTATTGTAGTTAGCTATTGCTCCAGTTTTATTAAACTGGAGATTCACTACATTTTGAATGTTCGTTCAGAACTTAGTTTCATTTAGGTAGAATATGGTCTTAGTTCCATAGGAATAATAACAGCTCAGTCCTTAAAACCTTTGAATCTTAACAATAAAGAACGATATCTTCTCAAACAAATACGTACAAGTACGGTTGGACAATCAAGCATGATTTACCCCCCAAGCAAGTTGTTTGGTAAAAGCGACACGAGTAGTCCCTTTGACACACTCTAAATATATTTTACAACAGAATTTGGAATGTATCCAAAGACTATTTCCACCGGTCCTTCTGTATACCTCTCAGAGTAATAGACTCGCCCAGAATTAAACGTCCGTGTAATTATATAGACGCTGTTTCACGAACCAATAGCCCCCCTACACCCCCTTTCTCATCTCGCTCTCAAGTAATTTGTTTTGCGGACGCTCCCGAAGATTTCAGCACGGTACAACAGGCTTGTTTTTGTGGAAAATCTTTTGTTTTTTGGAGTAATTTTGCTAGAAAAATGGGAAGAAACTATAAAGGTTATTTTTAGGGTTCATAGTAAACTGAACTAATGTCATAAAGTGGTTGAATCTACTATTTTTGTAAGAAATGCTGACACTATCAATTTCATTAAAAAAATATTTTGGTTCCAAAGAAACAATGTGTTCAAAATGTTCATGGCTTATTGAGATGACGAATAATGGCAAACGAAAACCCACACTCGTTTCCTCTTGAACAGTTTCAAGTGTACAGGTAGAGACAAAACCTTTTTTTATGGTTATAGATAGACTCGCGTTCCACAATCTCACCTGATGGAAAGCAATTATGTCGTTGACGTAGACGAGGCTTGCCTAGGAGAACCCATTCACACTAGACCCCCCAAAAGATTGTAGGTATCAGAATTCACAGATTACTCCTTACCCGTATGTCTTCCAGAGGTTTACTTTCCATTCTGTGAACATACCACGAATTAACACATCCCTCTTCCCCTCACGATCACCACAATAAACATCCCCGTAGCTCGACCCCCATCCCCATTCACCCCCAAATTTTAAACAGCCGCTATTTATTTTTGCTCCCTGTCAAGCTTTCAAAAAAACTTTCCTAACGACCACATGAATATTTCATACGAGCCAGGGTTCTGCCTGACTCCCAAGTTACACTTTATTACACTGAAACCCTTGACTGAACAAGTTACGCAGTTTTTTTTCACGAAAAACCCTGAATTATTCATAAGTAGTACTTGCTAAGCACTTGATAAAAGTATGCTGGATTTCAGGAATCTTTTGTACTTTTGTATGTTATTAAATCTTTGAGGATGTTATGAGGAAATTGAAAGTTTCTTCGTGTATTATGTTTGAGTGCCTTTGTCGAGAGGCTTTTGGTTAAATATATTTTGTTATTTTTGTGGCGACGTTTTCATGCTGAAAAAAAATGTCATCCACCATCGAAAGAGGTGATAGATTGAGTCACTTGAATATGTCTGTTTCGTGCTGTTAAAAAACAGCATTTTTTTTAATTACACAGTTCAAATACCTAGCTTTTCCTATTGCGGAATTTGTTGGAAAGAGTCACCGTGGCCCTAGAACGCAAAGGGCATTAAGGAGAACAGGGATGGGTTTCAGTCAGTTAGAGTCTGACACTCCCTCCCGCTCCACCCAGAGTGGAAGGAATCATTTGATGATTTTCCATCCTTAAAAAAAGCCTTTTCCCAGGCTAAGGACCAGTATTTCTTATGTGGCGAATATAATATCCGTTCTCCTCAACCTAGTACTATCACTATTGGGTAACGCGGTACCTCTTTGGCAAGACTGATGTCAAATTGGTTTGGTTTTCAAATAACACTGTGATCTTCCAATCTACTTTGGACATTGGCAGAATAGTCGACATCGGCTTTGTTTTCCGTATATAAAAATAGAATAGAACAGAACACTGTGATGGTAGATACCGTCTGTCATCCTGCCACAGCAAAGTTCAGGAGATAATTCAAAAAAAAATTAGATAAAGAATATACTCAGAAAGTACGAGCCAACTAACTCAAATTTTAGAAACATTGAAGAAGCAAGATTCGCCGAATCGAATCTTTGATGGAAAAATGACAGCAAAACTGTGTTATTAAAATTATTTCTAGCGCTCAAACGATTCGCCGAATTATGAGTTGAAAAATAAAACCTAGTTCCATGGAAATACACAGTTCAATAAAAAGTTCTAATGAACTCATAAAAATCATTTTCGATTTCCTAGTGAGTGTAAAATAAGTTAAAGTCGAGTTCTTTCACCTCAACAAAAAACTCGGTCGAATACATACCGAAGTTTTCAGAAACAGCTCCGGAGCTAATTCCGGACGCTATTGTTTTCCTTAACAATCATAAGTTTCGCATCCCTATTGTAATTAAATACTTCAATTATGATGTAGTTTTATGAATGAAAAGGGCACAATGTCGATTACTTCAGAACGTCGGCTCCACACAATGAGCAGTAACAGGCGTACATACGCATACGTACGGCAATCTCAAACAAATACCAGGGATTGAAAACTCACTCGAAGCTCATTAATTTAACTAAGTTATCATATTGAGACTGTTACAGACTAGTGGTACATAAGCCTAATTAGGTAGAAATGTCAGCCGGTCGATTCCGTGAAAATATAACCGTGAAAACAAGTCAGCGAGCTTGATGTGAGCTATCAGTCGCTAGCACAAGGGTGGAATAACAGTGAAGTCAGTACGTGGAAACGAGCACGAACATGTACGCATGTTACATGCGTATGTGTTTGGTTTTACACGGATTTTGGGACACGGCATAACATAATCGCTGTGAATGTTACATTACAGTGCGTAACACCGATCAGTACCTAGCTTTACAAAAAAGCACTACGGTACCTTCCTATTTTGTGAATAGGGTATGCGTTGTTCAAGTTTCGATTCGAATTCTGAACAATGACGGTGATTGTATTTGCTGTTAGATTTGCATCGCCATTTTGTGGAGCGCATAATGATGTATGGAGAGAATGAGGTTCTATCGATTTTGAGAGATAATGATGTTATTGACTGTTGAGGCACAGATTAACTAAAAGTAAACATACCTCTGAGTTTGTTTCGGTTGTTTTGAAGGAAAAACAAATTCGAAATACTTATTTTTTTCTTTTTTTATACTAGTGAAAGTGATTATTTAAACCAATATAGGTACATAATTTTAGTAATAAATATTAGGTTGCGTTCCAACATTCGATTCATTACTATTTATTTATTTAAACTTTATGTACAACAGTCCAATAGACTAAATGCAACAAAGCACTCTCTACCAGTCAACCTTTGGGTTAAAAAGAGCACAAAATCAAACCGTTTTCAATAATATGCCTTGTCATATTTTTAATAGCAAGAACGTTTACCCATGAGGTTCAATTATAGACGCGTATTCACACGAAGCCTGATTGGTACCTATTTGTCCAGCATGACAACTGAATCCGAAATTTTAACGTACTCCCTGAGGCGGGCATGACTCCGACGTGTACAAAATAGGCTCCTGAATGTATGGACTCATATTGACATGCATAACTTTACGTTACTGATTGATCAATTTGTAAGGAATATAGCCCCGAGTTGTTCCAAATTACACCAAATATCGTCTGTTCAACTGTGAATAACACCCAAAGTCGCAGCTGGTCAGCCATTACTATTGCAATATCACAAAACAACAGAGCGAATAGCAATAGTTTTAAAAGCGCCATTATTTGCACAAACGGGGCAGGCAAAGGAAATAAAAATAAACATCCAGCCGAGATATTTAGTCGTTGCCAACGGCCGAACACTAAACAGAGAGATACAGAAAATCTAGTTCATTAAAATATCGATACAAGGAAATACGTTCAATTTTATTTGTTATGTCCACGCTTTCTTCATGCAAGTGTCAATATCACGCTACACTTGCAAGTAGCATCACGAAAGCACTACTTTTCGTTGGGAAAATATTAAGTAATGATGATGATAATGATTTTACAAAAAAAGAAAACAGGTGAAGAAGATGATTCTGTATTTCAATCATTTGACGGAATGATTAACAATACGTACCAAAATGTAGTCTCTATCGGGTTTGCGTCTCGCAAGTCGGTCGAGTAGTGACATACTGCCGCACGCACCGCATGACGAACGCAAGTCAAGAGGCGGACGCAATGTTGCCGCACCGTGGACGCAGTTTTGATTCTTTTTACGAAAAATGCAAGCAATCGTCATTTGACGATTGCGTGCTCATGACATGCCGTTTACGTGGACAGTTTGCCTCAGTGTTCCTTTTCTTTAACAGATTTCGTTTTATATATTATAAAGTGTATTTTCTGTATCGTTACTTGTGTTGTCACAGTCAGTTCTAGGATTTACTGCTGTTTTAACTTACTAGTTCATTTTCCTTGTTACTTGGTTAATTATTAAAAGTGCAGGATTGTGTTCGGCGTAGATATATTTTGGGACATTCTTAATTCCGCTGTCAATGTTGGTTTATGTGTTTGTGTTTTAGTGTGAAACAGAAAATGTAGAGAAGGGTAAAAATTGTTATTTTTTGGATTTAAATAGGTATATTAAAATAATTGACGCAAAAGGAATCATTAATGTGAATTTTATATGGAAAGTATAAATGAATAGTAAATTCGTTAAAAATATTGTTCATTTGACAAGGTATGTAATAAAAATAGTATATTTTATTAAACATCAGGAACAGTGGTGTAATTAAAAGGCATTAATAATAAAAAAAACCATCTTTAAGAGTGCATTAGCCATAGAAAAATATGAAGCTTTAGTCATTACTAAAGCTTGGCCATTGCCAAGCTTCATATTTTAGCTCATAAATGAACTTTTATGCTCTTTCAATTAAATTACCACTTCTATTATTTGCTTATTAACACATTCAAGTCAAGTTATTAATATAGGAAAGGTACAACTAAATCAATGTACATTCTATCTTTCCAATCATTCCCTCCTATACAGACATAATAACATCTCCACGCCTATTACCCCCATAATTAATCCACGGGTTGCTACGTGAGAATTAATGGTGTTCTACAAGGACATGGACAATGACGTCATCAATGAGGCCATTGATCCCGATTATTACATAGAGGACGAAGTGACTGATGTGTGTCTTTTTGATGGATTACAAGGTGGAAGGACGATTGGATCAGTCATTATCGATTTTGGTATTGTGGAAGATGGGTTTATGAGTTTGTGGAAATAGGTGATGTTATAGTTAACATAGAAAGATACTATTGATAAACGTTTGACCACTATCTCACCTGATGGTAAGCGATGATGTGGCACACACAAATACGCACAATGTAGGAACAAATGAACTTAACTTTGACTTTTGACTTTGACTTTGACTTTGACCTCACGGCCCTACGCCAAATAACTCCATAATAATATTATCTCTGTCTATAAGATAGTAAGGCAGTGTTTTGAGAAAGAACTTTCAATTGAAATATTTTAAGGAATATTCTGATAACCAATGCAGCTGTTAATATTGACGTTGTGTACAAAACAGTATGGTTGCAATTTTACAAATATAGTCAGTCTCAGAACGTAAACAAAAGTGCTATTAATTATGATATTAAGGTACTTATTCTTTTGTGAGGTAAAGATAGACTTTTAGAAACGATGGACTTGAAACCGATCGTCTACATGTTAAAACTGACGATTGATTTTGTAGACAAAACAATTATTTGACTTAAAGATGATTTAATGTCCTGACAATATTCCAGCTCCCAAACTTATCCGTGTAATAGTAGAAAAGCATAAATACTTGATTCCGGTTAACGAAGCGCCCACCTCGCCCGGTGCCCGCCAGGGGGCGCTCGTTAATATTTAACGCCAGTCACAAACTGACACTTGTTGCCAACATTGACGTAAAACAAGGAAGTAGACGCGATGAATATTTTAATGAATTTTACCAAAATTTTTGAAGCAATTAGGAGTTTTATGGTTGTTGGTGTTAAGA
This sequence comes from Melanchra persicariae, assembly GCA_947386135.1. NCBI lineage: Eukaryota > Metazoa > Arthropoda > Insecta > Lepidoptera > Noctuidae > Melanchra > Melanchra persicariae. The sequence goes on from OX376669.1 coordinate 14,617,707, forward strand.
TAGAAGGGTTATGAGAGATCATTGTTAAGGGCTGGTCTTCTAAACAAAGCTATCAAGAAAATTATGAAGTTGTGAAATTACTAATTTTTACCACTAATAAAAACGAAAGTGAGTCTACTTGTTTGTCTATCACGCCTACATCGTCAAAACTGATTTTGATAAGTGTTGGTATAGAGATAGAAAGGACCCTGAAAACGGTTATTACATTTCGTGAAAATAAAACTTGAATGCGTGCAAAGCCGCGGTCAAAAACTAGTATTAAATGAACGTGCTTCTCCCAATGTAAAAAAAAATGAAAATTCCTAACACAATTTTTAACCGAACATGCTGCAACTTCACTGTGTTTAATGTTATTGTTACAGATCTCTTTTCAAATCTTTGGCTACGTGTCATTTCTAAACATAAAACCAATTTAAAATTATGAAAAGACGCAGAAGAGAATAATACTGAACATGGTGTCGGAAAACATAATCCTGAAAGGTTGTCAAACAACAATTTGAAATTATTATCTTTTCTTGAAAACAACATAGAAGAGATTTTACTACTACGATCATACTTCATATACTAAGAATTTCTAAAGAGATGAAAATCCAAACCGTTAGAAATTCTCAATAGCTGCAGATTAACATTACTTCCTGGAAATATAAGACACGCTATTACACAAGACTTAAATTCCCAAAATTAAATGGTAAACATCTCTGCTTAACCCTGCAGAAGATACAGTGGCGCTTAAACATGGTACAACCCGACATTATCTACATAATCCTCAGCTGAGGTACGAGGTGCGGGGGGAAGGCACGTTAATTATGAGTAAGAAAGTTTTCCCGCCGGAGTTGGGCAACTTTCGCCACACTTCATAGCGAAGCTTTAATTATATGGATTGAAAGGTAGTGGCTGCTCTCTGGAGCTTTAGCTTTTGCTAGCTGGTAAATTAAACCTGGGTCTGGATGAGAGGTTGGTAATCCCTGGAAGTGATAGGCTTAGATGTTTTAGAACAGGGATATTAGGAGAATGATGATCATAAAATACATTATGCTTAATATTGTTATCATCATCATCTTGGCCTTGTGCTAATGTATTTAAGTTAGACGCACCATGTCTTCTAGCATAAATAAAAAAACTCGGGCGAAACTTGGCGCCGGTAATTAACCTCATCGGAGATTAACCACTTACAAAGGAGATTGGTGCAGTGTCTGCGCAATCACCGGTGTACTCTCTGCGTTACTGATGAATTTCTAATGCAAAACCCCTTAACACTTCTTGACTGACCTAGGAATGGAACCCAAGACCGCCGCCACATTGACGGCCCAATTAGTCAGCTCTTTGTTGTACACTACCAACATATTAAATGTTAGTAGTGTACAACAAAGGGCTGACTGATACAACACTTTTCATTGGGAACAACCTATTCCACGTTGTTAGGATCACTGCTTACTAACATTAATTTCCTTTAAGGCTCCTTACACACTTTTAAACCAAACATCACTTACGACTAGCTAATATTCTCATACCTTTCTCTATTTATAGAACAAAATTGACCGAATTCCTTACAAAAACTCGCATACTTTCGACAAAGCTCAATAACGATGACGAAGTCTGTATAGTCAGCATCGGTAATTGGTCCTTAAAAGTATCCTCTTTGTGCACGATACGAGCTCAGGGGGTGAGCAGAGAACCAGGGGTTGATAGCAACGATGGTAAGGCGATTGACGATGTGTCTGTCAAAGATGAAAATGCCAAAGAAATGATGAAAAGGGAAATAATTAAAAGACAAAAGGCAATCTGATTTAAAATATATCAAAAGAAATGTTATTGAGAATCGGGTATTGTTGAGCTTGTTAAAGAAGATCATAAAGGTATTATTATCGTAATAGAAAATTAGTAAAAGAACGCCTGTAGGTATACAGGTGTAAAGGGCACTTTAATAAGCTTTGAAACAAATTACAAATCATCAATGTTACAAAGGTAGGTATTAACATAAAAAGAGCTTCTATAGTTACTGTCTTTTACTAGCACTACTGTTACTAGCCTAATTTGTGACCCACTGTTGGTGTCTTACCTATAAAACTCACTATCTAGTGCGATGTCTAGTTCCTCAAGCGCCCAGTGAGTAAGGATCTTCACCCACCTCACCGGGTGCATTCGTGCAACGTAGCCAGTCCACTGAAATGCCATAAGGACACAATGTTCAAAAGACCATTACTATCTTCCCTTCCTCTTGCACGATTACATTTAATTTGACTCAACAGTAGATACAAGCAAAGCTTTCTTAAAAACAACTCACTCACAAAATATTGTTCCAGGCGCTCCAACAGCAACATTTACTCAGCCTCCTATCTGCGCTGATCACGCCAGCAATCATTAAGAGAGGCAACAGGCGCCGCCGAGTTGCGAGTGCCTACACGACTTGTTGGGAATGTAGTTAAGAAGCTCGGTGTAATTCCACGGGCGGAGAAGATGCAAGGTATGAACGAAGGCGACAAATCGAAAAGAATATATTTTTCTGACCGAACAGCCATAAATGACAGACATAACTGACAGAAGAGGAGGGTGATAAGGCTAACATTATACCAAATTTAAATTCCTTTTTTTCTGATGATTAAGACGGAATTTTCAATGCTACTCTTGCAGCTAAGAATTGCGGTATCTAGTTGATAGGCTAGAAATAATCACACCGGAATGGATGGCAGAAAATGGTAACATTGAAGTGGCCGTGATCGAGAATTACGTTGCCTTTCAATTATCAAAGATTGTCACGAAATTAGAAAACTAATTCATAGTGTGTTGGACTGCCAAAATGATTTGCTCTACCCAAAAATTGGGTTGCTGCACCAGATTGTTAAGTCCAAACCAGGTACGAACTACTTTCCCGATTCTTGACAATCTCCTCTATTTGTGGAAACGTTTGGCCTGTTGTAGTTCATCAATCATTTTGGTATCTAGATGTTGTTTGACTTGGTCTGGGATACGTCCCTTTTTCTGCTATATTTCCCATAAGTTTTTTCAGGTTGCTAGTTGGCAATGGAAAATGATCCAAAATTACTTCTGTACCAAATCAAAAAGATTGTGCAAAACGCTGTCGCTTCCATTTTGAACTCACCTCCGGAAGCCTTGCTCTCTGTCGGAAATAATAACGTATATCTTTTCGATGCTAAGTTCAGAGTTGTCAGCAAATTAAGACGACTTGCTATGTATACCTGAAATGTTTCATGTTTGTTTCACTTTAGCTCTTCCATTAAAACAATATTGTTCTTGGAAGGAAACTTTTTTTTACGCATCAAATTTTTTCAGTTTACAATCAATAAACTGTCAATAATTATTTTATAATCGTTTGCCATTTTCCGGTGACATAAACATTTAGTCGAATTGAGTGTATTTTCAAAACAAAAACGACATTAATAAACATGTTTGATATAGATAAGGAGGAATTTAGCGTAGCGTACGTTACGGGTGCATAAACAGTGGCCACACACAAACGGCTGACTCGAGTTACCAGGATTTACATCGATCGATTTCAAATTTGAGTTGGAGTTAGCGTCTTTTTCAATTTAAACATCTTTTACATGTGTTATTTATTAAAATATTTATGTGGAAATTGGTGAGCAAACGAAAGATTTTTGAAAATGGTAAAAAAAACATTATAAAGTGAAACACGTCAAAATCGTCTTAGCGTAGATTACGTAGATGGTGTCGAGAAGTTAGTACTGGAGAAAGACACCATTATTGGTAGTAGTTTTAGAAACTATGTTTCAGAACTATGTTTGGACTTCTGAGTTTGAAGATCAAAAGGATTTGTAGTTGCTTATGGATCTGAGTACTAACTCATTGACTAACTGCCTAACTATTTTATAGTTTATAAGGTAGTAAATTAACTCAGATAGAGAGAACGTAAGATCTATTACAACTGTTATCTGGTCTAGTTTCTAGTAAAGGTGCTTTAATACAAGATGCTTTCTGAAGCGAAAAACCGGAGGTCTAGACAAGTTGTTTGGTTCAAATATTTCTCTGTTCCAAGTCTGACTATTATCATGATATAAACAGTTTGGGTACAAAAATAAAGTAGAATTGGCACTCAGATCAACACGTACTTCCTGATGTCTTCTACCAATAAAAAAAGTATTACCAATTTTTTCCCTTGTGGCGAGATATTTCGGGCTAAAATTATTCGCCTCGCCCTTTGCATATCTACTATGATTGGCATCTTTCAAGGCACCCATGTAACCGGTCAGTAATCTGTCCGAGAATCTTGAAGCGTGTCTCAAACTGACCATTGTGTAAGAGAAGCCACACGAACAATACCCGTGAGGCCTGTCAAGTTGCTGTGATTTACCGCTGCGAGGTACGCAAGTGCCAAGTTGTCGTGAATATGACGACTTTGGACAATCTTAAGCCAGAAGGAAGTTTAATCCAGTTTCCCGCTGATGGATTTATATTGTATTCACTGCCTACAAATTAAATGAAAACATGAATTCAAGAGAAACCAATCAGCTATAACAAAACACGACAGGAAATAAAACTAGAATTACAATATTAAAAAACAAACTTAGTATTTAAACAACAGTAGCCTAAATCCAATACAAGTGAGTCACCGGAGGTTGTAAACACAGTGAAACATTCACCCTTCTGGTCCTCATTAATCGCCGCGTTAATTGACACCCGAGCTAATTCCAGCCTTTTTATTGAATCCAGCGGTCAGAAACACCCCAACTCGCCTTAATGCCACAGGGTCCCAACATAAACCCTGCGGAACACCATTTAGAACTTTGTCCAAATTAACTCCAATATTATTTTAGGCCACGTTTAATTGTATGTAATTGTGACTCGGAATGGACAAAGGTTGACGGTTAATTAGTTTCATACTCGTGTGTGTGTCCAAATTGCTGATAACAGCCAGCCCAAAGCTACGCAAGGCTCTAGAATGCTTCAGAACTTTCGGACGTTTTGTTTTATAATTTTAGTCAAGAGATTATTTCACGGCTGACGTACCATGAGATCAAATCAGTTTTTGTGAAGACAAAGGTTAACATTGAGACAGTGGAATGTTTAAGACGATTTGTCAAATTGAACGGTAAATTGATGCGCAAAACTCAGATTAAGAATTAGCCGGACAAAGATTTTATTGTTCAACTCAAACGTCAAAAGAAGATCAAAGATAAAGCAATCTAAAAATTCGATCTTGAAATTCCAAGATCACTTCAAAAGAAAGAAGATTTCAATCGTTTTGATTGTGAACACAAAAAATCTCAAATGCCAGGCTTATGGCAATGAATTTATAATCGTTAAATGGGAATCCAAAGTTGGCTCAACAAACAGTTTAAGATCGAATTGAAATCCAATTTAAATGTATTGGAGAAAATACTCGATGTTCAATTTCTTTCTGTTTACGCTTTAACAAGATTCAAAGACGTGTGTAAATACGTTAACATTTGTTTATAGACAATGGTCTCTACTTTATTACATGTTTTATTACAAAGAAATGTTTCACGACGATGTAAATATAAATAAAGTCTAAAATTCTACATGATTAACCTTTCGTCCGTCACGCAGGGCTCAGTGAATGGCCACCTAGACAGCAATAAAACGAATAATTTCGTAAACTTCAAACATTGTTAACATGCTACAACAAATTGATGTTTTTATTACTGAAAATAAAACAAGATGAGTTGTAAAATATGGTACGAGTGAGAATTATCTGTAGTAAATAGCTAATAACAAGGAAAGCTAACATGTAAAAGCTGAATTGTAGAAAATTGTATTGTGGAAAAATGAAACGTAAAATTGTAACACGAAACCTCAACACTTTAACATAAAGCTGAACAACCACACGAAACCAATCAAAACGCCAAAAGTCATTCAAAACATTTATTCAAGTGTAAAAAGGGAAAGAAAGAAGCCGTCGCCATTGTTCCCGGCGGTATCATTCACGACTCGATACCAGACGCTCGCAGACGTCTAAAAGTAAATTAAAACTATCCATTGTCGAATCATAACTCGGTTGACAATCGAATTGACGAAAACAATCGCTTTCGTGGCATTGTCCGGCCGACAATGCACTGGCTACAAACTGCGACGCGGAAAAACGTTCTAAATGCATTTCACTCCATCCCCACCCCCTGCCGGGGTGGAAGTAGTGGGTCCGCTGAACCTGAACGTTTACTGACGGTTGAGAAATAGCGCTTTTAGTAGCATTTGGAGTGGATTCGCGCGTGAAGGCGACAAAAGCTGGCAATTTCGGGCGGGACACAACAATAACACGCTAGAGACGTGGCGGGCGTGAAGGTGGCGTGAAGCGTGGATGGCGTGACACGCCCGTAAGGTGCCGTGACGGCCGCGAAACGAACTTTGTTGTTAATTGTACTTTTATTGTAAAGGATTTTAGTGTTAGTTTAGGAAAATAAGAGAACACCATTCTTAACATATGTTGTGTGAGTACACTTGGATATCTATTCCATTATCATGAGGCCTATTTTATCATAGTAAAATATATTTTATCAGTTAGATTAATTCAGCTTTTAACTGGTAACTAGGCAAAGGCATAAATCAATCTGCTGATGTACGGATGACTGCATTTATTGGTAACCAAATTGGTTGATGCATTGTGGAAGGATTTTAACTAATTATTAATGATTGAATTATCTTTTATGTTATGTTGTTAATTTAATATTAAGTCAGTACTCAACGCAGAGCATGTATAGGTACTGTTCAAAATTTATTACAGGAACCGCTGATTTAGATAACATGTTTAATTAACCTAGTTTGGATGTTCTGAAATTCATCACCCACTAATTTTCCAACAGAATAACAGTAAGTAAAGTGCGAGTTATTAAGATCAACATCTATTGCACTTATCATTAACATCCACAGCCCGACTTTGCCTTCTGCTGAGCATAGGCCTCTTTTCTTGAGTCAGTCCCCTTATATCTGTGCCAGCCTACACTACATCATCTCAAACACATCATAATACAATAATAATAAGTATAATTCCCCTTTCACGTCATAATAACATCCAATCTAAAGCCCGTTAATCAATTTCACACCATTACGTCGCCTTGAATAGAAAATATAGTAACAAAATTAATTTACCCCGCCGGTTCGCCCCGTTTTGCCCCCCGAACGCCCCTTTTCACCCCGCGTTCATTTTCCTATTATTTCTCGTAAGAAAACAGGCCCCCTTTGTGTTGCTACTGAGGAACAGACGGTCTGTCCGCAACTAATATTGTATGAGTAGTGGAGGAATTGAATGGGGGGGGGGGGGTGAAACGATATTATATCGAGTTTCTGAGAGACTGATCCATTGTGTGATTAGTACATTCTAGTTATAACATATTTGACAGCGACCGCCTTCTTGAAGGACTGGTAGGAGCATCAACGAATTTGAAACCTAAGACAAGCAGAATAATGTTGGTTTACCCCAGGAGAAAATTGGTAGTTGTACCCGGGAGTCTAGATTTGTCCGGTCGGTTAATTCTGTAAACAACTCACTGTGAAACTTAGGTGGAGTGAGCTTGAAAGGATCTGTCATTAATAAATAATAATAATAATAATAATAAGTTTATTTACCAAGATAATTTCACCTTGATTGGATGGTTTGACAACTTACTTAATGTTCATCTCACCTTAGTTTTTAAGACGACAGTATACGCAATAGTATTATGGATTGTGGCTATATGCTAGCCTATAACGTCATGAAACTTATCGGACATCTGACTACGCCTTTGCTAAAGAAGCACGACTGTTATTTCCTTTGTTTATCAAAACCTGGCAGTAGATAAACAAGTTCCTTCACAATACCTTGCGAAACATTCAGTAACTCCCACCTTTCCGCGTGGGCGGCTCGCGACACGCGTTATTCCGAACAAATTGATTCGGAATGTGGAATTATCGGAGCCGGACGCGGCGGCGCGGAATTCCGTACGACACGGAGTAAGGACTGTCACGTACGCAGCTGATTATTTCTGAGACAGTGCCTCCAGGAATCTGGGATCGTGATACAAGACAATGAAGTTGATAATGCTTAAGAAGGTTTTGTTGTTTGTAGGTATTTATTTTCTCGTTTGGCTAAATAGGAACAGCATGGGCCGATCTTTGAGGTTAAGCAACGCTTGCGAGTTTGGTTCTTGGATGGGTGACCATTCATTACATACCGCGCTTCGGAAAGCACGTAAAGCCATTGGTATTGGCTTTCATTTGAATATCTTTGACAGTCGTTCCGGAAAGTCGGAAGCCAGAGATTTTGACACCAGTCTTGCCAAGGGGTACCATGTTACTGACTTAATTCTTAGGTCATAAAGGACATGGAGTAGCTCCTCAATATATATAAGCCGACCCAAACATAGTTGGGATAAAACTCGACACAATGACTGTACTTATTTCCATTTTTTCGTTATCTTTACGAGTTTTCGCAGAATTCCTAAGTGAATAAAGCACATTATATATTATTCTACTTCTGTCACAAAACAGCATAAAATTATTGTAGTGTTGTGGCTTATACGATATGATTTTTTGTTATATTACCTGCGTTAAGCCTAGCTTCAGAAAGCATGTCCTAGATAAACAATACATGATCTTCGAATTGCAAAATGTAGCGATAGTACTCGTAATACGCTAATATTCTTCTTCTTTTTGGAACTATTGACTCAACTTCAATTTTTGTCCCTTCAGTATGTGACCCCTTGGGCCGCTCTGTCATTAGCCACGTTAAGGACCTGGACGATACTAATCATTGGACGTAGGTGGGCAGGGAAGTAGGCGGGCATATCCTGTAAAGGAGTACCACACTAGGGTCGTGTGTGGGATGGGTTTATAATACTGCATTTGGCTAGATTGTTTCTACGGTCCACCTGAGCCCGCAATCGGTTAAGAGTTTTCCAGATTTGCCACTGTCCGTGGCTCGGGGTATGGTGGGTTTTTTACCCACCGTACCCCTCCACATTTCACACACGTTTAGCTCACAAAAGTCCATTGGAACTTAATTCCAACCACATCGTTCGTGAAATTTGAGAGCAAATTGGCTGTGACAGACGGACATAACACGAATGATCTATAAGGGTTCCGTTTATCATTCTAACGTAAACCCTAAAAACTCACACTCATCAACGCCAAATAACATTCCGCATCACGTCTCCAAAACTCAGCCAGCATTAAATTTCAGGAGACGTCTACACTTAGAGACTCAGCCACAATGTCCTTGACAAAAACTACTTAAAATTAACATCATTCCGTTACTTTTACGACGACTTTTACAGCTCATCTTCTCAGAATACTTAATTTTCTCGTCAAAAGTTGACGGAACCATTCCTTTGCGTTACTTTTTTATGTTCCCGCGGGATTATCAGAGAATTCCGGAGTGTGCTTACGTCATAAAGGCACACATTAAGATTAAGAAGATTGATGCTAGTTTTTTATTACTGTTGTAGAAGCCCGAAAATGGCCGCTGAACGTAAGCTTTCTGATACACTGTTGTAAGGTAGAAAATAATGCTACATCTACGATCCACACAATGGCAACAAAGAAACAATACACTTAAATTTAATAAGTTCGGAAATCATTTTCCACAGAACACAATAATTTACACAGAAAACGGCTTTCCCATAGTTACCCAACACGGTTTCGATAATGGAGATCCAATATAAAATGAATGTGGCCATTTTGAATCAATGTTGATTTTCAAAATAATAATGACGTTTGTAATTCGTTTATTTCCGTTGAAATCGGCATGTGTTTCAAACTTTATTGTTTATTTATTGTTTTAAACGATTCTTGATAATTTCATTGTGCCAGAATTCGGTACATGATGCTATTAAATTTATAATATAATTAAACAATAATGCCTGTGTTTGGCACTTTCACCATAGATTGGCATAAGCATAGTGTTCTGTCTTTTTCTTTTTAACGTTTGTATTTACTAGTTTTTAGTTTTGTCTTGTAATTTATGTAACTGTGTTTTTGTGTTATTCTTGTACCGAATAAAAGTTTCATCTATCTAATTCCAAAAAGGGGTTGATGGATTCCATGACAGCAGAAGACTGTTGTGATAGCAACACTGTCTTTACCCCTTGGCAAAACCACAGTATAGATATCTACCAGTATTATGACTCGGCCCTGTCCTTGAAACAATTACTTACAGCCGCGTGGTACGTAAACACGCGATACCAACTCGAGGCGCGTAGGTATGACTCGCGTTCTGACCATTTGTATGTAAATAGAATACTGTAGATATCTATACTGTGGCGAATCTGTTGTCCGATTGTCTGGCTTCTGACAGTAGTCATAAGCCAGATAATCGGACAACAGTTTCGTAACGACTGTCAAATATTTACAAATGACAGTTGCAACTTAATAGACAAGTAGAGTCTCGGTATGTTAATATGATCACCCATCCACTGGCCGGGTGGCTGATATTATTTTGCGACAAGTGGCTTAAATGTAATATGACTGTCAAACATAACACCACACCAGTATTCAAGGAAGGTTTGGCAGTGGTACACCTGTGTAGAACATCCACTTTTTGCCAGTTAAGTTATCCTATTGGCACCATTGTCTTCAAACTGAAACTCAAATCTGAACGACTATGACTATAATTTTAACATTTAAACCCTCCATATTCCCGAACCTACCTAATTAAACAAAGTACGAACTAAAACAAACTATGCAGTGTTGGTACAAGAACATTCTCGCAGAACAAAATGTAGGAGCGTGAATAAGCGAGTGTGATTCCATTGTGCGCCGACGCCGACGCTCGACAATTAATACGGCACACAGCACACACAGCCTGCAGTCTACTAATTGAGCTTCTGACTTTCTTGCCGGAAACATTTGAGTAGACTGTGGGGTTGGAAAGATTTATTAAATAGTTAATCTGTGAAATATTTCGAAGTGGGTAGTTACATAGTGGTCTGCTTTGTTAGCAATTTGATGAAAAAACTCAATTTCAATCCTAGTGGATTACCACTAGGATCGGAGTTGCTAGGATTTTATGTAAGATCCGGATGAATAGAACGTCGTAGTATACAGCGTTCTGTATTTTTTGCATTCTACCATAACAAAAAGACGTACCCCATGAAAGGGAGTCTAATCATCATCATTTTCCCAGTATTGGATTCTAGTCAAAGTCAGATTCAGCTGAATACCAGTACCGACGTGGAGCGGCTGCCCTATCTGACCTCTGCAATCCTGTAACTCTATAAACTTGTGGATGTTAATGAGGTATTAATGTAGTCGGTTTTAACTGATTGGAGTGATAATAAACGTCGAATAGCCTTTTTTTTTCGCAAAAATTAAAAATGTTTACCTATAGTGTTTTAGCGTGAAAATTTAATCGAATGAACAATTTTCCAGTTTCTGGCAAGAAAGTATCGACTTTAAGTGATGCGACTGGTTTTATTTAAATAATCTCAGCAGTTTACTGTATTTTCTTGGGATGGGACATCACCCAATGACTCCTTCGGCTCTGGGCAGACGGAAGGGAGTGTCAGACTCTTACTGACTAAAACCCATCCGTCATTCCAGGGCCGCGGTGACTCTTTCGGACAAATTCTGCAATGGCAGATTAGCATTTGTGTCTGATAATGTGTTTCATTAATTTTGCGGGAGTTTTGTTCGAGAAATAAGGCCTAACATTTTGAAAAGCATAACAAGCAACAGAAGTGCGATGATTTTACTTGACGTTAACAATAACATAGTGCCGCGTTCACACCGAGGGCAATTAGGGCGAGCACACACGTTGCTGGCACAACACACGGATAATTGCCAGCCTTCAGTTAGTTTCTTGTTAGCTGCGGCTTCTCAAATAATGTGCCAGTGGAAACTTCTGAGGAACCGTTGTTTGAGAAGAAATTGTTTGTTAGGAAAACGTTAGATATACTGAAATTAATATCATTCTTGAAAAGCGACGAAATAATATATCAAACGTGATCTTCTTCTAATGTTAGACTTGTATTTATTTACAAACTTTTGCTTTGCCCTTGTAATAGCTAAAAAGTATTCCAATTGAACATACTCCCGGTGTGAAAAGTATCCTATGACCTATTCCAGGATATGGCCTACTCGTGTGCCAAGTTTAATTCAAATCCGTTCAGCCGGTGAGAATGAAAAGCTTACAGACACACCGAGTTACTTTCTCATTTATTATTATTAGTAACAATAGAAGATATAGTCTTCTTCTTCGTGTGCTGTAACGACCCCTCATACCCTAGTAGAAGATATAGTATACAGTGTGGATGCTCCATTTCCTTAACTATGAAGTATTTTTTTTTTTAAATGTCACCCTATAAAATATAAATTCTTAGCAATGACTATTTAGTAACAATACAAACAGTTAGGGCATGTATAGACGGCGCCAGCCCCGCGCGTCGCTCGCTGCACTTGCTAATTGTGTCGCATTCCGCTGAGGTTTCTCATTAGAAACACTGGTATTGTTGTGTAGCGTTTGTTTGACATTCTTGTAATGATTTGGTGTTACATCATCTTTAGAGGGAGTCTAATATAAATGAGATCTACCAGTTAAAATAATTGTAAGTCATTGACATATACGGGGTCTAACGGAGTAGTGCGCAAAGCCTCAAATTGAAAATTAAGAACAACTTTCAGAATGGGACCAACACTGAAATCGTGAAAAAAGGATTTATTTTTCGCTCAATCTGTGACACTTTTTATAGTAATGCAAAATTGATCGTCATAAGCCCGACTGAACCAAAGCGAACTCGCCCCGCGTTCGGCTATCTTCGAGACCGTTCGTGTGCCCAAGACATTAGAATACCGTGTTTCTTGCATGGTGAACGCGTATATTATTATGTAAGAAAATGTTAAGACGGTCATGTCTTTACTATGAATAATATGCTGCCAGTCCACCTTTTTTTTCAAACTTTTTCCCCCATAGCCGTTCACTCTTTACGCGCATTGCTTGCTAAATGCATTATAATGATTTATTGTGCGGGTCCTTACAATTTCGTAAACATTTTAAAATTAACCATAACATATTGAACTTATTAATATTTCAACATTATTATTAAAAATGTTGGATTTCACATGCAGAATTCCAACATGCAAAATATAAGGGCTTGCACAGATGGTGCCAGCGCTGTCTCACTGCACTTGCTAATTGTGTCGCATTCCGCCGCGGTTTCTTGTTAGTTAGCTGCATGAAAGCTTTTACTCTGTGCTCGTGTAATGATGTGGTGACTATATAGTTATTTCTTTTGAGAAACAGTTTTGAGCTAAAACCTAATGTGGTTTTAACATACTGAAGAATGGAGAATGTTTTGTCTTCTAAATTAATTATAATTTTGGGTTAAACCACTTTTCATTCCAAAAATACAAACTCTCCTTTGCGTCCCATATTTGAGTAAATCAACTCTTGCTTACGATATAAACTGCGTGTGACTTTAAGCCAATAATTCTAAGTTTTCAGGCCAAGAAAAGCTGAAAATGCGAAAGTACAAAAATTGCCTCACCATTTACCAGTTTTCAGCCAGTAAACCGAACTCCAAGCTACCATAAAACAATTAGGTTTAACATCAAAATAATAAGTTACTCTTACATTCTTGTTTCCGTCGTACTATACACTAGTATTACTCTAAATTCTGATAATATTTCCACCGCACAATATACCGGCCCGACCTTAAAGCAATTTGCTGCGGTCTCAGCAGACCACGCGATTGTTTTGTGCAATATTACCTTCGCTATGCTGAACTTAGTTACTAATTGAGTTGCCTTTCTATTAGCTGGTGACATCAGTATGTCATTAATATGTAATTGTATTTGGCAGGAGGAAATTCGGTTTTGAAATAATAGACTTGTCAAGTTTTAAGAGATTTCTCTACTTTTGCACCTTTATCTACCAGTCTTGCCAAGGGTATCCTGATTTGGGAGTCGGGATTCCCAATTTGGTCAGTACAACTCAGCTAGGCAATAGGAAATATGAAATATGAATATGTTTTATCTAAACAGTTTATCTAGAAATATTTAAAAAAATAACAGTGAGAATAGAATCAAAATTGACCGAAAAACAATTATTACTATTTTAAATAAATACATCTTTTCTGTCCCTCTCACGAAAACTCCGTTTTCTATGTCAGCTGTATAGGCGTTATGATATTTGACGTCAGAGTTGGTATCGGACTTCACTTTGTTGACAATTAGTCAACTTTGAAGCTTTGTAACTTCATCGCTGATGTTGGTATTTTAAAAAACTCGTGTTCAGCTGCATCTGGTATTGTTTAGTTAGACAGTAAGATGACTCCATCATTATATTATGTAAGGCAGGCTGATTGATTGATTGATGCAGGCTTTACAAAAATAGCTTATGTTATGTTGCGCGTTGAAAAGATTAGGCTGACGATGGAATTGATAAAAGGTTAAATTATTATCGGTTCTCGTTGAAGTGTTGTCGGTGTTTTATCTTACTATATAAACTTCTGTGGAAAGATAGCTAAAAATTAATGTGACTATTTATATGACCTCTCATTATTTTTACCTTACTTAATGTTTGGATTATACTAAATTATTTATCTTAATGTTCAACAAAGAAACACCCATCTAAACAGCGAAATAACTTAATCCACTACATTATTATAATCCTTTCCTTAACAAGTAAGCCAGCAACTACAAGATACAAAATGCTAATGGCACGCCATTTCTCCGCCCTCTACAATAGCGCTAGCTCGAGTACTGGCGCTAGCCACTCGACTGCGATTGTCCCTGTGCGTGACAGCCCTAAATCTCGTCGCTATAAACGGATCGTTAGTGTTGATGCACAGCGCTGGAACAAGTGGTTTAGTTGAGAGTAGATGACGATTTAAATATAGTTTGTGTAGAATTTTTGTAACGAACTAGGGTAAAAACTTATTATGGTTTTGAAACACTGGTTATGTTAAAGATTTTTTACCAATAATGTTATTGAAAAATTACGAGATGCCTTTGACGGAACTTGCTAATATTTATATTTATTTTGCCATCTTGATAATGAGGAAACACTGGCGTTAATTGGTTATTGTTATAATTACCATAACAAAGTAACAGAGAAGGGCTCGCCTCCTCTACTCTTTCACTTTCGGGCGGAAAAAAATATTTTTCTAAAAATATCAGTCTCGAGTCTAAACCAAAACGTGCTACAAATCGAAAGAAAACCAACTCCATCACCCTGCCTCACTACCTCATCAAAAATTCTCGTCTACATCCAGATTCAAAAAATGCATTTTCTATTTTCACGTCAGAAATCTGTTGATGCGATGTCGACATAACTCTCGGGAGTGTCGGCGTGCGGTGTTAGTCTCTCAGATTGTAGTTCGCGACCGATAGCGCTCAGTTAGGTTCGCAGTTCCTTACCGAACTAAACCTCTAGACTTTTAGATAAAAAAAAATGCCAAAACATAAGGATTCCCTTAGGTTTCCATTAATTGTCCAATCGACAACTTGAACTTTCGACAGCGTTTGTCGATCCTATACATTGTTGACGTTTTAACAATCGCCTTTGTCTAGAGCCTCACGTTACTCTTTTAGAGCATTCACCCGCTTTGCTATCACTAACCAAAGATAATCCACTGACAAGAAATATGAACAAAAAATCGACGAGAATCAACGTGTTGTGTGTATCCAATGAACTAACGAACTGAAGAGTGAAGAATTTTAGATCTAGTTCGCGTAGTTCGCCTCCGAGAGCGCTCTAACAATCTAGTTCGTTCGCGAACTACACAAGACTGTGTCTGCAGTGTCGCAGTGTCGCGTCTCCTGAGACATCGCTTGTTAACTTAAAATTTCAAACGGCGCTAGAGTTAAAAAAAGTATTTTGTGTTCTCCGTGTAGTTAGTCGCGATAATATTAGAGGACGATTTGAAAGTTTCGATGAACTTACGTTTGAGTAAACCTTTACGCGACTTGTAACTAGGTAAATATTTATACCTACAGTTGTTGTTGCTTTGGGATTTTAAGTCATACGGTGCTCGTAGCTAAATAATACAAGTCACCCGGGCTAAACGAAACTTGCTGAGGTTGTCTCGTGGATGGGTAACCTTCATCTGTAACATACCGAGACTCCCCCGTACCGAAAGCATGTTAATCCGTTGGCTCCGGCTGTCATTTGTACATCTTTGATGGTATTAACGGGTAGTCAGAAACCAGGAATCTGACATGAGTCTTGCAAAGGTTACGCTATTGTGTTACCCAGTTGCTGTACCTCCTAGACTACGCTCGAACTGAGGAACTACTAACCACTCAGACATAATTCACAACATTCCATACAAAACATGTAACACAGTCACAGACCTTATTAATATAGCAGAAGACACCAAGCTCAAACTGACTCAAACACAGTCTTACACTTGACACCACCACATTCACATACGCAGGCACCTCATATCATACTCACACAACACAAAATACACACGTTTTCCAGTCATACACAAACACAGTCACACAACACAAACAAAACACACGATGCCCAATCACACATGCAGAATCAACCATACACAACACAGTCATCTTACTTTCTAATTTTAATTTACCTTTATAATACTTTAATTCACTTTTTAACTTTTTTTTTTTTCCTTTGTTTTTCAAACATAATAATTATATTCTTTTTGTATAATTTAATATCAGCCGGTCAGCTCTTAATTTCCATAAGGGTTTATAGAGTGCAAGTGACAGTAGAACACTGACTCCTAAGTCACAGGTATTCCTAGTTTAGGAGTCAGGGTTTCAACTTTTGAGCGCCTTTTACAATTAAGAACTTTAACTAGATATTAAGCATATTGTAAGGATTTGTATCAATAAAGTATTATTATTATTATTCTCTTTATTCATTCATTCACATATATTTTACATTTTTAAATATTTCTGTAAAAACAATAAAAAAAACATTTAAACATATAAAAAATAGTAGTCCGCCGGTGTCGGGAGCGAGGTCCAAGCTACCGATGGTTAGGGCTTCAGAGAAAGGAACCTCCTCACAATACGAGCCGTATCGAGGAGTACTGCCTTCTGTATCAGGCCCTTTATCCAACTGCGCAATGCCAACTTCGACAGATGGTCGTCGAAGCTTTTGGCCATCAGGCCGTTGGCCGTAACGACCATCGGCACAATGACAGCCGAGTCCACATTCCACATGTCAACAACCTCGTGCGCTAAGTCAAGATACTTGATTTGTTTTTCTTTCTCAGCTTTGACGAGGTTCTCGTCATGTGGAATGGTAACATCGATTATCATTGTGCGGCGCGCTAATCGGTCTATCACCACTATATCGGGCTTATTAGCGACGATAGTCCTATCAGTGATGATAGACCGATCCCAGTACAACGTGACATGGTCATTTTCGAGAACTGGGTCGGGCACATACTTGTAATACGGTACCTCAGAATCAACAAGTTGGTATTTCAAAGCAAGTTGCTGGTGAATAATCCTGGCCACTTGGTTATGCCTGTGCAAGTACTCGCCGTTAGCCAGACGAGAACAACCAGAGATAATATGTCTGATGGACTCACCCGGACGGTGAAATGCCCGACACACGTCAACCGTCCCGTCCTTCATAATATGCCTCCGGTAGTTGTTCGTCAAGATAACTTCGTCCATAATTGCACAAACAAAACCTTCAGTTTCTCCGAAGAGATCACCGAAACGTAGCCAGGCCACGGACGCTGAGAAATCTACATCGGACCCATAGAGAGCCCGATAGAAGCCCCCGTGAAGCTCCTTGCCTTTCCATACCTCCTTGCGGTCATCTGTAGTAAGTATCACGGGTTTGCGCCAGTTCTCTTTAGCCATGGACAACGGGGTGAGTCCCTTGTCCACTGCGACCACATCTCGGTGCATACCCACATCGACTTTGAGAAAATATTCTCTGAGACTGCACATCTCGCGGTTGTGGAGAGTCTTAGCATTTAAAAAGCCTCGACCTCCACACTTCCGCGGGATGTACAGTCTCATCACCGACGATCGTGGGTGATGCATCCGGTTTGCAGTCAGCAGTGTACGGACCCTCCTATCCAGGGCGTCGAGTTCAGTTTGAGTCCATTTGAGTATGCCGAAAGAGTACATTAATACTGGCATGACCCAACCGTTGAAGGCGCGCACCTTATTTCCGCCCGACAAAAGGCTGTTCAAAACCTTTTTTAGGCGGCCAAAGAAGCGCTCCTTCAGCGATTGTTTCATGTCAGTACCGTTAATGCCCAACGCTTCCGACATACCCAAATACTTATAGGTTTCGGTCGAGCTGAGGGATCTAACCTGTATGGAATCTGAGAGTTGAATTCCCTCAGATTCCATAATCTCCCCTTTCTTTACATGCATGACTGCACATTTGTCCACACCAAATTCCATCCTGATGGCGCTACTGAAAGTTTCAGTTACCTTTAGTAGCTCCATCAGTCGCAAATTGTTGGGGGCAAAGAGTTTCAAGTCATCCATGTAAAAAAGGTGAGATATGGTTTGACCACCTCTTCTCAACCGATAGCCTAGACCTGAATCCCCCAGCAGTGTGCTAAGAGGATTCAGAGCTAAGCAGAACCAAAGTGGACTCAAACTGTCGCCCTGAAATATTCCCCGTTTAATCCATACAGGCTCATCGTTCCCTTGAATCGGTCGACATCCTGGATAGCGAAGGACCGTTTTCCAATGCCTCATACATGACTCAAGAAGGGTGCGTAGAGTTGCATCTATTTTGTACAACTCCAGCACCCTCATGAGCCATGTATGTGGCACAGAGTCATAGGCCTTCTTGTAATCTATCCAACATGTCGACAGATCCTTACGGGATCGACGAACCTGTTGGCTTATGGCCATGTCTATGAGGAGTAGCTCCTTAGTGCCGCGGGACCCTTTCCTACATCCATTCTGAGAAGCGGACATAATTGAGTTATTCTCAATGTGATCATTAATTTTCACTCTCAGAATGGATGTAAGAAGTTTATAGACCGTCGACAAACAAGTAATCGGTCTATAATTCTTGGGTTCCGCGGGACTACCTGTCTTATGGAGCAGGTGGGTAACGCCAGTTGTTAGAAACTGTGGTAGCGACCCAGACTCTAAGGATGATTGGAATTGAGATGCCAGGAGCGCGTGTGAGCTGCTATACCATTTTAGCCAGAAGTTATGCAGTCCGTCCGGTCCTGGAGATTTCCAGTTCGGTAACGGACGGACTGCTTTGGCTACATCCAATGGGGTGATGTTGATTACTTCCATTGGTGGTATAGCTTCACACACGCGCTCGACATCGCGCATCCAACCACCCTCGGCATGACAGACGGGCACCGACCAGATGTTTCGCCAGAATGTACTCGTGGCGAGATCATCCGGGCGGCACACGTCTGTCACACTTTGTTCAGATCGCTCCCAAGCTCTATACACCCACCTCTCATCGCTCTGGAACATACGATTCTGCGAGTATCGGTCAACCCGCCGCTTATACCGCCGAATACGGTTTGCCCATGCACAAACTTTCTGCTTCAGGAAGTCGATGCGCTCTGTGACACGGGAGGTGTATTCTCGAGGGCTGATTCCAGTCCCCGAAAACGCCCGCCTCACAAAGCACATCACACGTGGCCGGGTATTGCCCTCCCTGAAGCAGTATAGTTTACCGATGAGTGCCCTAGCCTCATCGATACGCCGCTCGATCCTGCACTGCCAGGCTGGTACAGCAGGTTTTGGTCGTATAGCCTCGTCACAATTTGGAAACTTGACGTTTGCTATACGACATGCCGCAACAGCCCCGCAATACAGGATTGAGTGCGTATCAACGAGGTTCTCGCTGCTTTCGAAGATATTCTGAAGCAGCGAGTCCAAGGCACACACCAGCGCCCTATTCTTTTTGTGCATAGGTAACCGTGGTAATCGGGGCCTAAGTTCGGTTGGAGTTGATCTATACTCGCGAAGCGCATCCTCCAGCGCGCTCCTCAGTCGATCGTTGCACTGGCTACTTACCGTGACAACCCTATCATCTACCCCATCACTATCATTATTGGGCCGCGGTGTGATTACGCCACTGGCTGGCGCCTGTACCGCGGTCTGTGTCGGGGTCGAGATGATAAGGTTGTTAAGTACCTCTGAGCGCAGCCTATCAAGCGCGGCATCGTCCAACTTGTGACTACGTTGGATGACTCGCACTTGATCCGACAATCGTTGGGCCGAGACGTTGACAGTCGGTTCCAGGTCCTGAAACAGAGACAGCATCCTGACACGGTACGCAGTGAGGTTAGTTCCCCCCTCTGTAGACCCGTAATATGCGCGCATGACGTTTTCGTTCATGGACTGCGTCCATCTCATGCGCTGCATACAACCACCGGTAGCGGGGACCCGGCTCGGGGCCGGTTGGCCCCTAGGTCCCAAGCCCCTCGGTGGCCGGCCTCTCCCCTGCCGACGCACAGGTGTTGGCGACGTCGGCGGAGAGAAATACTCGTCGCTCGAGCTCGACGCGACTGCAGCCGCCGGTGACACTGGTAATCCTATGTCCGGCGGCGGCGAGGCGGAGTTGAGCGACGGATCCGGGGGTGGTGGGCGTGCACGTTGTGATGTTGCTCTCGTAATCATGGTTTGTTCATTTCATCCATCGTGGTTTATTTTTAGCTCAAATTTTATTGGTGACATGTGTCATCTGTCCGGCAAAAATAAAGTTCTTCTATTTGATTCATTTTTTTGGTTTATATAGTTCTGGTGAGTCTGAATATATTACTTTGTTTATTTGTGGAGGCTTTGTTGGAGAACATTTACCAAAATGAGATAAAAAGAAACTATTATTTAATATTTTAATTTTCGGGAATGAAAAAACAACTCGTGTTGCTATCGAGAGTTGCCAGCTATTATTATTATTATTATTAGTTCCTGGGCTGTAATTGTTATGAAGATCGCCAGTACCCCTATGTGACATAATGCAGCTGCATCTGGTAAGACTAGAAGCCAACCCCAACAAACTCGTATCTGGTGGAGTTTACTTAAAGGAGATTGACCAATCTGGACCAAATGCTGCCCAGGCATGGGAATACTTTTATTTTTTTCCTAACATGAAGAGATACTTAAAAAATAAAAATAAAAAAAAAACATCCACGGGTTTAGTACCTAAAAACTTATGGCTTTTTGGTGCTTCAACTTTTGATATACAGCGTGTAAGGGACATCGACGTACAAACGGCCATACCATGAGTTCAGGACATGATTCTGGACCCCCCCGCGTTGGAATTTTTCGTCGGCTTTTTCTTCATTTTTCAATTTTTTTTCAGCTGTTTTTTACTTAAGACTGTTCATAATTGTTATTCTTACCTAACCCAATGTGTTTTAATTAAAAAAATAATTAATTCACTACTTTCACTAAAAAGATACCTAATATGTAAATAAAACTAGTTAGGCATCTGCTCGAATCTCGAATCCTATCTTTTTAGGGGTGAGTTAGCTAGTTCATTAGTTTATACCTACATCATTACTGGAACTAAATGTACATACTTACTTTAAACCTTTTTTTTATCAATCCTTATCGGAATCGTGATATAAAGAGACTAAGCTTATGGCTCCTCCATTTCTCTTAACTTCTGCATACTTAAACAAGTTCCTACCATCAGTAGATTAGGTATTTCTGAGTGATCAAAATGAGCTTTTGTGTTATTATTGCCGTCGGCGATATTCGTAGGTACCTACATTAAAGTGCAACGCGGCGCGGCAGCGACTAAGGCCTGTTTATGTGTATTTGCAAGTACTACGTTAACCACGTACAGCGCTCTCGCGCGTTTTGATCGTGTTGTTCTAAATACATTGCGGGCTCGAAAATGTCAATTTCTGTAACCGATCATTAGCGAGATTAATGACTTTCACAATTTGGTTAGTGGCAATATTATAAAAGCTCCCGAGTCCGAACCCGACCTCAAAACGAACATCAAGATACAGTGTTCAAAACATAATTCAAGCTCTACCACGTGAGGTAAGTACCTACTTTTTATTTAAGTAGTTATATTATTACGCAAAATAAGCCATTATCTCAACAGTTAACACAATTATTTACATTACTTAAATCATAACATAACAAATGCGTTCCTAGATATACAGGGTTATTTGTAAAACACCAACAACATTTCAGGGGGTGAAAGTACTCATCATTATAAACAACTTTTGCTATGAGACCAACCCTGAAAAATCAAAAAAAATATCTGTTCTTTCATACATTTTCATTGGGTGACTATTGCATTTTGTATGAAACAGCTGATTTAATTTTTGATATTTCAAAGTTGGTCCCATAGTAAAAGTTGTTTATAATGATGAGGACTTTCACCCCCTGAAAGGTTGCTGGTGTTTTACAAATAACCCTGTATACTTAGAAGTTACCTACTATAAAACGGATTCATGTTATGCCGTGGGTTATTTGTTTAACGAGAAGGAAGAGACTCGAGGGAAGAGACTCAGCGATCTCACAGTTAAACTGCGTAAGCAGTTTTGTGGGGCAATGTACTTAGTTTTAAGATTTCTTAAGTGAATAAAAATCATTCATTCATTCATTCATTCATTCATTCAACATTTTTTCATGGTTTCAGATAACATTCAATAATGAGGAATACCTCTGCCACAACTGTTGGACAAGAGCTCATCGTGGGACGATGTCTGCAATGCCTGCTGTGGAAGATGCACTTGCTGTGGGAAATCCACCTGCTGCGGGTAATCCGCCTGCCGTGGAAAATCTACTAAACATGGAAGATCAGCCCGTGGAAGACGACATTCTAGGACAAAACGTAACATTTCACCTTCCCGGAAATTACTGCCGAGCCCCAAATACGTCAAATGCTTGCATGGTGTACAATTGCACCAGCAATGTGCAACTAATTCGAGTGCACATAAAGAGTCGATATACATCGTCAAAAGTGTATCATTTCTACCGCGACCCTCACCAGGTCATCGGTCCACCTTGTGGGAGGCCTTCTAACGCTGCGTCTTCCGGTACGCGGTCGCCACTCCAAAACTTTTCGGCCCCATCGACCATCTGTTCTGCGAGCAATGTGCCCTGCCCACTGCCACTTCGATTTGGCGATCCTTCGGGCTATGTCGGTAACCTTGGTTCTCTTGCGGATATCATAATTCCTGATTCGAGCACGCAAGGAAACTCCGAGCATTGCCCTCTCCATTGCCCTTTGGGTGACTTCAAGCCTTCTGATGAGGCCCATTATGAGCGACCACGTTTCGAGTCCATAGGTCATCACTGGCAACACGCACTGGTCATAGACTTTCGTCTTGAGACACTGTGGTATGTGAGACGAGAAGATACCGCGCAACTTTTCGAACGCCGCCCAGCCGAGTCGGATTCAACGGTTGACCTCTTTCTCGAAGTTAGCCCTTCTTAACTGGATCGTTTGTCCCAGGTTGACGTACTCATCAACCACTTCGAGTGCAGAGCCTCCAATCTTGATAGGAGTGGGTGCTACATGGGTATTTACCATGACCTTGGTTTTGTCCATGTTCATTTTAAGACCCACTCTTTCGGAAGCTCTACTGAGGTCATCGAGCATTGTACTAAGGTCCTCCGTGGTCTCAGCCATGACGACTATATCATCGGCAAATCGAAGATGAGTGATGTACTCGCCATTGACATTAATGCCTAGCCTTTTCCAGTCCAAAACCTTGAAGACGTCCTCCATTGCGGCCGTGAACAGTTTCGGAGAAATTACGTCTCCCTGCCTCACACCCCGCTGCAGGAGGATAGGTTCTGATGTCTGATCCTGAAGTCGGACTGATATGGTGGCGTTTACATACAAACACTTCAGCACCTCGATGTACCGATAGTCGATCTGGCACCGTTGGAGAGACTGCAGCACAGCCCAGGTCTCGATCGAATCGAAGGCTTTCTCGTAGTCCACAAACGCTAAGCAGAGGGGCAGATTATACTCTTCGGTCTTCTGTATAACCTGCCGCAGCGTGTGTATGTGGTCTACGGTGCTGAAGCCTTTTCGGAATCCTGTTTGTTCGGGAGGCTGGAAGTCGTCAAACGTGCGTGTGACGGTTTGTGATGACTCTGGGAAACAGCTTGTAGACATGGCTCAGAAGTGAGATGGGCGTGTAATTCTTATTGTCGCGCTTTTTTAAGAAGAGTACCACTACACCTCTGCTCCACGTTTGTGGCGTTTTCCCCTCGAGTGTGACGGAATCGAAGTTTCTGAAGGGCCTTAAGGACTGGTTTTCTACCCGCCTTCAGGAGTTCAGCCGTAATTCCGTCCTCACCCGACGCCTTGTTGTTTTTAAGCTGCTTCAGAGCCATCCTAATCTCATACAGGCTGACGTCCGGGATGTCTTCGGTATAATGCCAGGTCAATCTAGCTCTTGGGTCGTTCGCTAGATTTGCTGCGGGTTTGGTCATTGACGTTGATAACTGTCCATAAAATGTCTCGATCTCCCTCATAAGGCGGATATGGTTCTTCTAAAACCTATGTAACGAATAAATAATTGATTGATTGAATGATTATAGCTACTTAACTAAGTGTTGTTATAATAATATAATCCATTGTTTATAATATAGTCTTTTATTTTCAAAAAAAGCTGTTGAAGAAACCTTCGTTAATGTAAAATCTCAA
The DNA here is from genome assembly GCA_947386135.1 of Melanchra persicariae. Classification (NCBI taxonomy): domain Eukaryota; kingdom Metazoa; phylum Arthropoda; class Insecta; order Lepidoptera; family Noctuidae; genus Melanchra; species Melanchra persicariae. The sequence goes on from OX376669.1 coordinate 14,642,230, forward strand.
CTCTCCTCGGATAGATTTTAAAGAGCTTTGGGTTACAGATTAGTATCAGTCTAAGGTACAGTATGCACCATGATTCAATGTTGGGCAGCACTTGGTCCAAAGTCCATATAAAAATGGTCAATCTCCTTTAATTATAAAAAAAAAAAATAGTTATAGGTTATGATTTTGAATAGATAACGAACCACCGCGAAATCGCGAAAAAGTCTGCTGTTCATTAGACATTTTGTCGTGTTATGTGAAAAAATAATTTTTCGCCGTTTAGCCATTTGAACTTTTCAAATAGAATAAAACACTGACTCTGCCCGAAGCTGTGTTTTAACTGAGAAGCAACTAGTATACAACTAGGTAAATAGTTGCCTTGGGATTTTAAATAATACAGGTGCACGTGACTAAATAATAAACGTATCAAACAATAAGAGTAGGGCTTCCAACAGCAACTTGGCCACGATCCCAGCAACCTGTAAACGAAACCATTAAACTAATTTTCGAGCAGTGACTCCGATCCCAGTTAATCTTTGTGAGAGGTGCCTTAGAAATTAAATCAAGTGTATGAGCAAGAGCGCTCAGCCGTGCCATCTGATTTCCCTGAGGGCAGCACTGCTCCCGCAGTCAGACTTGAGGTAGCTTTGAGATCGCCGCGTTGAACCCGAGACATTTCATGCTTTACGAAGTAATGCAAGTTGTGCTAATACACGCTTATTATGCTATTATATGTAGTGATCGTGTAAGTAAAGGAAGTGAATGATAGCGAGACGTTTGACAGGAGAGAATATAAGAAGAAATGTCACGCCGACCCCAAAAACCCATAAAGGCTATCCATCTGGCAGCAGTTGTATCTTGTGAACCAGTAGTTAGACAGTATTTCTGTACCTATCCAGTACAACACTAACAGTATAACCCTTATAAGAAACGTGTTCTTTTTCTATCGTTCTAAGCGTTGTTTTCGGTCTTTCGTAATATAGAAACACATTAAAGCATTTATCTTTGTGTGCATATATAATAACGAGCTGCCGCCCGCGGCTCCGCCCGCGTAAATGTCGGGAATTATCCCAAGAGCTGATATTCCCTTGGGTAAAAAGTCTATGAGTAATTCTAGGCTATAATCTACCACTGTGCCAAATTTCATCAAGATCCGTTCTGCCGTTTTGACGTGATTGAGTAACAGTGCTAATATAAAAGTGTAACAACAAATAATAAAAACTTGTCAAATGCAAGTCGGACTCGCGCAGCAAGAGTTCGCACGCACCGCCGCGCGCCGCATAGTTTCAAACCCACGAAATGTGGCACTTTGCCTATGGGGCACTTGCCGACTGCCGTTGACCTATAATCATGCAATTTTACGACTCCGACTCGCACTTGACAGTTTTGTTTCTTCTTTTTGAATGCTAGTATTTAAAACGTGATTTCCAGTACAACTATTTCTGCTGTCAACCAGCAAGCTAATCGCAAAAAAACGAATAGTAAAATTACAAAACTTATCCACTCCACCAAATATTATACGACTCCCAGTTTCATCTTATTATATGGGCCCATAACCTAACTTAATAGTCTATAAATTCATTCTCCTAAAGTTCGAAAGTACTAAAAGAAAGTAAATCTTAATACATTAGCGAAATGTTTTATTCAAAACTTTGAACAGTCTATTGTATAACTTTTTAAAAGATTTTAATAAAAATTTAATGAAATAGTTTTCAGTGACAGACTAGTTATTATTCAAAATTATATGCTAAGATTGTTAAAAGTTTAGTTTTAATTTTTAATGTGATGTTTAAATTATGATATTAAAAGTTTTAATTGAATGTGTATAATAAAAGAACACATACAACATTAACTTAGGACTTATTGCTCGAATCGAACCAAAATATTTGAAGTACAAGATTCTCATGGCCTTTGTGTCTAATGTTACTTGGTAATCGAACATCAACGTTCGTGTAGAACCGCCTTAAGTATCGGATTGTTTTACAAAAACTTTATACACATGCCTTTTCAGAAGCATGTTCCTGTAACAACATAGACGACAGAGCTACGAAGTAACACAAAGGGCCACAAACAACGAGCAACTCGTTGCACGGACTATATAACACCATTTGGGACAGAGCCGCCAGACCGGAAGTGCGGAGCAACACTACAATCCTATAAACAGGAGCACAGGTGACTTCCGGTAGTCTCTGCTCCGCAATGCGAGAGAACTAATTGTATTGTCTAGAATTTAGCTTTTACGGGTATGTGGTGGTTGGGAAAGTGATAATGTTTCAGTGGATTTTAGAGGTTTTAAGATTTTTATGTTCACTAAATACAAAGAGTGATACACGAAAGGAAAAAGTATGTTATTATGCTTACAAGATGTAGAACATAATAGTGTCAGAATAGTTTTATCGCAGGTCAACCAAGAAAATTGTCGTCTGCTTAACCGAACTCGCATTTGGCGGCTATAATAATCATTAAAGGACTCAGCCACCCTCAATTTTTGAATATTTATACTAAAGTTGATTCTGTATATCGATAAGACTACACTTTAAGACTATGCGAGAAACCGAATGTTTTGGCGCACCTTAATAAAAATCTAAATCATCAAAGTGGGCTACTGACCAGCTATAGGGGTGCAGAATTTGTTCGAAAGAGTCAACGTAAAAGACCCACCGATTTCGCCACGTTAAAAAAAAGTTGGAGTACTAAAGACACAGCTGATAATAATTAAACTAAATCGATGTCACGAAATAATTCAGAACTTAGGTGCAAATTTTGGATTATTTCTGTTCATTTCTTCTTAAGAAAAACTAACAGAAATAAACGTCATACCAACAGTTCTTTCCAATAGCCATACCATAAAAGAAGACAATGCAACCAAAAACAATATTCACAAAATCCAACAGTGAAAATTCTCGACAAATAAAACTTAGGTAAATTCCTGGAGCCAGCACTCGTTCGTATAGCCAGGTAGAGTGAAATATTCAGGCGCGAGACGACGCCGGTGAATTGATTCCAAGCGCTTGGCTCAACTTTATTCGTAACGAAGCCTTTCTGAATAAGTCATGGTTAAAAATTCAAAAGTGTCAAGTGCGGGGCCATGTCCCGATATCTCGTGAGCTGGTGAGAGCTCAGGCTTCGATATTCTCAGCGTGTTGAACGTGCTTTAGAATGAGGAGACAAGAGAGGATTGATTTTGGAGACGGTAAATATAAAGTTTGTGGACGAACGGTTAATGCAGTTGAAAGATTTTGTGCTATGTTTCTTAACTCAAATTATGAAAGGTAGCGAGTACAATTGTTTGTTTGTACAAAGGTTGGTTAGCATTGGCAGTTCTGGAGTATTAAAAAAATCTTTTACTAGTAGAAAGCTACACGGGCTACTTTTATCACCGAAAAATGCACAGTGCTTGATGGATATGGCACGGAATCGAAGCCGTGAGAGAAAATCCGTAACTATTACTTAAAGTTCGACAAGCATCGAGAAACACAAGCTCTCTGAAACAACCTGATACAAATAGCAAGTATTAGATCTTGTAGACTGATATTGTATAAAAACACTTAGGCTATATGAAAATCAGACAGGTGAACTTCGTCGAGCGAAAACTAGTCTCAAGAGAAGAGACCAACTCCCAAGATCGATCAAGCCTACACCGACAGTAATTTTACATCTAGTACAGCAACACCTGCCCACTATATCTTTCTTCCAGACCACTCCAGACTCCAGGGAATATATTTTATTAGCGTAAAAAATCTCACTTAAGAAACACTCCGGCAAATAATTCACGCCTTGCCTTCCTTGGTACCGAATGCTTAAGATTTTTAAATCCAGTTTTCTCTACTGAATGATATTTAGTATTTCTATGCTGGTGAATTTTTTGCCGGTAATGCGGAAAGCGGTTAGTTTCTTGGCCTCGTTTAAAAGTAGTTTTGGTTAACTGAGATTTTTAAGTTTCAAAGCTAGCGTTCAGTAAGTTTTTCGTTTAGTTAGTACTAGTTTTTTTCTCCGCGGTTTTTACAGAACTTTTGACATTTCCAGGATGAAAAAGCTTTCAATGAAAGATTTACAGATAAACGGAACTTATCACATGAAATTTTAAAATCGAGATGTTCTCGATGATAATGTTCTCATCATTTTCAGCTTAAAAACAGTCCTGAACAATATCAATTACGTTCTTCCTAGTTATTTGAAGGAATTATCGCCGCCACCTGTAGCTTCTACACCAACCTATACTAATGGAGTTGGCTCCCAGTCTAACCAGATGTAATTGATCACTCTACAATACTAACATTTATTTGGTTAAGACTGAAAATTGTTATTTTTCTTACGTTCAGTCAGAATAATTAAGAATTAATAAGAACTTTCCTTGCTAATGATTTGGTGATGATCATGGGGATGGTGTTGATCGCGAGACGACTGAAGCCTGGCCGATATGACAATGGTCGGGAGAGACCTATGTCCGGCATTCGATGTCTTTCGGCTAAAATGATAATGCCTTTGTTAGAATATTACCCAGACAGGAGGGTCTGCTCAGGATACCCCAGACGTATAGACAGATTCACTGATTGATTGCGATGCTCCACCGGTACATAGCGGACATCCCACCCATCCGCACAAAACATTTTAGCAATATTTTAACCATGCCTACAGGTAAGGAGTGGAAATCCCTGGCGAAGTCTCTGTTTCCTCATAGCTATAACCTGGAAGTCATAATGCAAGACTGAATAGGCTTTTAGGCAAGCGTGCTCCCTAGTTGAGCGCAACATACCTTTTTTTTTTTTTTTTTTGGATGGGAAATCATCAAATGACCCCTCCCGCTCTAAACTAAAACCCACCCATGCTCCTCTTAGTGCCTTTTACGTTCCAGGGCCGCGATAACTCTTTCGAACAAATCCGCAACCCTGGTAGGCTCTGGCCCTAATGGGCCCCGACCCATGCTGACGTCTGCTGGTTTGGCGCGCGTAGAACACAGCGCGCCGTCAACCCGGGCCTGTTCTGATCGGACGGCGAGCTACCCATTGCTCGCCGTCCACAGGCATCAGTCACTGCGCCATGCTCAGGAGCATCAGTTCCTGGGCGGCGCAGTGGCTGACGTTCAACAGGAGGGGGTGAAATGGGGCCATTACTGGCACTCCATTTCAGCCCCCTCCGGAGCCCTTTGTAGGGGCTTCACTGCGGCTGCTGCAGTAGCAGCAGCCGCAGTGGAACCGGCAACGGCGGCAGAAGAAGCGGCGGCAGCGGCGGCGGTCGCGGCAGAGACGGCGGTGGCGGAGGGCTTCCTCCTGTTTCCGGCTTTTGTGGGTGGGGCGCAGGCCCTACCCCCAGCCCAGTGGTCGGCCGGCTTGCCAGCTGCCGCACAGACTACGCAGTGTGGCGCGGCGACGCAAGAGCCGGCCCTGTGACCGGGCTGACCGCAGCGGAAACAAGGACCGCTGCGGTCCACCTCCGAGGTGCATTGTGCTCCCACATGGTGGCCCACTTGGCACCGGAAGCACCTCAGAGGTCGGGGTTCCAGCAGTTTGACCTGCGCGGAAACCCAACCCACCGAAAACCTTCGGCCCTCCGAGATGGTCTTGGCCGCCGACACGGGGCAGCTCACCACAATGGTGCGCGTGCCCGTGTTGTCAGGACGTAGGGTGCCCGCCTTCACCTCCTCTGCTGAGCACCCCCCCGTCCCAACGACGGCGGCCACCACCTCCGCCTCCGTGACGGAGTCGTCCAGGCCCAAGATGCGCATGTCGATGCGCTTGGTGGGCCTGGACACTCGGGCATCGTCCGCGCTTAGGGACGCCCTGAGCCTTTCGGCTAGAGCGTCCGCGGTTGGGCCGCTGGCTGCCCCGGGGATCTCCAGCATCCGGGCCCCAGTCATGGTAACCCGGAGCCGAAGGCCCCCCACAATGCCTAGCTCACCAAGGTTTACTGCCTCCTTCGCCTTGGTGAGCACGTCCGCGTACGTCACGCCCCTCTTCGCCGCGTCCGGCTGCAGTGTTAGAACTACAGCCGCGGTTTTCGGGGGGCGCAGCGCAGCCGCGACGCTTCGCGCCTTCTGCCGCCGCTTCCTTTCCCGCCTCTTGGCCGCCCTGGCTGCCTTTCCCGCCTTCCTCTTCTCCCCGGCCACTTGCCATTCGGCTTGAGCCGGGGGAGGAGCTAAAGGCGAGGAAGCCGGGGGGAGCTGCTGCACAGACGGCGCAGGAGCCTTCGCCGTCCGCGCAGCAACCCCACCCTTACTCTTCCTTCCCGGGGCCGGGTCCGTTTTTCCCGGCACCGGCTTCGCGGGTGCCGGCCCGGACCCTTTGTCCTGGCCGGACGACCCCGGTGTGGCAGCCACGGCGGCCGCATATGACGCCTTTTTCTGGCCTGAAGGGGCTTTCCCACTGGCCGCTAACGGGGGGCGCAGGACGATGCCCTCCAGGACGGAGAACCGCGCCTGGAAGGCAGCCATCTCCTGCCGCACGAGGTCCAGCACCTGGCTCTCCTGCGGCACGGGCTGGCTGTCCTTCTTGCGCCCCCCTTGCGGCGCCCCCTGTGGGCCGGCTCCCCGGAGCCTGGCCAGGTCTGCGCGGAGTTCCTCGTTCTTCTTTCGGAGACGCTCCGTGGCGGCAGCCAAGCGGGCGACCTCCGCCCGCAGCTCGGACTCCGACTCTGCACCCGGGTGACGCTCAGGCGAGCCCCTCCTCCAATATAGCGCGCCTCTTGCCGCGCTCCGCCCGACCGACGCTTTGTCGGGCGAGCCAAAGTTGAACCCGATCATGTCCTCAAAGGACGGCTTGGATCGGGGGCCTCCTCGGCCACTGATGCCCTTGGCATGCGGAATGTGGACAGCACTGTTGCCCCCCCCAGAATACGAGGGGCTTGACGCACGACGCGTGGCGGATTCGGTCGGACTGCTGTGCAGTCCGGACCGCCCTGGGGTACAAAATCTCTTGCAGTACTGTCCATTATTGTCCTTTTAAAGGGTGCGGTCCCTATCTCCCCTCCTCTCTCCCTCTCTCTCACTGCTTGCTCGCTGCCCTCACAGTCACGTCTGATGGTCAGACGCGTACCAGAGAGCAGCGAGCAAGCCAATGAGACGCACACCGTCCGAGGACCCGAACACTGCTCAAGTCTCCGAACGGTGTGCCCCTCTTGTGTCTCTCTTGGTCTGGTCTCTCACTTGGGACCTTCCGGCATGAGTGGCTCTACCGGCAAAGCCCCCAAGATCACTGAGACACGCAAGCCCCACCACGACGGCAACGTGGAGACACGGTTGGTGGGGAGCGCAACATAGCTTAGCATCTCAATAATAATATTTAATTACATAGTAAATACGTCATGCATACACACGGGTCTAATACAGAATATCCTATATTTGATATCGGTTAAAAAAACAAAGGTACACATCTCTTCTTAATATTATGATTATGATGAATTAACACTAATTAACATTATTCGGCTCCTGTCAAAGCATCGTCACAAGCACTTCGCGTCAGACACTAATTGATGAGCGCTCGCAACGTGTAACGCGTAGTGTAACGTGTTACGTTATACTTACGTTATAACGTTATGCTTTAAGGTGTGTTCACAAAGGATTTTTAGCAACATAATATGTGAATCAATCTGAAACATAAAGAGGTATGCGGAACAAAGTCAAAGTCAAAACGTTTATTTCAATTAGGCCAATAAACGGCACTTTTGAACGTCGTCATTTACTTAAAATAATAAAAAGTGACTACTGTCAACAGAGAGTGAAGTCCCGCAAACCACCATTGAAAAGGGAGGATCCTCCGACCGGACGGTTGTTATGTCCGATGGGCAATTGCCCGATAGTTACAACTTTTGTGGTTCTTCCCTTACTAAAAGTTAGGTTGTTCAAAATGGTGAATATACTGACCCCTTTTCAAGTATTGCGTTTATTCTGTTACACGTCTATAATCCATATTGCTTTTTCTGTTTTGTTTTTTTCAACTTAATTACTCGTATTATGAAAGTATTGCTTAGTTTCTTGGAGTTTCTCCATATTGCGCAATATTATCATTACACACATTTCGCAAAATTGAATGTTGCTGTAATTTGCTTGATATTCTGTGACGTCACAATCAGCCAATTTACATTGGCCGTGTAAGCGCACCTTTACAGCGATATGGTTGTAGCGTGTGACGATGGCAGTTCTGACTAATTGCTTGCCTAACGTTGCTGTGGTTTTGTAAGAGAGATATTGGAAACGTTTCTTGATGTTTTATGATGTTTATTTAGGATTCCGTAGAAAAGGAGGAGCTCGTGGCAAAATTATAACAGCCACACCGACCGATCTTCAAGGTTAAGCAATGCTTGCCAAGACTGGTCTGTGGATGGGTGACCATCTTAACATACCGAAACTCCTCCGTACCTCGGATAGCACGTTAAGCCGTTGGTCCCACCCCACCAACCGTGTCTCCCCACCAACCGTGTCTCCACGTTGCCGTCGTGGTGGGGCTTGCGTGTCTCAGTGATCTTGGGGGCTTGTGAGAGACCAGACCAAGAGAGACACAAGAGGGGCACACCGTTCGGAGACTTAAACAGTGTTCGGGTCTTCGGACGGTGTGCGTCTCATTGGCTTGCTCGCAGCTCTCTGGTACGCATCTGATCATCAGACGTGACTGTGAGGGCAGCGAGCAGGCAGTGGGAGAGAGGAGGAGATAGGGACCGCACCCTCTAAAAGGAAAGCATGGACAGTACTGAAAGAGATAACGTACCCCAGGGCGGTCCAGACTGCACAGCAGTTCGGGAATCCGCCACGCCTGGCGCGTCAAGCCCCTCGTATTCTGGGGGGGCAACAATGCTGTCCACATTCCGCATGCCAAGGGCATCAGTGGCCGAGGAGGCCTCCGATCCAAGCCGTCCTTTGAGGACATAATCGGGTTCGATTTTGGCTCGTCCAACAAAGCGTCGGTCGGGCGGAGAGCGGCAAGAGGTGCGTTGTATTGGAGGAGGGGCTCGCTTGAGCGACACGCGAGTGTAGAGTCGGAGTCCGAGCTGGACTCCGACGACCTGGTGACGGTGAGCTCGGCGAGCTCTGGACCCGAGGTGGCGGGGGCTGCTGCGGAGGACTCCAGGTCCTTCCGCAAGCGGCCCAGAACAGAGGAAGACCGGGGGTCGTCCGGCAGCGAGGAGGTTGCCTCGGCTCGCAAGATCCCCACCAGCAAGCGGGGCAAGGGCCGAGAGGGAGGCAAGGGGAGATTGCCCGCCTCCAAGGTGGCAGGCCAGCGAGCCGAGGAGCTCGTCGCTGACGGACGACCCCCCGTAGAGAGCGGTCGCGGGGCTCCTGGTTTGGAGTCCTCCGGCGGTGAGCCGGATGACTCCGGACAGGAGCGGGTTCGGAGGGCCGGGTTTGCGGAGGTGGTGGAGGCCGCGCTTCGCGATGTGGCCTTGAAGAGGAAGCTTTCCTCTAAGAACAAGGCCATAAGCGAGGCGATGACCTCCATTCTGGCGGCAGCGGAGGCTACCAAAGGTGGGCCTCCGCCGGACGAGATGTCCGAGCTGCGGGCGGAGGTCGCCCGCTTGGCTGCCGCCACGGAGCGTCTCCGAAAGGAGAACGAGGGGCTCCGCGCAGACCTGGCCAGGCTCCGGGGAGCCGGCCCACAGGGGGCGCCGCAAGGGGGGCACAGGGAGGACGGCCGGCCCGTGCCGCAGGAGGGCCAGGTACTGGACCTGGTGCGGCAGGAGTTGGCTGCCTTCCAGGCGCGGTTCTCCGTCCTGGAGGGCATCGTCCTGCGCCCCCCGCTCTAGCGAGTGCGGCGGCGAGTGGGAAGGCCCCCCCAGGCAAGAAAAAGGCGGCGTCGTACGCGGCCGCAGTGGCTGCCACACCGGGGTCGTCCGGCCAGGACAAAGAGTCTGGGCCGGTACCCGCGAAGCCGGTGCCGGGAATACCGGACCCGGCCCCGGGAAGGAAGAGGAGGGGTGGGGTTGCTGCGCGGACGGCGAAGGCTCCTGCGCCGTCTGTGCAGCAGCTCCCCCCGGCTTCCTCGCCTTCTGATCCTCCCCCGGCTCAAGCCGAATGGCAAGTGGCCGGGGCGAAGAAGAAGGCGGGAAAAGCAGCCAGGGCGGCAAAGAGGCGGGAGAGAAGGCGGCGGCAGCGAGTGCGAGGCGTCGCGGCTGCGCTCCGCGCCCCGAAGACCGCGGCTGTAGTTTTAACGCTGCAGCCGGACGCGGTGAAGAGGGGCGTGACGTATGCCAACACGCTCACCAAGGCCAAGGAGGCCGTCAACCTCGGTGAGCTTGGCATCGTCGGGGGTCCCCGGCTCAGGGTCACCATGACCGGGGCCAGGATGCTCGAGATCCCTGGAGCAGACAGCGGTCCGGCCGCGGACGCTCTAGCCGAAAGGCTTAGGGCGTCCTTGGGCGCGGATGACGTCCGAGTGTCCAGGCCCACGAAGTGCATAGATATGCGCATCTTGGGCCTGGACGACTCTGTCACGGAGGAGGAGGTGTTGGCCGCCGTCGTCAGGACGGGGGGGTGCTCTGCAGAGGAGGTGAAGGCGGGCACCATCCGTCCTGACAACACGGGCATGCGAACCGTAGTGGTGAGCTGCCCCGTGTCGGCGGCCAAGAAAATCTCAGAGGGCCGAAGGCTCTTGGTGGGCTGGGTCTCCGCGCAGGTGAAACTGCTGGAGCCCAGACCTCTGAGGTGCTTCCATTGCCAAGTTGGCAACCATGTCGGAGCACTCTGCACCTCAGAGGTGGACCGCAGTGACCACTGCTTCCGCTGTGGTCAGCCCGGTCACAGGGCCGGCTCGTGCGACGCCGCGCCGCACTGCTTCGCATGTGCGGCAGCTGGCAAGCCGGCCGATCACTGGGCTGGGGGCAAAACCTGCGGTCCACCCGCCAGGGCCGGGACGAGGAAAAAACCCTCCTCCACCGCCGCCGCCGCCACCGTCGCTTCCGCCGCAGCCGCCGCCACCGTCGCCGCCGCTGCAACTGCTCGGGAGGGGGCTAGAATGGAGTGCCAGTAATGGCCCCATTTTGCCTCCTCCAGACGTACGTTAGTCGCTGCGCCTCTCAGAAACTGACGCTCCTGGGCAAGGCGCAGTGACTGACGCCTGCGGACAGCGAGCAATGGGTAGCTCGCTGTCCGATCAGGATGATTGAGGATGAGGATTCAAAAAAAAAAAAAAAGCCGTTTGTCCCGGCTGTCATTTGGAGATATTTGGCAGTCGTTACGGATTGTCATAATCCAGAAAACCTGACACCAGTCTTGCCAAGAAGTACCGTGTTACTCAGTTAATGGATTGTGGAGGTCTGGTAGGCAGCTGCTCCACGTAAAATACTGGTATTCAGCTGAATCCAGTTTGACTTGGAGCTGACTCCAATATAGTTGGGAAAAAGGCTATGCAGATGATTTAGGATTCCGTAGAAGTGATGTCATTGGGTATAAGCGACAAGTTACTCTTTTGTAATAGGTAATGTGGCACTAGCGGCCCTTACGCTAGCACCACTTCTTTAGTAATACAAAATGAAACTCATTTCGGGAATTTAATGCATTTATTACAGGCGGCATCTGCCTTAGAAGACAGCTTATACATGTCTGACTTGTAGGCGACATTAATACCGCCGCAAAAAAACAATCAACATAGCAGAATCAACAAATGAGACTCGCAGCGCCATCTATCTCGACAGCTGCGAACTAGCTTGACAAAATCCTAAGTCGCGATATCAGAGTTTACCGCGAGATTAGAACATAAGCAAAGCCCGAATATCAACTCTCGGGCAGTTGCCCACCGGACACCAACAACCGTCCGGTCGGAGGATCCTCCCTTTTCAATGGAGGTATACGGGACTTTACTCTCTGTTTCGCTACCTCCAAAGACTTAACAACAATACATATTTTTCATTCCTAATTCAAATACTGTTAATATTTTTCTGCTTGTCGGTTCCAAAGTTCCAACGACTAAGGCCTATTGTCCACGTAAACCGCACGTCATGCGCACGCTTTCGTCATTTGACGATTGCAAGAAGAATGCTTGCGTCTTGCATAGAAACAATCAAAACTCTGTTCTGTTTGTTTCTGTTTTTTTAAAACCTTTTAAGAAAACAGTTTTTCCGCAATTATGTCGGGGTTGGCTTCGCTGAAAACCGAATGCTGCTGGGTTCCAATAATTTACGTAGAGCGACTTTCTAGTAACGGGGTAACACGATTCGATACTCCTTGGCAAGTCTGCCATCAAATTTTCTGGCCTCTCAATACCCTTAACGTTTGTCAGAGATGTACAAATGACAGTCGGGGCCAACGGCTTAACGTGCTTTCCGAGGCACGGAGGAGTCACAGTATGATTGAATGGTAACCAATCCACGGTCCGACTTCAGCAAGTTATTATAATAACTGCGACTCGGACAAGCAAAGGAGCTGCTAAATAATTATTTAGCTACGAGCAGTTTCTGCTATTTAATTCTGTATTTGGCCTCTAAAATAAGTCGACCTAAATACTAAATCTTCTCATTACAAATGAGAAAGTCTAAAGCGGAGTGCACACAAAACAAAACGCACAAACAACAATGTGTCATGGCATTAAACACAACATTCTCAAAATTCCCGCCATCGCTGCCTGGTACTTTGTGCCACATTCTAGTGCTATTGTGCCAAATAATAACACAGCCTTGCGTTTACACCTTTCAGCTGAAATTATTACAACAGCCAACAAAATGTACGAACGACAAGATTCCAAACAATTGTTCAGACTCCCAACGCGTGAACAATGCACAACGATTCATCTTCAATCCAAACACACCACTCTCAACCCTATTTGTAAAGATGTAAGGCTTTGTTGAATGAAAATAGAGATGCAAGTTGGAACAATTTTGGGATAACTCTGAAGATTTTGAATTGTAGTTGTTGTACTTTATTTCCATCGAAATAATGCTGTAAATGGTTTTCGGTTGTGTTTAGATTGTCTGCTATGTCATAAGAATGCAACGTGAATGTAGGAGTTGATTCTAAATAGGATATTATGAACCTTATGACTATAGTGATAGAACACCGTGAAACAAAACAAAATTTCAATCTGAATTGCGTTCCAAAATATAAATTATCATCTCTATTGTTGACTCTTTAAGGTTTAAATTAATTTGTGTTTGGTTTCTAGTAAGGCAATTTGGCAAACTACCTAAATCTACATGGTGTTCACATTTGCATGCGTGCACACAAATTGCGCTAAAATATATAGGGTGTTGTCTTATTTCGGAGATTAAGTGGTATGTCGGAATGTGTGCGATAATTTATCGCCTGTTTTGGGCGTAATTTTGGCTAAAATTGGGACAATTTTGCGAGCTTATGGCGTTAAGAGGAAAAGTGTATGCTGGAGTAATATTTTGTGTGGAGAAAATTATGGGATGAGTGTTGACGATATTTTTTGTGTAATTTGGTAGTAGAGATTTGTGAGCTGCGTGTGTGTGTGGGAGCTGTTTTTTAAGAAAGTCAATACATAAAGAAGATTGTAGGTTTAAGAATAAGTAAAACAGTAAGGTTTTAGGACGGTGGTCGTCGGACGCAGGAGTACGCATTTGCTCTTTAGATGTGACCTTACGAAAGTTATTTCTTCGCTATCCTAATTATTCTAAAAACTCTCAGTAAATTATAAAATGTACCTAGTTAAAATAACAGAGAATGAAATAAAAAAACTCATTATTTTCGGGCGGGTGTGGAACTATAAAATACGCGTTAAAACCTGTTGGAATGGGATATAATAAAAAGATGTTCCGTTACAGGTATTTTTCATTTACACCAGCCGTACTCAACCTTTTTTCTCTCTGGGCCACACTGCACTTCTACTATAGTCATGATGGGCCGCAATAACCTGCAGTCAAATAAAATTCTACATAAAAAATAGTATCGACATGAATGGGACTTTTGAATTTGTGACTAAAGGATCATTTTCATAAGGCATAGGCCAACTTTTCAAGTTGATAGTGGGTGAGGAATAGTCAGCACATCGTCAAGAAGTGAATCAGTCCAGCCAGTCGATTCTGTCGACATCTCACGGTGTACACCCCGGAGTGAACGACAAGTGAGCTGTCATTCCATCTTATTTGTATGGTTTGACAACTCACCCGTCGTGGACCCCGCCCAAGTGTTCACTTCGATATGTTTACAGCCGGTCGATTCTGTCGACATCTCACGGTGTTCACATTGTCGGATCTTTAAGCCAAGCCCAGAAAAACTGCATCACCAGCATATAAATCTAAATCTTCAACTCAATACCCTTTAAGCCTGCGAGGAAATATCTCAACCCTGGTATAGTCAACCACACCTCCCAAAATCCTCGAAATACAAAACCCGTCCTTATTGAAACGACAATGAACCCGCTGTTGCCGTGTAACTGCCGCGTTGTCGTGCAGTTGACTGTACTAACAGCGTGTGGGGCACGCGTCGCGACATCCTGCTGGAATGTTTCACATTCGTATCACATTTCACCCCTAAAGGGGGTAGACGAGCGGGGGACGGGGGAAGGATATGTATGGAAAGTATTTGGTAACGGTAACATGAAAAAGACATAAGTAACAGGTCAAAGAAATACAAGCCTATGCGACTGGTAAATTAATTGAATTTACAACCAAATGCTTTGGAAAAAAATAGATTTTTTAAGCGCGAACGATTGCTAAAAAGTTCAATGAGAAAACCACGCGTGGCCGAAATGTCAGCGCAAATATTATTATGACTAATGACAATCGCCACAACCGATAAAATAGTCTCGTTCCTTGGCGTATTACCCTTTGTAATGGATCTTCGATCAACAATACAACTAGATAATTGGTCACGTACAAAATCAAAGCTAAATAAATAAAAACAAATAAAGTACATTTTTACGTTCTGTAGTTGCAGCATTCTGTAGTTTCTGCATATCACGTAGAAAAAAGTGACCCACAGTTTTATTTAGTAAAAATTGTTTCCTCGCGGTTATAAATCGCTCGTCTGTTCCTATAATGAGAGTTGCTGGACGCATCGGTGCGTGTTACGGAACCGTGGCGTTTTCCGTATTGCATACAATTTGTAGCTCTACGTTGAGGGTGTTAGCGTATATGAGACAATTATCTTGATATGAATGTGGGATAAACTGGGTCACTTGTCACCTTTTAATAACATTTAGACTGCCGTGGACAATTTTGGGACATGTAATTTATTATTAATGGTAAAACTTAAACTCACACACATGAACACAAGATATGTATGGGTTGACGTTTCTAAATATCAAGTACCTAGTTTTTATCAGTTATTCGGTAAATTAGTATGTATATACATACCGAAACATTATAGTCACATGAACAAATAGTCCCATGACAGAAACATTATGATCCCATTAAATAAGTATATACATTATCATTGAGCAATTCGTTTCCGTGTGCGTCCTACTAGCAGGACAACATGTTCACATTGAACAATTCACCCAAATGTGCGTGTCGCCAGCGGTACCACCACACCGGTCCGTTTTTACGACGTCTACCTTTCATATCGTATCAGACACAATACATTGGGTATGAATCACTACCCCACCTCTATCTGTGTATTACTCACTACTGTCCCACATTACGTGTCCGAATAATAAGCGGCACGTGTAGAATTTAGTAGATATTATTATGTCCGAAAAATAAGCGCTCTTGTGGAATGCAAAGAAAAAATGGAGGGGAAAAAGGTGGAATTTTTGTATAAAGGAACGGTTGCTAATTTGAAATTGCATAGATTTAATAATAGGTACTTTTATAAACGATGATGTGCAAAAAAATGCTAAATAATATTTTAATATATTATAATAAAAAAACTGGAAAATATTTAAATTCAAAAGTAAGTCGGTATGTCTGACGGTTTAATATATTTTCAAGTCTGAAAAGTTGAACTGATTTGAATGAAACTTGGCATAAGTGTACACTATGCCCTGGATTTGGATTACGACATAAGTTTCTTTTCATCCCAGAATTATTTTGCGATAATATTCGTCTTTCACGCACAAAGCTTGTAGGTATGTAATTTTTTTTTTTCTCTTTTTTTTTCAATTCAAAAGTAATTATAACTTATTTTTCGTTTCACGCCTAAACCGCTGAACCAATTTTGATAAATTTTGTTGCTCTTAGTAATTTAGTCTACTGAGGAAGTCGGGCAGCAGCAAGTATTTTTTGTATATTTTGTAATAGATTCGGTTCCTGTATTTACGTCAAAATATTAGTTTTAGGTACAAAACAACTCGTTTTGTTAAGTGATTTAAATACTTTTATATAATCCGGTATGGGATAGCCAGTGATACACGATTCCACAATACTTTCAGTAAATATTTAGAAATGTTTTTCTATGCGGTTTATTCATATTTCAATTAAAATGTTCGTACAGTTAATTGAATCCTCTGAAAATGATTTTGATGGATTTGTAAAGTCTAGCATAAAATATTGATTAGCAGTTACTGTTGTTGAAATTGTATGGGTAGGTTTTTGTATCAAGTAAGCTGCAATTCTTAATCTGCGACCATTCAAGCAGATTTTAGTCAGTGAATGAATGGGTGACGATGTTGCTGATTATTCTTATAGAACGCGTTACAGAATACACGTAATACCTTTAAAGGGGTCGTTGTGCTCATTTCATTATGAACAATTTTTACTTTGGCTAAGCTAGACAAGTTATGTAAAGATTATAAAAGTTCAATATTTTAATCTCTTACCTTTTTTAACTGACTTCAAAAAAAGGAGGAGGTTCTCAATTTGATTGTATATTTTTTATTAATATTGATACGCACGTGCATGACCGCTATCTCACCTGATGGTAAGCGATGATGTGGTCGAAGATGGAGCACGCTTGCCTAGAACTTGCCTATTCACTCTTGACTTAGACTCACACCTCGATTCAAGTACTATTTTTTACTAATAACCTACCTCCAACGAAGCCTGTACCTCAAACTCCACATTTCCTCTCCCATCCTCCACTCACACTTAATAACGTCCACTTAACCTCAAGGACCGGTGCCTCCGTCAAGTCAGCTCTCATATAAATCTCAATTAGGCTGACGCGCCAACATTACTCACTATTAGTACCGGGAGCACCCGGGAGGCACTGTTATGTCATAATTGATAATTATAATGGGAATTTGTTTGAAGACGTTTGTGGATAGATTTGAATACATTATAATACTATGAAAATTTGGTTATTTTTGTAACCAATTTGGTAATTATAGAAACAGGTGATGTTTGACCGTTTTTAGCTAAATAAGGATGATTAGGATTTATGTACGTCTCTTTACGGTAATATTTACTGTTTCTACTAGATATGGGTTTGCTCTTGTCAATGTCAGAGATGACAGAGACAAAGTCTACGATGGAGCGAGCTTACCCAGAAGGACCCTGTTCACTCTAACTTTGAAGAGATTAGGGTGACTGTGGTGAATAACATGGTTAGCAATTTGAAAAGAACTAAGGCTGTTTTATTGCACCTTTGTTGTTTCTTTCTGGTCACAACTCATAGCAGCCCATCAAGTTAGATCATAAATATTATTTTTATGAGTCCTACGCCACTTTAGTACTATCTGTACCAATTATATACGTAAATGCGAAAGTTTGGATGTTTGAATGTTTGTTACTCCATCACATAAGAACAGCTGAACGGATCTAGATGAAATTTGGCACAGAGGTAGATTATAGTCTGGAACAACTACCTAGTTTTAGTAACAGACTGACACACATTTCTATTGGCAGATAATTACGATGTTCTAATAATCTGAAGTTACTTCAAAACCCGATCAGCTCGTGCCACACTAACGATCAAATTGATTTGCTGGAAAAAAAATATTTTTAACATTATCCAACTCATTCGAATTAAAAACCACCTCAAGAAACTACCTCAATTCTTCTCTAATAAAAATGAAGCAAAATCAACTCCCTACAATTTGTAGCACTATTGACGAAGCCCTTATTTTTATCCCAAACACTGCGACTTTGATACTATTGACACAAATTAAATCGCATGAGCGTTGAACGGGACGCTGTCCGCAAACACCATTAGGAGACCCCCTTGCCCCACCCAATGGCGGCTCACTACCCCGGGGGGGAGATGGGGGGTTATTGTGTATGTGTAACTTGCGACTTGGATCAGTCGCGGTCGCGTTAGACGAGTTGTGTTTGAGTCGTGTCATGTGTAAACGGCCTAATTTTCTTAATTATATAAGTTTTGTGTTTAATTTGCATGTTGATGGCCCCAAAGAAGATGGGTAGTTGTGTATTTTTTTGTTAGGTATTGTAGTTAAGCTAGCAAAACTGTTTTTAAAGTTTTATGGCCTCAAAATGCGAGGTTTTTGGCTCTGGATCTGTAATCAAAACAAACAATTATAGTACCTTGGGGGAATCATGAACATCTTAAGGTCTGAATGTCTAATAAATAAAAAAACGTTTTCACAAAAAAAAACCGACTTCAAAAAAAACAGTCAACAGAAGTCGGTTTTCTTTTGTGAAAAAGATTTTTGAATTTTCACTTTTTAGTGGTACCTCACACCTAACAACACCACTGGAAAGTCACAGGAAAGCAAAAATACGCAATTTCGTATACATGGATGATTTTTCCACATATTTTTTCCAGCTATTTGGATTTCAAAATTGCTTAACCGATTTTGATAAAATTTAATTGGGACCAATCAAAAAATATATCTTTTCACATAAAACAATAATTTTTCAAATCGGTTCATAAATGACGGAGATATGAGGTAAAAAAAAAATACAATCGAATTGAGAACCTCCTTTTTTGGAAGTCGATTAAAAACCAAACAGTCTATTACAGTCAACGAAGTTTTACAGAAGTTTAAAGTTTCATAACTACTCGTACACGTTTGGGCTCAAATGATGCATGAGATGAATAAAATTTCTAATATAAAACTATTGACACCAAAAATAATTTTTGTTGGATAAATCCGCGCGTTTGTATGTGGCCTTATTACCGGAAGTATTGATCGGATTTAGAAAATTCATTCGCTGATAAAATTTATCAAAACCGCTGTGTAATATATACTACAATAATATGCTTTTTAACAACAAAATATGCATGATTCCTGTGTGATAGCCCACGGAAACGAAATAACGGACAAAGTGAGCTTACAATATTTTGACAACTGCAACCAGTCGCTTGTTAAAACCAGTATCAGTGCATTCACTCGAGGTTTTTGTCCACTAATGTGGTCGTGTTTGTGGTCCAGCATCTGTCCATGTTGGCACTCTAAAATGTTCCGTACTAGCTGTTGTAATAGAAATACTTGGAAATTGTATTTCTTGCATATTTTGTGTTTGCATGCAATATACATCTCTGATTTTAGCACCTGCTTTTATGTGATCGAAAGATAGTTTTGGGTTAGGGATCAATTTTATTGAAAGTTTTCAGTAGCAGCCTTTTTTTATGGATGACAAATCATCACATTTTAATGACTCCTTCCGCTCTGGGTGCAGCGGAAGGGAGTGTCAGACTCTTACTGACTAAAACTCATCCGTGCTCACAGTAGCAGCCCAGAGTTTGCATTTATATCTGGCAATAAGCTCACTTCCTCAAACATATGGGGCTTATAACATAACTAGCAAAATTAAAGACATGTACCAACACTTTTCCCGCTCCTTTGGCATGTACACGGCTGAAGTATGGTATTATGTACGCGAGTTTTGTATAGTTCAATCTCTTTAACATTGTATATTTCATGAATTAATCATTTCAAAATTGAATGTAACCATTACTTTGTAATCTTAAAAGAGAGTCGATAAAGTTTCCTATCGAATGAGTCGCCTCGATAAAGTGTCAAAGTGTTTCTTGTACGTTCATCTTTGGATCGTGCTACTTATTTCATCTTTTTGAGTGACCGACCTTGCAAATTAATGTTCTTGATATTGTGTACCTAGTTTACAATATTCAAAACCGAATAGTGAACTCCTTAAACAAAAACCAAGTTCGACAAAAACTGTTGTAGCTATTGGTTCTAAATCACAGTGTCTGTTGGCTGGTAATCCGGCGATGCATCACTGTGGAGCCTGATGATTGATGGCGTCGGCGTCGATTAGCCAGGACAGCACCGCTAGTGGGTCGCGATGGGTGTGCAGATACCGGGGATGCCATGTTTGTAAACGATGTTTTAATAGGAATGTAAAGTATCTCTAGGTATTGTGAACGGTTCTTTTGAATATTTATTCTATTTTTAGCCGACTTCAAAAGTAGGATTTTAAAAAAAATAAGGATTTTAAACTAATTCAAATAAGGATAATAATATTCTGCAAATAATAAGACAGAAAATAAATTCTGTCTGATAGTTTGCATTAGAATATCAGAAGTAGGTACAGTGGTATGGTACAATAGGTATTGCACAATATGATATATATATGTAGAGAGGTATTGTAGGTGATGTGAATTTATTTGTTTGTACATAATTATGTAATCTCTGAAAGTTCTAGGGTCTTGCTATGTCATAGCCAATGCCATTAAGATCCCGTTGTGAAAAGGGGTTGGAGCTTTGCGTCTTGTGTATTCATTCATATTGTCATTGGGTCATTGTACTCAATAATTTGAACAAATTTTACTAGAGGACCAACTTTAAAGTTGCGAAAAAAGAACTTTTATTTGTCTCGATAAAAATGTTTAAAATCTGATTTTATAGAAAACTAAATATGAAGGTGGTAACAAATATGAATTTGCTGGTTTTACTAACCAACATCACAGTACACACAATCCCTTCTACCTACACTAATCTGACCACATATTTACACACGCACCAGTACGCCGAAACCTACGTTTAAAATTCAACGTAAAAACCAAAAAGGTTCGGGAGTAACTCGATTACAAATGTCCTCCCTTTGGGAATTAAATAGAGAATTAATTTGTCAGTAAACAAAGTCTCTCATGCGGGAGAAACGTAATGAAATCATCAAGTTGTGGGAGGCATTGGTAACATTACTTGGACATTTTGGTCGAATATATAATTCCATCTTAACATACGAGACTCCTCCGTGCCTCGTAAAGGTCTCAGCTGTCATTTGTAGATCTTTGGCAGTTGTTACGGATTGTCAAAAGCCAGAAAATCTGACACCGGTATTGCCGGTATATGTTACCAAGTTACTGTTATGGAGGTCAGATAGACAATTGCTCCACGTAAAATACTGGTATTTGGCTGAATCCGGTTTGACTGGAAGCCGACCTCAATATAAATGGAAAAACGCTAGGTAAATGTATATGTAATTTGAACGGCGATGCGGTAGACCCAAGAGGAGAAGGCGAGGCGAGGTAAGACTCCTAACTAAAGGATATAAGGGTTCAGGTTGTGGAAATAAGGAAGGGAGGTCTTTGCCCTGCAGTGGGACAGTACGGAGTTTATAATCTATTTATGTATATATAAAAAAATCTGTTTGCGGTCAGCAATCCTCCGAAACGGCTCGCCCGATTTTTATGAAATTGTATGAATATTTGATAGGTATGAAAATAGATCGTAAAGTATATTTTCATACTTGATATGCGCGTACGAAGTCGTGGGCCAAAGCTAGTACAATTAAAATTATGTAATTTGAACGACCGCATCAACGTTTTCAATGAGGTGAGATTGTGGTCAATCGTGAGGCTATCCAATAATTATAAAAAGAAGTATTATAAGTTAACGTTGTCATTGGAAGCGCTACTACTGAACGTTACGTCCTGCGTTCTATGCCCGTGTTGAGCAAAGTATAACTGGGTTTCCTCAACTGGGATTTGTACCCAGTTAATGCTAAAAGGCTGATTCCTAAATTACTCACCATCAGCAGATCAAAATTAATATGGATGGGAAATCATCAAATGACCCCTTCCGCTCTGGGTAGAGTGGAACCCTTTGTACTCCAGTGCAACGGTGACTCATTTGATCAAATTCCGCAACAAAGGTGGACAACTGGACAAGTTATACCGTACAATTATAATGTGAAAAAAAACAAAGCTAAATAAACCATACGACTAAAATATAATAATTAAGTTAACTATTCGAAACATTAAGAATCAATCAATTAGTTAACATCACACTCGAAACCTAGACAGTTGACTAATGCATTGTTTTGATTAATTAATTTGTAATAATTATTATTCTACACCTATTATTATTCGCATTTATTTAACGCGTCAGTAATAACAATAACACAATTAACAACATGACAGCTCATTTGTGATGAATGCGCCCATTTAAAGTTTTGTAAATAGCATTTAGTGAAATATAATGAATGCCTCGCTTTTTCCCAAGTATGTTGGGGTCGGCTTCCAGTCAAACCGAAAACTGAATACCAGTATTTTACATGGGAGACTGCCTAAGTGATCTCCACAAATAAATATACGTGTGAAACATGTCTAAGATTTTCTGGCTGCTGACTTGTCGACTGTCAAAGATTAAAATGGCTTAACCAATTCCGAGCTTTCCGAGCCACAGAGGAATCTCAGTATATTAAAATCGTTCACCCATCAGTAAGATCGATTACCCATCGGTAAGATCGACCACCCATCCGTCATTCATCGGTAAGATCGGTCACCACTCGGTAAGATCGGTCACCCTCGGTAAGATCGGTCACCACTCGGTAAGATTGGTCACCAAATAAATATAATTACTACAGCAACAATGTATTAAGTTGCAGGCTTGCTGGCCAGCAACACAAAATGGCACAGCTTGTGATTAAGTATCGCTAGTCTGACCACACCCTAGTAACGCGGAGCCCTGTTCACTTGTATTAGTTTAATTATCTCGCGAATTCACTGAAAGCTAGGTATTAGTACTAGAATATTGAATTTACATAGTCATGACTATAAGTGGGTATTGTTTATTATGAAGATAGGTATTGTAAGAAGTGGTAAGTATGTACTGAATTGATTTGAGATTTTCTCTTTAAGTATTAAATATTGCTCCCATTGCATAACACGTAGGTCAACGTTCAAATCCAACAGATAAAATAAAACGTCGACTTTTTTTGTTTTACCCACGAACGAGGCAAATTTCGACAGAATTTTTTTTCTTTCAGATCTTCAAATTTTAATGACTTATCCCGCTCTGGGCGGAACGAGGGGAGGGAGTGTCAGACACTTACTGACTAAAACCCACCCATTTTCCTTCAAAATGACACTTGCGTTCAAGTAATAAAAAAAAATTGCCGTGGTAACTTTGTCGAACAATTTTGCAAATTTTTGACAACTGGTCAACAAAGAAGATTTAAATAAACTTAATTCCCTGAACTGACTGCACACAAACACATATACGTCGTGTTTGTTGGACCACACAAGTTAATGTTATTAGTGACTAGTGTTCCATAAAATTATGATAATCCGGTGAACAGAGCGGTCTCTGGAGAAATTAGTATAATCGCTGATAGCCACGTTGTTGGGCCAGCATGCAGCTTCTTGTTTGGAGGATAGTGAAACAACAAGCGTTTCAGAATAGATTCTAACCTAAAGAACATAATTTCTCCTTTTGTGAACTGATAAAAAAGATAAGGGTTATGAGTGAAATCGTTCTGTTTGATTTTGTTGTTCTATGGTGTGTTCGGCTATGAATGATTTTTAGGGTTCCGTACCCAAACGATAAAACGGGACCCTATTACTAAGACACCGCTGTCCGTCCGACAGTCCGTCTGTCTGTCCGTCTGTCACCAGCCTGTATCCCTTACAATAAATATTTAATTTTACACTTTGTACGGAACCCTCCGTGCGCGAGTCTAACTCGCAATTGGCCGATTTTTAATTATTTCTAGAGTGGCTGGTAGCAGCTAGATGAGATTTGCCGAGACTCGAGATTAGCGAAGTATAATTGGAGAGAACTATCCAAGAGTGGAATGACTATAGCCTGATGGTGATAAAGAGTTCCTTACGTCGACCACATTATTTGCTTTTCATGGGGTGAAATAAAGGTAAAACGCAAGCCCATCAATAATAATGAAAA
Organism: Melanchra persicariae; assembly: GCA_947386135.1. Lineage (NCBI taxonomy): Eukaryota > Metazoa > Arthropoda > Insecta > Lepidoptera > Noctuidae > Melanchra > Melanchra persicariae. Next base: position 14,666,079 of record OX376669.1, read on the forward strand.
ACGACCAATGGGTATAATGAATCATGTTGAAGAATTAAGCGGAGCGATGACCGAAGTTGTCTACCATCTAAAACATTGTCAAAATTAAAGCCAGAGGCCGTACTACAAAGTGCTAAAGCCGGCTACTTCCCGATTCATCACATTCCCGAGTCGACAACATGTCAAAAGTAGATCATCATGCTTCCGATACGAAAAAGAAAAAGTGCTATATGCTCTGTACAGCTTCAACTCTCTCACACCGAAACTTTGATGGTTTTAACACGATATAGTAGAACCCCAACTACATACCAAGCGGGGCAAGGAAGAAATGCGATCGGAGACCTTTCAGCTCCACTGCCCCTTAAACCAAACCCTCAGACCCCAATCCCTTAAAATAACAAATGTAACCAAATAAAAACCTACAACATACACTCAATTTATACAATTATCGAGCTGCTACCTGTGCCACGTGGACCTGACGGCCCACAAACTATTCCTAATGAGCCAACACAGAAAAACAAAGGAACCCCGATTACCGACAGACACCATAAATACAGGGTTTTATTGATGCAGAAGAGACCCTTGAACACGGGTCATTTGTTCCGGTACGAAATGTTTTATAAACCTATGGGATTGTGGAGGTTTTCTACACCGTTAGCTGCATCGGTTTTGGTGTGCAGGAATAATTTCGATTTTGTGCGTTTTAAATGGCTGGGTTATTTCTCATGAAAAATATCATAACACTCTACCCGGCTTGGGAATCGAAATTTTGCCTCGTCCTCAGCAGTAGTGATTCAGTCTGCCTATTCCCAACTATATTGGGGTTGGTAACCAGTCTAAATTATATTTTAAATTTTGTTTATTTGTGGTACACCTGTCACAGTGTAGTTTCTTTAATATTGCCTTATTGCATTAAGTCCGCCCGTATTGCCACTTGTACATAAAGTTAGTTGTACATAAATAAGCTAATGGATGGAGCTGAGTATCAGTATTTTACATGAAGCGCCTGCCTATCTGTAGATACTCTACAACCCAGTAACTGGGTAATTTCCTCAGTGATAGTGATTGCAACCACTAAACTAACAATGCAGACAACATTTTAAAATATAGTATTCGCAATCATCATTCAAAAGTAATTCTTAATCCTTACAGTCAACTTACTTAATCAGCCGTTTCATTGACTAAATGAAAAGGCTAGGTTAGGTTAGGCTAAGGTAATGAAACGGTTGATTAATCTAGTTAGCTGCGATATATACATCACAAAGCACCCCTCGTATTTCCCCCTTATTAGACTCATGACAACGGTTAGGCCGTCAGCCCGTCCTAGGGACACATCCATATCACTCGGACAAGTTCTCATTATCATAATATACTTGAACACCACATCAATTAACAGACAACTACAGCTAGCAGGCCACAACAGTGATCACTGTAGAAGGTTCACTAAGCTATTAATATGTCTTAACGATCTCACATTGAATTTTGAGTTAACTTTTGGAAGAATTAAGTAAAATCTTTACGTCATGATAACCGTGCATGAACGGTTGAGACTTATATCATCTTCCTAGCTGTATTCAAACTATATATGTTGCGGTCGACTTACAGTCTAACGCGGTGCAGTTACAAAACATAGGTATATTCTAAGTTAGCGAACATTAGTTTTAGGGCAAAGTGGCATACGACAACGTCTATCGTCTAAACATTGTGGCCCATATTCCAAAACTCTTTCATTAATTGGGTTTTATTTTGTAAGTTTTAGGCTCAGTAGTTATTTAAGAGATAAGGACGTTTCACGTCCGTTTTTGGATCAAAGAAGTTCATAATTATGTGTACCAAATAACTGAATCGGTTCAGTAAATTTGGAGCAAACTGTCTGTGACCAACGAAAAGACAGTCACTCGAGTGATTCAATAAGAGTTCCGTTTTTTCATACGGACGTTAAGGACCCCAGAAATAAAGTGATAATGGTGTATTTCAAATGTTTCGATTTGTTTATATGTCCGAGCTGGTCATTCTGCATCCATCTCCATGGTACCCCAATCTAGATCCAGTTGAGGGATTAATCTGAACCGAAGCCCTCCAATTACAGCCGTCTGTAATTGAAGTAATATCGCCATTCGGGCCACGATCCTCCCGTAATGGCACTTGAGGAACTTATACATATCTCACTGTGGCCACTTTAGGGGGAGTGTTTTGAGGAAAGTTTCGGAGTTTGGGGGTTAAGGGGAGGAGAGATGAGGAAATGTCTTGTTTTTGAAGAGTTTGTTGCGAGATGATCGGAATTTAAAGGATCGGTATAAAACTTCGCATACGGGTATGTCATGTAAGTACTGGAATAAGACACAGGATATTTTTTTTTATTCTAGGAGTGTGTTCTAAACACCTTCTGGCGCCTGCTCTACTAAGCACAAACCCCAAAGTGAAATTATCTCACGACCAAAGAAAATTAAAAAATAGATATTTCTAAAAAATACTATCAAGTTTTCATCCTTCGAATCGTTATCACTTTTTTTTTTTTTTTTTTTTATTTATGAATGGGCTAGCTCTTGACCTCGATCACACCTGATAGAAAGCGATAGATGAGGTCCATGATGAAAGCGAGCGTGCCCAGAAGATGCCCTGAGGCACTGGTACTCCCACGCGTCAACGAAACACAGCAGGCTGCTTGACGCCGAACTCCGGTGGGAGGGTGGTCGCGAACCAGGCGGGCGTTAGCCCTACCACCGCAAGGGAAGGATTGGCCAGTCTTCTAAGGTGTTAGGTGAGATTGTCCAGGATGCGCCGAGCGCTCGGTTCAGTTGAGTGTCAGATGGAACAAATTGCGCTACACGAGGAGGCTCCTTCATGCATCCCAAAACTTGCTTAGCCTCAACTATATCGAGGTCGGCTTTAAGTCTAATCCGGTGCAGATGTGAATTATTATTTTGCGTCTATTTGAGCTCCACTACCCAATTACTAAGTAACACAATACTCTTTAAGACTGTCAAAGATCATCCTTCAAATCAACAACTAAAATTGCTACCAACACCAAAAGATTATCTAAAACGTCAACAAAATTAATATCACCCCAGAAAGCTCTAATTGCATCAATCTCTAACACGTTTGCAGGGCAGTCTCAACAATTTGTGAAGCTTTTACGGTATCCACACAAGTTATACTGAAATAGTCGAGAACGGACCGGAGATAATGGGAGAGACCGCACCGTTCTTAGAGGCGAAATGGGTTTTTGACTAGTAGGATAGTGTTGAAGAAAACTTTGTTAAGGATGTTATCAGTTAGGTTAAAACTTAGAATTTTACTTTTTAAAGACTTGAGAGTATTAACTTCTCAAAGTATTTCATACAAACTTGTCGATAGAAGAGAGACAGTAATAACAATATTAAGTTTTCTATAAAAAAATAAAATTACTTTCTCATTGTGGCTCATTTGGGTTCTTACAGCGGACAATAAGGCCCCGTAGTCGGCTTAGAGATTTTTAAGTGAGCCATCGTTGTTTGTTGCCACAAACTGCCTCATTGGAAGCAAAAAAAAAAAAGAAAATAAAGTTGTGAAAATGTTAAAACGGTTCTGCAGGCGAAGTTTCGGCCCCCACCAACCGTGTCTCCACGTTGCCGTCGTGGTGGGGCTTGCGTGTCTCAGTGATCTTGGGGGCTTTGCCGGTAGAGCCACTCATGCCGGAAGGTCCCAAGTGAGAGACCAGACCAAGAGAGACACAAGAGGGGCACACCGTTCGGAGACTTGAGCAGTGTTCGGGTCCTCGGACGGTGTGCGTCTCATTGGCTTGCTCGCTGCTCTCTGGTACGCGTCTGATCATCAGACGTGACTGTGAGGGCAGCGAGCAAGCATTGAGAGAGAGGGGGAGAGGAGGGGAGATAGGGACCGCACCCTCAAAAAGGAAATTATGGACAGTTCTGCTAAACAGAAACTACCCCAGGGCGGTACGGACTGCACAGCGGTCCGAGAATCCGCCACGCCTCGTGCGTCAAGCCCCTCGTATTCTGGGGGGGGCAACAGGGCTGTCCACCAACCGATTGCCGATGGCAACAAGGGCCGAGGAGGCCCCCGATCCGGAACATCCTTCGCGGAATTGATCGGGTATAATTTTAGCCCACCCGACGAAGAGTCGGCCGGGCAGAGCGCGGGCAGAGGCGCGCTGTTCTGGGAGGAGGGCTCGCTTGAGCGTCGCGTGGGTGTAGAGTCGGAGTCCGAGTTGGACTCTGACGACCTGGCGACCTTCAGCTCGGCGGGCTCGGGACCCGAGGGGGCAGGGACTGCAGCAGAGGACCCCAGGTCCTTCCGGAAGCGGCCCAGACCGGAGGACGACCGGGGGTCGTCCTGCAGCGAGGAGGTGGTCTCGGCCCGAAAGATTCCCACCAGTAGGCGGGGTAAGGGCCGAGACGGAGGCAAGGGCAGAGTCCCTGCCTCCAAGGAGGCTGGCCATAGAGCCAATGCTGGCGGAACCCCCGGAGATGGCGGCCGTGGGGCTCCTGGTTCGGAGTCCTCCGGCGGTGAGCCGGATGACTCCGGACAGGAGCGGGTTCGGAGGGCCGGGTTTGCGGAGGTGGTGGAGGCCGCGCTTCGCGATGTGGCCTTGAAGAGGAAGCTTTCCTCTAAGAACAAGGCCATAAGTGAGGCGATGGCCTCCATTCTGGCGGCAGCGGAGGTTACCAAAGGTGGGCCTCCGCCGGACGAGATGTCCGAGCTGCGGGCGGAGGTCGCCCGCTTGGCTGCCGCCACGGAGCGTCTCCGAAAGGAGAACGAGGGGCTCCGCGCAGACCTGGCCAGGCTCCGGGGAGCCGGCCCACAGGGGGCGCCGCAAGGGGGGCGCAAGAAGGACAGCCAGCCCGTGCCGCAGGAGAGCCAGGTGCTGGACCTCGTGCGGCAGGAGATGGCTGCCTTCCAGGCGCGGTTCTCCGTCCTGGAGGGCATCGTCCTGCGCCCCCCGTTAGCGGCCAGTGGGAAGGCCCCTTCAGGTCAGAAAAAGGCGTCATATGCGGCCGCCGTGGCTGCCACACCGGGGTCGTCCGGCCAGGACAAAGGGTCCGGGCCGGTACCCGCGAAGCCGGTGCCGGGAAAACCGGACCCGGCCCCGGGAAGGAAGAGGAAGGGTGGGGTTGCTGCGCGGACGGCGAAGGCTCCTGCGCCGTCTGAGCAGCAGCTCCCCCCGGCTTCCTCGCCTTCAGCTCCTCCCCCGGCTCAAGCCGAATGGCAAGTGGCCGGGGAGAAGAGGAAGGCGGGAAAGGCAGCCAGGGCGGCCAAGAGGCGGGAGAGGAAGCGGCGGCAGAAGGCGCGAAGCGTCGCGGCTGCGCTGCGCCCCTCGAGGACCGCGGCTGTAGTTCTCACGCTGCAGCCGGACGCGGCGAAGAGGGGCGTGACGTACGCGGACGTGCTCACCAAGGCGAAGGAGGCAGTGAACCTTGGTGAGCTGGGCATCGTGGGGGGCCTTCGGCTCCGGGTCACCATGACTGGGGCCCGGATGCTGGAGATCCCCGGGGCAGCCAGCGGCCCAACCGCGGACGCTCTAGCCGAAAGGCTCAGGGCGTCCCTAAGCGCGGACGATGCCCGAGTGTCCAGGCCCACCAAGCGCATCGACATGCGCATCTTGGGCCTGGACGACTCCGTCACGGAAGCGGAGGTGGTGGCCGCCGTCGTTAGGATGGGGGGGTGCTCAGCAGAGGAGGTGAAGGCGGGCACCCTACGTCCTGACAACACGGGCACGCGCACCATTGTGGTGAGCTGCCCCGTGTCGGCGGCCAAAACCATCACGGAGGGCCGAAGGTTTTTGGTGGGTTGGGTTTCCGCGCAGGTCAAACTGCTGGAACCCCGACCTCTGAGGTGCTTCCGGTGCCAAGTGGGCCACCATGTGGGAGCACAATGCACCTCGGAGGTGGACCGCAGCGGTCTTTGTTTCCGCTGCGGTCAGCCCGGTCACAGGGCCGGCTCTTGCGTCGCCGCGCCGCACTGCGTAGTCTGTGCGGCAGCTGGCAAGCCGGCCGACCACTGGGCTGGGGGTAGGGCCTGCGCCCCACCCACCAAAGCCCGAAACAGGAGGAAGCCCTCCGCCACCGCCGTCTCTGCCGCGACCGCCGCCGCTGCCGCCGCTTCTTCTACCGCTATTGCCGGTTCCACTGCGGCTGCTGCTTCTGCAGCAGCCGCAGTAGAGCCCCTACAAAGGGCTCCGGAGGGGGCTGAAATGGAGTGCCAGTAATGGCCCCATTTCACCCCCTCCTGTTGAACGTCAGCCACTGCGCCGCCCAGGAACTGATGCTCCTGAGCATGGCGCAGTGACTGATGCCTGTGGACGGCGAGCAATGGGTAGCTCGCCGTCCGATCAGAACAGGCCCGGGTTGACGGCGCGCTGTGTTCTACGCGCGCCAAACCAGCAGATGTCAGCATGGGTCGGAGCCCAATAGGGCCAGAGCCTACCAGGGTTGCGGATTTGTTCGAAAGAGTTACCGCGGCCCTGGGAAGAAAGGCACTAGGAGGACTAAAGGGTGGGTTTTAGTCAGTAAAAGTCTGACACTCCCTGCCGCTCCACCCAGAGCGGGAGGGGTCATTTGATGATTTCCCATCCAATAAAAAAAAAAAAAAAAAAAAAAAAGGCGAAGTTTCGGCATAAAAATCGACCAAATTCGACTCGAAACCGCTCGCAAATGGTTTCAAACGAATCATATTCCAACTCAATCAGTTCAGGAAACTCTGTACAAAGTGTCAGTAACAGACAGGCAAACAGACCTGAAACATGAGTGATTCAATAAGCATTCCATTTTTTCATTCGGACTTATGGGACCCTTGAGCGGTTATTTTATTTTATTTTACAGTTTTAGGAAAACTTACAGCTAAACATTTTCACACAAGAGAGAGTAACAAAAATAAGGCCAATTAAAAGTTTTCACAGATAAAAGAGAGCTTATAAACAAAAATATGTGAGAGGGTAAACAGTTTAAGTAAAAACAGTAACATATGTAAAACAAAAATACAATTGAATTGAGAACCTCCTCCTCTTTTTTTTGAAGAAGCACTATGCTATGATTATGCACTGGATCCGATCGGAATCCGTGGAAATACGTTCTGAGTATAATAATAACTATTTATATGGTAGTTTACGCACTAGATCAGACTTTCGTCATTCGATTTATCTCCGTCATCCGTGAGTCTCCAATTCCAAAGAAATATTGACAGACCGAAGTAGCCGTAGTACTGTTGGTATGAACGCTTTCGTATTACCTCGGATTCAAATCCAAAGATGGCTCCTGAATAGCTTGGATTTGGATGAGAGATTGGATTAATGCGTAAGCAATATTCGAATTCGGTCCGAGTTTTTCAGACTCTAGATCTGTACTTTTACGAATTCGAATCGGATGTAGTGCGAAAAGCAATATCTGAATTCAGTCGGAGTTTTTTTCATTCGTATGTTCACGAATTTGGATCGGATACAGTGCGTAACCGCTCTAAAAAGAGATGACCGAAAGAGTACTTTACGAGGAGGTGTACCGGACGAAGGAGGTAATATTTCGAGTACTTCGAAAGATTACCTCCCTCGTTCAAACAAACAAATATTCAATACATACTTTATAATATTAGTTCCGACAGCGTCCCTAGTTGCTGTAACTCCGTGTTCCGTCGCATAAATCTTTGAACCCGTTCCCTGTTAACCCAGCCAATAACAAGCTATAAAAGCACAGCATAGTCTGTAGTCTGTACGAGTCTGTAATTGGAGTCTGTGCAATCGGTTTGTGCTAATGAATAGATTATAACGAGTGTTTATCCGGGACTCGACCGGAATATTAACCGCTGGATTACCGTCGGATTGGAAGTCTGGCTACCGGGTTTGGAAAAGGAGTTTGGTATTCTTTCCAGTCAATGATTTAGGAACAGGAAAATTTGATTAAAAGCTGGTTTTTACTTTAAGGGATTTCCTGCAAGACGGTTTCGAAGAAGTTTATTTTATAATTTTGTTAACAAAACACGTATTAGTAATGCGTGCTAGTGAACTTGAAAATTAATATTCTTCATGGTGGTTTTATACTACTATTACAGTAGGTATGTATTTTTAAATATCTTGTTTCAAACTCCTATGGCGTTTAATATTTAACAGACAATAAATTACGTAATTCATAGTCATCATTTCGTTTGGACAACACCAGTCAATTTACAGCAATATATAAATTGTAATAAAAATTGTACAATTTCAGTCAGGTACCTCAAGTGTACCGTTAGTAGGTACCCAAATCACGATACAGGTGATATAGACTCCAATGGAGTTCATTCATTTATTTGTTTTGTTTTTTTATTAACTTGAAAACCACGAGACTACAAAAACCACACTCACACGGCCAGTCAAGCACTAAATCACCGCTCAGCTTACCTTACTCCAGAACAGGGCCAGCAAGCCAGGGCTGGCCAGGGGCTAGGAGGGCTAACACGACTCATGAATATTCATCCTCACCCCGAGATTCAGCGAACACTTACCTGCAAGAGAAAATATGTAATTACATCACTGGCGCTTGTTAGCACTATTCATTAAAACGGTTTTTGTAGTAAAGAGGAAATTACTAAAGAGGTTTTTAGTGGGCTTACATAAAGATCAGTAACTATAGCTTGTAGTAAGTATACTATTTGTAGTCTTGGTGAGGGTACCAAAAATATACATTTCTATTAACATTCGGCTGACTAGCCCTACATTATTAGCCCTAAATAATATTACGAGTACCTATATCAGGGCCGTGACCGGGTCGTGTCCGGGCCGTGGTCCGTCACAACGTGGTCTGACACGTCCTGAGCACGGCCCGGATATGGACGAATGTGTAAAAGAGTTCATACAAAATGAATGCGACGATTTTTTTTTGGGCTTTGGACGGACCACGGCCCTGGCACCGCTCAGATATACCTTAACTTGGTGAGATCAATTCCATTTTTTAAATGCATAATTATGTAAAATATTTTAAATTCAGAAACTTGGCAGAGATTAAATGAATCCGGTTTATTTTAATTATTTGTCAATTGAATTTGATGTATATTATTAATAACATTTACAAATAATACATGGAACTACTTTTGAAATATTATAATACCTGGAACTAAAACAAACTGTTTTATTATTTTATCACATAATCAATCAATCAATCAATTATCACATAATTGATCGGTCATTAATCTTAAATATCGTAATGTACAGGTAATTTAATTTCACTTGACTCGTCTTTCGATTACAGTCTCACATTATACAATTATCTTCTAGTTCATAAATCACCAGCACTTAGTGGTTTCACGTCTAACAAGGCGCGAGCTAAATTCATTAAGTTCATAGTTCTCGACAATTTGACACTAAAGTCATTGAAATACTGCTGTAAACACAGCCACGTTTGAACAATATTTCTTTTTCGATAAAAACTGAAACGTTTTCCTAATTTATTACCAAAATCAATTAAGATATTGAAATTATGAATAATTATTTTGCCAAATTAATTCCATTAACGTAAAAAACATTTTTTAGTGTTTTAATCTCAGGTTTTGAGAACAGGCTTTTTATTTTTTTTGTGGCTACTGTTTTTCTATTAGTGCTGTCAATTACAGCAAAGCCCGGGATGTTAAATACGGGACTTATTTTTTCATTTAGCATTTATACCTTTCTACCAAATTAGGGAACCTCCCTATAGTGTCTATTTCGTTAATGGAAAATGTCAAACATAAATTCGGTTTTCTTGCCATTTGGTTGAATAATTTAAAAATGGATGTATTATTTAATGATTCCGTTGTTACTATAAAAAGCACATTAAAGGAAACTTTAAAAAAATCTTCCAACTAAAATAAGCGATGAAAACAGTAATTCCCGCAGTCATAAGTGAAACGAAGTGTTCCACAAATTGAGCACATTAGAGTCACCAGCGTCCGGGATCCCGCGTCCCGTGTCGCTGTGTCGTGCAGGGACGGCAGCGAGGCGGGGCCGTCACAAAAATACGAGATAAGTTTATTATCGCCCGGGATTGGAGCAAGCCCCGTATTTGTCAAAGTAAGTGGCACTGTTGTGGCGTTTTATTTTACTTTACGGGATTTAAGAAGAGTGACTATCGCTTGGAAACGAGTGCCATATTTTATGATTTAATTTTGAAAGGAGTACCGTGGGTAAGTAAATTACAATTAGGAACATTAAATTGACTACCTAATTGCTGGCCGTGGGCTCTCTCCTTAATAAAGGACACTTATAAATAAAACTGGTGAAATATGCGTGGAAATCAATTTGTTTTTAGGGTTCCGTACCCAAAGGGTAAAACGGGACCCTATTACTAAGACTCCGCTGTCCGTCTGTCTGTCACCAAGCTGTATCTCATGAACCATAATAGCTAGACAGTTGAAATTTTCACAGATGATGTAATTCGGTTGTCGCTATAACAACAAATACTAATGAGAACCTCCTCCTTTTTTGGAAGTCGGTTAAAAACAGAATACTGACAATAAATATTTAAGTGGGACTACTATACAACAAACGTGATTTTTTGGCGTTTTTTTATATACAATGATACGGAACCCTTCTTGCGCGAGTCTGACTCGCATTTGTCTAGTTTTTTTTATATTTCTAGTCACATTAACGATAATGATGAAACGTCAGAAGTGTACCGTTCCAAATTGATTGCTTTTAATTTGGAAGATCTCTCTAGAGACTACGTACTACGTATCTAAAGCCCAATATACAACGACACAGAGAAAAATCTCGAATTATAAAAGCTTAAATTATTAAAAAAATTGCCATAATATCATAATAAGCAGCGGCCACAGATAATTTATTTCGTATAGTACTTACTGTAAATGTAATCGTAAACGATGTTTAAATCAAAGTAAATTGGATTTTAATACAGCTATAATTTTAATTAATTTGCCGAGAGAACAATATTATTATATCACAGTTCTGAAATAAACTTGTAATTGAATTGTAAGCGATTGATTGTAATTTACTTTACGAATTATTGGAGAGACTATTAATATTAAATAACTCAGTTACTAGCTGAGCAGAAGCTTTATCGATTTTAACCTTATGAAGACTTCTTCTTCGAATGATTCTGAACTACTTTTGGTCTTTAAGTAACAGATTTTCTGATTGTCGGATCAGAGATCTCAATCAGTATGATTGCGGTTATAATAAAAGAGAAAAAAAACATCATCGCTTCCTCTTGTGCCGTCATTTTCTTCATTTCCTTTAGCCAAATCATCTTTCTCACAATCGATTCACACGTAATATTGGTCTTCAAACTTTTCTCAAATTTTTCAATTCCTTTTTCTTCTCTTTCAAAAATTGATTGTTGTAGTTTCAGTGTAATTACCACTTTTATCTAACTATCGAATAATAACAGCTATACTTGCACCTATATTGTGAGTCTTTTTGTTGGTAACTTCCAATACTCCCCTCAGTTGTCTTAACAACAGAAAAAATCTTCGATCTATTATCAACCGTAACTGCTCGTAACTGTCATTTCGAGAGGAAGAAATTACTTAGAATATATGCGTAATCTTATTTCTTCTAAACCCACACAGATTGTATAAACCCCGGGATCCCGGGACGCCCCACCCCTATAATTTTGCTTCACTACTGAACTTAATAAATGAGCCATGCAAGTGCACCCGATAATGAATGGCGCGCTTTTTATTTTCATAAACCAACGCCATTTTTATTTGTAAAAAAATTATCTTTTTTGTGACGCGGCCACTACGCCAGCGAGCGAGGAATTTTATTTAATTGCACAAAGAAACTACAAAGCATTCCTCAGTGACAATTTGTTTAAAACGATACCGGAGCGATACATGCTATTTAAGTTTGCATTTATGATAATTAATGATGCCTTAACAACTTTTGTTTCATTTCAAAATAACCTAGCGCACAATCCTTTAATTGCGAGTTTGTTTGTATATTAAACTCTATATTTTTTTCCTTTTCCCAAAGGCTTGCTCATCAGCTTCGCTAAATCTTGATGAAAGTATAGTGACAATAGAGCCCACCTTCATTAAAACTGTCTCAATTTCAGCACCTCCATTGTTAACGTCAAACAAAAACAAAAAAAATAATTCCTCTCGGTGTGACTCAACGACTCGACGACTCAACAATCGCTCACTTCGTGGCCGCACAAACCTTTTTATTACCCGAGGTGCTCGTTAGAGATCTTTCCATGCAACAATTACTCAGATATTCTCGCTCCATTCGCTTCTTTGCCATTATTTTTCATCCCTTTCTTGTTTTTATTGCGCCACGGTCCGTTTCCCGCGCAGCCAGCGTTCAATGTATTTTGATGAAGGAGTTTTGCGAAGCCGTCGTTTTGGATAACGCAGTGTATGGGTGAAGAGGGAGGCAGAGGATAATCCAAGTTAATAAGAAATAATTAGTACGCGTGACTAGAATAATTCATTCAAAGTGAAAAGTGTTGATAATGTACATTTTCCTTTGTTTCTAGTGTGGTAGTGACGTTTTTCTTGATAAAGTGTAGAAATAGAGAGTTTTCCAATATCGGTTTATTTCTAGTGCATTGGAACTTGATTTTGAAATAGCTCGGGGATAAGCTTGTTTCAGTCTGTTATTTTATTAGCAGAATTGTGAATATTTTATTAAAAGTGACACTTTATGATTTTTTTAATTAGATTTTGATAAACTTAGTTTTCCCCGAAAGGTTAGATAGAGAAAGAAGAAGAAAAAAAGAAAGATTTTATTGATGGGGCAGAGGTTTTACTTTAACTTAGCACTCACACGTTTAGCTTGTTTTTAAGTTTCCATACTCAAAGGGTAAAACGGGACCCTATTACTATGACTTCGCTGTCCGTCCATCCGTCTGTCTGTCACCAGGCTGTATCTCATAAACCGTGATAGTAAGACAGTTAAAATTTTTCACAGATGATGTGTATTGCTGTTGCCGCTATAACAACAAATACTAAATACAGAATAAAGTAAATATTTAAGGGGGCTCCCATACAACAAACGTGATTTTTTGCTGTTTTTTTATAGATACTGGCACGGAACCCTTCGTGCGCGAGTCCAACTCGCACTTGGCCGGTTTTTTTATTGATAGGGTCGCTTTTGACTACATATTCACCTGATGGTATCCGATGATGTGTTTGACGATGAAGCACGCTTGCCTAGAAGTAACCTGTTCACTCTTGGCTTAGAAATCCCAGCAGCTATCAGGAAACTGACTCCGGCAGGGGCTTATAATCCTCAGCTGTACCAAAGCGAAAGTTACTTTTAGTTTCATGTGTATCAGAGACGTAGTCAAAAGCTATAAGGTTGAAAGTTATAAAGAGAAGTCCGACATGCCTTCTGACGTCAAAAACCGTGACGATCATACAATTACTATAGATAAGAGCGTTTTCGCAAAAGGGACAGACATTATATTCCTACAAAATTGTTATATTTCGTTAGTTTTTAGAACAATTTTGATTCTGTTTTCAGTGTTAGTATTTTGCACATTTTCGATAAACTGGTTACATAGTTAGTATTTTTTTCACCCATACCCTATTCTGGAGGAAACTTCTTGCAATACTTCAAAGATAAACAAGAAAAGTCACAAGGTCAGCTCTCAAACAAGGTTTTCTTCATCCGCTACACGTAATTAACCGTTTTTTGCCGACAAACTGAGTCCCATAAATTAGCCCCCCACCCCCCAACGACCCCGTAATGAAATGTACGGGGTGGTAATGAAAAAAAAAAACAAATTTATGCCCCGCCGGGGAGATTTATGTGTCCCGGTGATCTGGGGCTGAGGTCAGGTGGGAAGGGTTGGGACACAAGTGCTGATGGAATTGTCTGGGGGTTGCGGAGGAATGAAAGGTATTTGTGGAAGTTTTTGATGAGAAAATGATAGTGGTTTGTGTAATTAAAGGAGTTTAGTTACCATGTTCATGTTTCTTAGCCCGTAAGTTTTGTCGTACCCGAGAGCTGCTTATATTATTTTTGGTTAAAATAATTTTCTTGTAATAAAAGTGGGTTGCAGCAAAACAAGAATCATAGACATGAACGAAAAGGCTGCTAGGCTCAAATGGATTGGACGAGTCATGTCGGCCGCGTGCATGTTGGACCGCTGGACAAGTCTGCACGCAATGGTTGTCAGAGATGAGACGAGAAGAGAAAGCGGTGGCGAGATGACCTGGACGTACGACCTGGTTCCAGGTGGTCATACAAAAGAGCGCCTGGAAGTATTTGTGAAATGCCTTTGCCCAGCAGTGATACCATAAAGGCTAATAAATAAAATCAAGAAGCGGGATTAGTTTGATAATCACAAATGCGTTTTGACAACAGATCTTGGACCGTTCCGTGCCTAAAGCCACACATAGAGTAACTCTGTACACTATACAAATACAAAATCCTTTATTTCATATCTAGACAAGTTACAGGCACTTTTGTAGTGTCCAGGTCTGGCAGTCAAATAGATAAAGTTAGTTCTGCCAAGCTAGTGACAGGAGCAGCAAGTTGTTCTGCAGCAAAACACGCTCACCGACCCTATCTCCAGTGCGTCAGCTGCACGTTCCAAAGAATAGATCCTATGGAGAAGAACCTACAAGAAACTCCATGGATACTCTTTTAATCAGTATTTACAAAATCATGACAAATCTACTCCTTCTACTGTAGCTACACTTAAAGCGACAAAACTTCAATTCGATCGTTTTGTTGAAACCTCGCTGCAAAGTGAAGTTACTCATAAAACTTGCGAACTGAAGTTGAAACGGAAATATTTTTGTTTCATCTTCCAATCAGCGAGTTCAATCTAACTTGAGTTCAGTTCCAATTGAATTAATATCGATTCCAGTTATTACTTCTGAGTGTTTTTATAAGTTCTAGACTGACTTTAGTAGTCTTGTTGGTTTAGCTTTAGAAAAATCTCACAAATTTTTTTTTTAGTTAGCCTTCCTGCTGAGCTAAGGCCTTCCTTAAGTGCTTCCAAGAATTCTTTTCACGTATCACCTCGTACCAGCTCTCATAGTACGCATCCAGGTCGTCTCGCCACCTCTTTCTGGGCCTACCTCGGCGGCGCCGTTCATCTTCGGGCACCCATTTGTGTGGAGACTTTTGCCCAACGGTCACAGTGCATGCGGCTAACGTGACCCGCCCAATACCATTTGGGCTTGGCAGTTCTTACCTACACCCATTATTCTCGTTTTGGAACGCGATTTATTTCCCTATTTTTACTGACAGGCTCGTGTTTTTCCTGAAAGAAAACGATATTGTGGTCAACCTATTCACTCTTGACTTAAAGGTCCCTAGGTTGTAGCCATCAGGAAACACAGACTAAAGGCTGTGATGGAGATGAGATATGCTGTACTACTTATTTATATTTAGCCCGGCAAAGCTGAATCTTAAGCCATTCTCATTGGGTTGGAACATTTGGTTGTTAAGAATTTTATGCGCCACTTCTTCTTCACAGCTTAAAGGGAAAAATTTTGGAAAACCGGTATGGTTGGCGCAGCGCAGTGGTTGAGCGATTGACTGTTGCGCTGCGTGTCGCGGGTTCGATTCCCACACGGAAAAAATATTTGGATGGCCTGTAAATAGTTCCGGGTCTGGCTGTTTGTTTATTTGAGTTTATATGTTTGTAAACGCACCCACGATACAGGAGAAATTCCTAGTGTGGGGAAAAGTTGTTTTTTTTTTAATCTGTGACCGATTGGTAGCCATCCTAACTGACCTCACTGTTAAACAATTGATTTCTAGTCAGCTGCTTACTATGTCTTTCCTTATCTGAAAGTGCTCCTTTGAGCAGTTTGTCAATTTGTTCATAAGCATCATATCTCATAGCTGCTCTTTCAAAGCGCCGCAATATAAATTCATGAAGCAAAGTGTGATGAAACTCCGTCTGTATGTCACAAGCAAACCCGAGTCTAATATGTGTATATTTGTGCTCTAATGTTACAAACAAACAAACATCGGATCTCGCTGAGGCAACTTTGGGGAACTTTCTGTATGACAAACACAGACATGTGCTCATTTCTAGATTAGGATTAAGTTTCTGTAACTGGATAAAGTCTCTGGTGGAAACGCAGGCTAAAACCGGTCAGGTTCGAGCCCGACCGACCGACCAATTTTTTAACATGTTATTTTAAAAACAAGTTCTTCAGGCTTTGATGCAATTTCTAAAATAATAAAGAATTGTACTCTGACGTTTTATCTAAATTTTGTTCGGCTCTGCTATTTTGGAGATAAAAACCGACTTCCAAATTACGTATTTTTGCTTTCCTGTGACTTTCCAGTGGTGTTGTCAGGTGTGGGGTACCACTAAAAAGTGAAAAATAAAAAACTTTTTCACAAAAAAAAGAAACCGACTTCCAAAAAACACTACAAAGTTCAAAATAACTTTAATTTCGGAAGTCGGTGTTTTTGGTTGCTTCTTCGTTATTTGACAATGGGACCATTCGGAAAGTATACCCTTTCCAATAAAAAAAAGAATTTTTGAAATCGGTTGGCAAGCGACGGAGTTATGCCTGAACAACGATAAAAAAAAAAAATACAAACATCCGAATTGAGAACCTCCTCCTTTTTTAGAAGTCGGTTAAAAAGGGGAATGGTAAATTTTTATCTAATTTCTTAAATAACTACAGGTTGGAATATTTAAAATAATAAAAAAATGCTTTTGAGACCCTTACGATAGCCCTTTCATTCGATCGTACCGTGACTACCGTGTTAGACTGTACCGTGTGACATTATCACACGCTACACTCTTAAAAACTTTTTTCAAATTTTCTCTTTAAAAATACCCCAGTACCCCTTGAGCCACATTTTGACTTTGACTTTGACAGCAAATTGGCTGTGACCCATTCTTATAGAGCTGTCGCAGTAAACTAGCTTAATTAGGCGTATCATTAAAGCCTAGCCTTTTATTGAACTATGCCATTTTTTTTAAAAAAAAATTATTTATGAATGGCTAGCTCTTGACCTCGATCACGCCTGATGGAAAGCGATAGATGAGGTCCATGAAGAAGCGAGCGTGCCCAGAAGATGCCTTGAGGCACTGGTACTCCCACGCGTCGACGAAACACAGCAGGCTGCTTGACGCCGAACTCCGGTGCGAGGGTGGTCGCGAACCAGGCGAGCGTTAGCCCCGGCGTAAGTGACATGGGCAAGTCATTATCCGATATTGAACCAATGATGTCACTTAGGTCGCTGAAAAATAGACGCAGTTAAGTGAAAAGGCTAGGCAACCAACTAAACGGCTGATCAAGCTATTAGGCTCCGACAGAGACATGCACAAGTGATCCTATAATAGCCCCGTTTTTCCATACATACGTTCGGAACCCTAAAAATTATAAACGGCTGCAAACAGGATGTGGTTCAGGGGTATTTTTGGAGGGTTAATATTGATTGATTAGCGAAGTTAACCTGTGCTTCAATCAATCAATCTATCAAGTAAATCACTGGGCTTTGTGGGTCTGATACAATGTTGAACCGGTCCTGTACCAACCTACCCTTCGATAATCCCATATCACACGTTATTTCAATCGCTTTCATTTTGGTAATCCTATCCTAACTAATATTATAAATACGAAAATAAGTTGGTTTGCTATGCTTTCACTTCTTGACTGCCGAATCGATTTTAATGAATTTTGATACAAAGAGGGTCTTTGAGAAGTTTAAAGGCTATTTTAAACCGAACGAAGTTGGGGACAAAAACTAGTTGGGCTGTTAAACATGTTTTCATCTAGTTATATCTACACTAATATTATAAAGAGGAAAGATTTGTTTGTTTGTTTGTTTGAAATGAATAGGCTCCAAAACTACTGGACCGATTTAAAAAATTCCTTCACCATTAGAATCCTACATTATCGGTGATGGACATAGGCTATAGAATATTTTCACAGAAGTTAGGGATCCGTATGAAAACTTCGATAATGTAACCTCAGATGTGAGAAGAAATCCTTATATCGCGTACGCTGCGGAATCAATTGACAATAGAGCAAAGTGATGTACTACAGTTTTATAGAAGTCATCAATATCTACAAAACAGTCCGCAATACCAATGTCTAACTATTATGGATAAGTCACCATGACCGCTTTTTGTTCAAATTATTCAAGCAAATCCCATGGTGAAATAAAAATGGTGATTTTAGCATCATGATACTAATTCCTATCCATTTGATAATTAAGGTTGATTATGTCCGTGTAAATTACACTTTAAATTATTCAAATCGGACCTTTCGTTCAAAAGTTACGACGGTAATAAACATGCTCGGAGTAAGAAAAATGTCGCGGCTTGAGCAAACTGGGGAGAATCGTATCATGCTTGGTCCGATGAAGTTGAAACACCACGGCATTAAATTAAATGTTTTCGATAAAACAATAAGAATAACAAATGTTTGGATTTTTCGAAAATAAACTACAAACATAATAAGGAGTGAAGCAGGGGTGATTAAGATTTTAGGGAAGGACATAATTGCTTGCTTCAATTTACGTTGGAATGCTATGAACAAACTAAAAGCGGGATAATTGAAATTGTACCTAACAATTTTTGCATAATCAAACCCTGACGGGTTGAACGGGGTGAACAGTTGCGCTGAACCTGGGCTCGAGACAAGTGAGATTCTGTCAACGGTGGCGTGGCGTACGCGATTGTCAATAAGTCAAAAATGTATAGGATAGGACAGATGCTATCGAAATGTCACGTTTCCAAAGCTAACCTTTATAAGGGGGTATAGAGGGCGTTGAAGTTTGTGGAGTACCTACTAAATCCACGCGGATGAAGTCGCGGGCGAAGTGCTAGTTATATTATATTTTGATGTATTGATGATAGAACACGGGCAAGTAACGAAAACTTTTTTTTTGTTACTGGCCCGTATTTAGGTCACAAAAGATAATAATGTGTACTTACCAAATTTCAACTGAATCAGTCAAGTGTATTAGGAGAAAATCGGCTGTGACAGACAGACAGACAACCGAGTGATCCTATAAGTGTTCCGTTTTCTAATACAGAGGTTTTTTTTTCTTATGTATCGTTGCCCACACTAGGAATATCTCCTGTATCGTGGGTGCGTTTACAAACATACAATCTCACATGCACAAACAACCAGACCCGGAACAACTTCTGTAGGCTATAGGTACAAATATGCGTGCGGGAATCGAACCCGCGACACGCAGCGCAGCAGCCAATCGCTCAACCACTGCGCCAGCCGTGTCGTCAAATAGGTTTACGTACGTACGTTCAGTAAGGTTCGGAACTCTAATTATACTACTAAGGTCATATAGCATTGTTCTCGAGCGGAATAACATCAACACGAAACGCGAATTCTAAAGAAAATATCGTATTTCTTTTTAAAATATATTCCGGCAAAGCTTCCGTGAAAATAAAGACTTATTATAAATAACTCCGGTATACGGATTCTTTTAAGACCTTCTCAAGGTCATTTCAGTGAAAATATTCGCATAATATGAAAGATTCCTCCCGTACGTTTTACAGCTTTCACAAAAACCTTTTTATATGGAGAGCGTAAAAGTATCTCATACAGAATGTTTAGTAAGAATATAACAGGTATTATATGATATCCTGGTGTATTCAGTGTATATTAGAATATTTGCTAGATAGTTGGTTCGGATAGATGTACAACGTTTAACAGAATAAACGCAATCCTACTAATATTATAAAGGTGAAAGTTTGTATGTTTGTATGTTTGTATGTTTGTGTAACAATCAGGCAAAAACGGCTCAAGGGATTTGGATGAAATTTGGCACACATGTAGTTCATATCCTGGAATAAAAAATAGGCTACTTTTTATCCCGGTAAGTGGCATGGATTAATGGAGACTGAGGAGGAAGTGAAAACTCAGAGCCACTGCTGCCTTAGTACTTCAGATTCACAAGTACCAGGAGACCAGAAACATCAAGTACCAGGAGACCAGAAACATGTCATAGTATTTTTGGGCTGGTATAATTATGTAGGTAGGGTAGGTGTAGGGTAGGTGTAGGGTAGGTGTAGGGTAGGTGTAGGGTAGGTGTAGGGTAGGTGTAGGGTAGGTGTAGGGTAGGTGTAGGGTAGGTGTAGGGTAGGTGTAGGGTAGGTGTAGGGTAGGTGTAGGGTAGGTGTTGGGTAGGTGTAGGGTAGGTGTAGGGTAGGTGTAGGGTAGGTGTAGGGTAGGTGTAGGGTAGGTGTAGGGTAGGTGTAGGGTAGGTGTAGGGTAGGTGTAGGGTAGGTGTAGGGTAGGTGTAGGGTAGGTGTAGGGTAGGTGTAGGGTAGGTGTTGGGTAGGTGTAGGGTAGGTGTAGGGTAGGTGTAGGGTAGGTGTAGGGTAGGTGTAGGGTAGGTGTAGGGTAGGTGTAGGGTAGGTGTGAGTAGGTGTAGGGTAGGTGTAGGGTTGATGTACGGTAGGTGTAAGGTAGGTGTTGGGTTAGGTGTAGGGTGGGTGTTTCCTGAGTAAAAAATGTGCAATACAAATCAGGAAACCTTGCTATTTCCGATATTAACGCGGGCGAGGCCGCAGCTGGTAGAAGCTAGTACTTCCTAAAATGTAGGTACTCATAATTATGAACAACTTTTACTATGGGACCAACACTGAAATCGCGAAAAAAATTTACTACCCCTGTGCGCATAACTCGACAAAATGTACTGAACAGCTGTATGTCCCATAGAAAAAAATTGTGCTTATTCTGTTACAGGTTGTATAAGAAAAGCCTTCTTGACAAGTTTTTTCAGGAAATTATGGCCTTTTTATGTTGCTATGATCCACTGTATTTACAGGTTTGTTACAGATTTTTAGCTTTGACAGGTATGGCAAACCATTATTCTATAATGTAGACCTTCAAAATCTACAGCGGATAAATTTTATTGTTGGTGACTAAATACCTACCTTGTAGTAAGACGAGCATGGAAACGATGGGACGCCCTAGCACAACATATTATACGGATCTCATTTGTTGATAATATTCAGAAAGGCCAGATGTATCGGCGTGCGTGTATGACCAGAGGGCCTAGCACGAATGTTTCAACGTATAGGTAAAGTTTCAGTATCGTTTGCGTAAGTGAAATAAAAATTGAATAAAGAAAGCTACAACTCCATTGCATCTTGCTTTAATTTACAAAAATACAGCGTGTAAGGGACATCGACGCACAAACGAATACCATGGATCCAGGACATGATTCTGGACACCCCCGCGTTGGAATTTTTCGTCGACTTTTCATCATTTTTTCATTTTTTTCAGGCGTTTTTTTACTTTAGTCAGTTTATTCTAATTAGTCAAATATGTTACGTCACTGAACGTCAAAAACATTTGCGCCTTCCCTCTCTATTATGAACGTAAGTGAAACTAAAGGTCACCACAGCGGATCGAAGAAGGTGACGATCTGTATTATATATATTTCTGCCTAAAATAAAAGATAAAGCAGTGAAATTCAAATGTTGTACATTCAAAATTTCATTTGTGTAAGTATAAGTAACGGGGATTATTAACTACTAAGTGGACTGTCGGCTTTGTCCCACAAAAAACCGTATAATCTAGACCACTCCAGATCTAACTCCTGGGTCTGGAGATCTTCAAAATACCTTATGTAAATTCCAAGAGAAAATAACCAGAGTAGTACTTGTAAAGATTGTTATAGTCCGCTTTATAAAGACAAGAGGTCGAACGAAGGCCCAAGAAATATGCCTACTTAAATAAGGCCCAGCAGAATCTAAAATGCGTAAAATCCTGCGGTCCTTGTTATAAACGACCTAGCACTCAAATATACAAGTAAACGGTTCCAGTGAAACATGGATGATTTAATATGTTTTATTTATAGAAACCTGATTTTAGCCAATCTGGTTCGGTAAATTGCAGTGGCAATATGAAACTTGTAGCAGTGTAATGTGGGCTCTAATTTATAGTTGACCAGCGATCCGTGCTAGCTTTTCGCGAGTGCAAATAATACTCACAAACCTTCCTCGTATGTCGCTCGTTCTATTAGTGGAAACTGTTTCAAAATCTCGCATGGTTTAGAAGAAGTAAGAGGAGGAACTGAAAGAGGCTGATGGTTTTTTTTTTACTAAGAGATTCGAGATTTAAGTCTGGAAACGTTATAGAAATATTAATATATTGTTACGAGCTTAGGGTTCGTGGCAATAAAAACAGCCGATAAAATAACCAAAATGACACTTTAATTAATCAACACTAATTACAACTTAAACTCACTAATTATAAATCACAATTGCACTACTGATCACTTTAATTCGCAGTCGAAGTTCGCTCTCGAAGTTGTCGCTTGTATCGCAAATTCAATACTGACTCGGTCGGAGGCTATGCGGGCCTTATATAGGTCGGCAGATAATTCCAGAACCTTCTAGTATAGAAACATCTAGAAAGTTCGAGTACATACCGGTCCGGACCAACCAGACATAGAAAACTCTAGAATGTTCTAGCATCGAAATGTCTAGAAGGATCTTGACTCTACTAGTTCTGCTACTCGATACTAGATGGCGCTAGTAGTAACTTTCATCGTCATGTACCCGGCATTAATTCTGGCGCGTAACACTGCCCCCTCCTAAGACATGCTCGTCCCGAGCATTATCGGCCCCATAATAACGTGCCAGTCGATCCACATGGACGATCTTAGGAG
The DNA here is from genome assembly GCA_947386135.1 of Melanchra persicariae. NCBI lineage: Eukaryota > Metazoa > Arthropoda > Insecta > Lepidoptera > Noctuidae > Melanchra > Melanchra persicariae. The sequence continues at coordinate 14,688,601 of OX376669.1, forward strand.
TACTTCTTGTACCTTTCTGTATGCGGTAGGTTACGTCATTGATTTTCGTCACAATCCTGTACGGCCCGTCCCATTTAGCTTGAAGCTTAGGAGATTTCCCCTTGCTGCGAACTGGATTGTGTAACCACACTTGTGAACCTTCGTCGAATCCTTTATTGTTCATTTTGCGGTCATAACGGGTTTTCATCTTTTCAGACATTTGCTGGCCCGATTGTCTGACGTGCTCATAAATGTCATTCATTTTGTTCCCCAAGTCATTCGCATAATCGGTTATACTGCGTGGGGCATCAGGTGGTATTCCGGTAATCAGGTCTGCAGGCAGCCGTAATTCTCTACCAAAGTTTGCGAAAGCTGGTGTCCCTGATGTGCTTTCGTGAACAGCACTTCGGTATGACAGCAAAAACGGCTGTATATGCTTGTCCCAATCCCGTTGCCGGTTCTCCACCACTTTTGCCAGGTATCTCTCCAATGTCTGATTAAATCGTTCCACCATTCCATCCGATTGTGGGTGGTAAGAAGTTGTTCTCGTTTTATGAGTACCCATAACTCGACAAGTTTCCTGGAATATTTGAGACTCAAAATTCCTTCCTTGATCGCTGTGAATCTCCAAGGGTACTCCAAAACGACAGAAGACTTCATGAACTAGCTTATCAGCAACTGTTGAAGCTTCTTGATTTGGAATGGCGAAGACTTCCGGCCACTTAGTGAAGTAATCCATAACAACCATGAAATACTTATTACCACTTTCACTTTCCGGAAACGGTCCCGCAACGTCTAGGGCTATCCTTTCCCATGGTGCACCAACATTGTACAACTTCAATGCACCTCTACTACGAGTTTGTGGTCCTTTTACAGCCGCACAAGTTGTACATTTGCGACACCAGTCCTCGACATCGTCACGACAGTGGACCCAGTAAAACCGTTCCCGTACCTTTAGTAGAGTCCGTTTAACTCCCATATGGCCTCCTGAACAACCATTATGGTACAACTCTAGAACATCCGGTACTTTAGCTTTAGGGACAACCATTTGCAAATGACAGCTGTCTCCCCGAGCATTTTCCCATTTACGGCACAGGACTCCATCCTGAATCACTAAGCTGTCCCATTGGGCCCAATAGCTTTTTGTGATCGAACTCATCGCTGAGACGTCGCTCCACGCTGGCTTAGGAGCACTGGCCTTAATCCACTCCAGAATCGGCTTGATGTCCGTATCTTCCTGCTGTGCACGTTGTAGGATTTCCTTCCACTCGTTGCTGAGATCTGTCTTGAACATTCTCACAGGTACGACTTCTTTACCCTCTTGCCTGGTACAATAGTCAGAATAATAAACGGGTTAAAGGATGTTTGTGCCACTGGGTGGGATGATATACCTAATAATATACTTAAAAGATTTAAATACCAGCTTGCCCCTCCTCTAACCCACATTTTCCAACTATGCTTATCTAAAGGAATATTCCCTAAATTGCTTAAAAAGGCTGTGGTCACACCTGTATTCAAATCTGGAGACAAGAACTGTGTAAATAATTACAGACCCATTTCAGTGTTAACAGGCGTCTCAAAAATTTTAGAAAAAATCATTAACAGTAGATTAATAAAATATCTAGAAGATAACCGACTACTATCAGATAGTCAGTTTGGTTTTAGGGCCAAAAAATTAACTAATCAAGCAGTCCACGAATTGACTAATTATGTTACCACCAACCTAGATAATGGTATGCACACAATTGGGATCTTTCTAGACCTTGCCAAGGCCTTCGACACTATTTCTTGTTCTTTGCTTTTGCACAAGCTTGAAACACTTGGAATAAGAGGAAAACAACTTCTTCTATTTTCTGACTATCTCAACGATCGTCATCAATGTCTAAAAATGGGTCAGTTTACAAGCTCTGAACTTAAAAATAGTTGTTTTGGTATTCCACAAGGTAGCATTTTGGGCCCTACCTTATTTTTAATCTATATAAATGGACTATGCAGCCTGTCACTCCAAAATGGTGTTATAATGTCTTATGCGGATGACACCGCCCTATTGTTTTCAGCTAAAACAAGAGTTGAGGTCTATAAAAATGCTCAAAATGGTTTTAACATTGTGTCTAATTGGCTCCGTAATAATCTCCTAACATTAAATGCAGATAAAACAAAATACATTTTATTTACAATGAGAAATATTAAGATACCGCTTACTAACCTAAACATTCACGCACATAATTATTGCACGTACGCTGACACTGCATGTTCTTGCCCCACTTTAGCTAAAGCTGACCATTTAAAATATCTAGGTGTCACCATTGACTCAAATCTAAATTTCCGTAAACATATCGAATTACTCTGTACAAGAGTGCGCAAATTAATATATGTTTTTAAGAATTTACGGAACATAGCCGACTATAAATTAATTAAACAGGTCTATTTGGCTTTGTGTCAATCCATTCTTACATATTGCATAACTTCTTGGGGTGGTGCGGCAAAAACTATTTTACTCCCCTTAGAGCGTGCTCAAAGAGCTATTCTAAAGGTTGCTACCTTTCGCCCTTTTAGATTTCCTACGCAACAACTCTACATAGCATGTAGTGTGCTTACTGTGCGGCAATTATTTATTTTAAGCACAGTACTACACCAGCACACTGCACTTCCTTTTGACCCTGGACCTTTTGACAGGAGAAGAAAGGACTTGGTTTGCATAAAGCCCCAAACTAAACATGTGTTTGCCAGTCGTTTTTATGTATTCTTAGGACCTTTTCTATATAATAGGCTTAACAAGGAGCTAAGCTTCTATAGTGTAAGGTATAAAAAATGTAGCAAAATGTTGTCAGAATATTTAGCAACACTCAATTACGCAGACACGGAAAAACTTCTAGAAATTTTGGCATGAAGATATTTGATCCCCTCGTGTTTACTTTAGTATTACATAGGCTTTGATTTAGGTATTAACGTACTATTAAGCTTTTTCTCGTAGTTGTTTAAAATAGATAATTTTATTGTTTTATATAAAGTTATAGTTTATCTTTTGTCCTTTGTAGGTTTGTAAAGTGATGGCCCGAAACACAGGTTTTTATTAACCTAGATCGGGCGGGTCGCTACCTAACATTGCAATTCCGAACCACCATTACTTGCACCTATACTATTAATATTTTTAGTTTATTTTTAGGCACTATAATTGTATGGAAAATATTATTACTGTTGACTTAATATTTTTTGTGAACGTTTATATTTGAATAAATTATTATTATAATTATTATTATTATTATTATAATGCTTGCAGTCTTCAGGGCAAGGTCTTCTTGACAACACATCTGCATTGTCATGAGTTCTTCCGCTACGATGTTCGACAACCAAGTCGTACTCCTGCAGCCGCTTGGTGCTGCTGTCAGCCGCCCTAACTTCGAGAGATCGGCTATCATTCCTTTCTGCAGTTCGCTTAGGGCAACTGGATCGAAGGTGGCCCTTTTCACCACAGTCGTAGCACCTAGGGCTGTACCTTTTAAAACAATCATGAACTGCAGCTTCTGAAACCTCCTTGCTACGGTGGGAACGATAATCCTGCCGCACAGCTTCCCTTTGTATAGTTTGCCTAGGGCAACTGGATCGAAGGTGGCCCCTTTCCCCACAGTCATAGCACCTAGGGCTGTATCCATTAGGACGGTCGCGAACCGTAGCCGCTGCAACCTCTCTAACGCGATGGGAACGGTGATCCGCCCGCACAGCTTCCACTTCCAGTGCATGGGCCAAGGCGTCCTTAAGGGTCCCGTGGTGCCCTAACCTCACAGCAGCTCTTACTTCAAGGTCGCGAATACCGTCGATGAAAGCCTGCACCAGGTTCCCATCAATGAGCGCAGGCACAGACCGGTATGCTTTTCGAACCAGCTTTTCCACTTCAAGGGCCCACTGCTGCAGGTTTTCACTGCTACGTTGCACGCGATCCTTGAGCTGCGCACGAAAAACGTGTTCCAGATGAGCGTCACCATATCTGGCTTCCAGCGCCTCAAGGAGCTGCTCGTAAGTTACTTCCTTACCGAGAGCTTCCAGGACAGTTAAGGCCTGGTCGCGCAGGCCTAGGGTGAGGGCAGTCATGGCCTGATTTTTATTCCAGCCGTTCGCCTTCATAACAGCCTCAAACTGTATTTTGTAGGCCGACCAGGAAGATGTCCCATCGAAAGGCGGCACTTTGAATCCACGTAGCGAAGGTGTAGTAGCTACGGGAGTTGCAATTCCATCCCCTACTTTAAGGTTGTCCATTGCTTTTTTCATTTCAGCAATCTGGGTTTCAGCTTCTACCAGGCGGTTCTCGTGCTGAACAACCTTCTCTTTTACCACCTTTATTTCTTTGCCGAAAGTGGCATGCAGATCCTTCATGAGGACCATCTGTTCTTCCTGGCGGCGCGCCTGCTCCTCCTTGTCACGCTGCAGCTGTTCTTCCAACCGGCGAGCCTGTTCCTCCTGTCGGCGAGCCTGTTCCTCCTGCCGGCGAGCCTGTTCCTGCAGCATCATCATCAGAGCTCCAAAATCCGGTGCTGCAGATGCTGGAGCTGCTGTGGATGGGCCGGGCTCCATGGTCGGCAACTGGCCCTCCAACGTCTGCGACGTTGCACCTCCAAAACGCCTCTGGTCCGTCTCTTGCTGGCGTTGACTTCGGGTACGGATACCTTCCGTGTCGTCCTTCGGTAGAATCGGCATAGTTTAAATATCCACCCGGCATTAATTCTGGCGCGTAACAATATTCATAGCCTAGCCTTTTCTCAACTATATTGGGGCGGTTTCCAGTCATATTGGATTCAGTTGAATACCAGTATTTTACGTGGAGCGGCAGCCTACCAGACCTCCGTAACCCATTAACTGGGTAATAATAATAATAATAATAATTTATTTGCAGACATTGTAGTCCATAGAAATAAACACAAAACACACACATAAAAATCACAAATAGGAACAAAAATAAAATCAAAATAAAATAAAATAAAATAAAATAAATGCACGTACAGCTATCTACGACCGACCTGTGCGTGCAGACTCACCCATCGACCAAGCATCGGGCAGTCCCACCGGTCGCTCAATGCTCTCAACATGCTGTGGGAGCTGGTATCTGATCTGTGCCGGAGAGAAGCACATCGCTTTCGAACAATGGCATAAAAATCATCCACTCTCGCATCGGCAAACATTCCCGAAGCGCTACAATACCGCGGTAGCCCCACAAGCATCCTGAAAGCATTGTTGTACTGTACACGCAGGGCGCCGTATGCCCTCAGCGTATACTTGACCCAAAGGCTGCAGGTGTAAAAAGTCTGACAGTAGGCTCGAAAAAGCGTCATTTTAACGTTGTAAGAACACCGTGCAAACCTACGGGCCAGCATATTACTTCGAACAGACAGCGCCCTACGCTCTCTCTCGATGTCCAAATCGTCACACAAGTCCTCAGTGACCCAGTGGCCCAGATATTTAAATTTTGAGTCTTGCTTCAAGGGTGTACCTGCTAATGAGATGCAAGGAATATTTAAGTATCTTCTGGCACCACCATTAAAAACAAGGAACTCACTCTTAGTGACATTATACCTAAGCCCCTGAGTCACCGCATAGTTCTCACAGACCTTCAGCAAACGTCTCAATGCACTGATTGATGGGCTCAGCAAGACCATGTCGTCCGCATAGCTGATGTTATTCATAGCAACTCCATCAACATGACAGCCGACACCAGTATTGCTGAGCTCAACAATCAGTTGGTTGATATATAAATTAAAAAGGCGAGGGGAGGTGATTCCCCCTTGCCTCACCCCACATTCCAATCCATATTCTTCGGACATAGTCCCAGCCCACCTAACATTGTTTATTTGGTTCACATACCAGAATCTCAACAATGACGTGACCTCAAAATCTACTTTTTTCTCATCTCTTAGCTTGTCCCACAGCTGGTCATAAGGCACAAGGTCGAAAGCCTTGGAGAGATCTAAGAAGCACGCATTAACAGGTGTTTTCCTATCCGTATAATACCGGACAGTCCGCTTTAAACACATAATGGCACTTTCAGTGGACAGCCCAGGCCTGAAGCCAAACTGTGCATCATGCAAGTCAATCCTGGGGGCCATGTATGAATCCAGCAGACTATCCAGCACCTTCGCTATGATCGTTGCTAGGGATATTGGTCTGTAATTACTGGGATCAGCAGCATCACCAGTTTTATTTTTTATGACAGGTACAACAATAGTTCGCATAAGTGCACACGGTACTTCTTGGCAAGACTGGTTTCGGATTTACTGGCTCTTGACAATCCGTAACGACTGCCAAAGATCTACAAATGACAGCCTGGACCAACGGCTTAACGTGCTTTCCGAGGCACAAAGGAGTCTCGCTAAGTTAAGATAAATATTCGATAGTTAGGATTAATATTCGTTGCTAAATAATAACAGCCGTACGGGCCCATCATCAAGGTTAAGCAACGCTTGCCGGGGTCGGTCTGTGGCCATCTTAACATACCGAGATTCTTCCGTGCCTCGGAAAGCACGTTAAGACTACAGTCTTGCCAAGAAGTAACGTGTTACCCAGTTAATGGGTTGTGGAGGTCTGATAGACAGCCGTTTGACGTAAAATGCTGGTATTCAGCTGAATCTGTTTTGACTGGAAGCCGACCCCAATAAAGTTGAGAAAAAGGCTAGGCAGATGATGTTTATTTACCATAACTATTCGATTAGAATAAAAGCATTGTCTATCCGACGATAGCTGCATCAGATGCCACGCCATTTCCTAACTATTAACCTAGCTACTGACCAAGCTAATAAATAAAATACAGTCAAATTGAATTCCCCGCTCGTACATACGAAACAGCTGTATGTAATACAGGGTGTTGATGAAGTTGACACTGCCTTGTAATTGCCGCCCGTGGCCGCCTCGCAAATACTGTTAGGGGTGATACACACGCGCTGTTTGCTTACAACAGGGCTGAATGCACCGCTTTTAGTGGTGATGGCCCTTTGACATATCAACTGGGTGGTGAGGTGGATCTGATGTCTCACGTATAGTGAAAAGTTGAATGCACATAGCATTGATCCAATATCAATAAATAGGTAGGTAATCTATAAATAATAAATATTTTTATTCGAAAAGCTTTTCAATTGAATCTATCAACGAACTAAAATAGGGTGTCGAAAATTCCAACGCATCGCTGTCAGCGAGTTGTTGCGGATTTATTCGAAAGAGTCACCGCGGCCTTGGAACGCAAAGGGCATTTGAATTGAGGAACATGGATTATGGAGTAGGTAAGTAAGAGTTTAACACTCCATAATTTGATGATTACCCATCTTAAAATAAAAAAAATATCAACACTACATTATTTTAACAAAATTGATATTATGTTTGATATTTTCTCTTTAATAATTAAAGATCCTTACATAAATAAATAACAACTAACTAACTAATTGCTCTCCAAATCCCCTAACTCTGGCTATCAAACATTCCGTAGTATTTGTCCCTCACGGCTGATTGGCGCTCACACACAAGCGCCGGCTGATTTGCTCTCATTAGACTAACTACTTTTAATTACGTTTGAGTATGGACATCAGCCGATACGCGGGAAATAAGGATTAATAAGGTTATATTAATTACTAATTCTGCATACTTCTACGTGGGAGAAATATTACACCTGCATTTCAACTAACATACTTGTATACTTCTTTTATAGAGGTATTTTTAGAGTTCCTTACCCAAAGGCCAACGGGACGCTATTACGAAGCCTCCGTCTGTCCGTCCGTCTGTCCGTCCGTCCGTCCGTCCGTCATTCCGTCTGTCCGTCCGTCCGTCTGTCCGTCCATCTGTCTGTCCGTCCGTCCGTCCGTCGTCTGTCAGCGAGCTGTATCTCTGTTGCCGCTATAACTCCAAGTAATAAAACTAAAATAACAAAATAAAAGAGAATCGGGGGTTTACGGAATCCTTCACGCGTGAGTCGGACTAGCACTTGACCGGTTTTGATTTTGTGTGTATGTACGAGGTAATCCCTGAAAGTTCTAAACTAAATTCAAAAATACTTTCACTGAAGTTACTCTATCGTTGAATGCCAGTGGCTAAATTTTGTCTAAAAACATTTCAAGTCGAAACGAGTAATTAAATTTAAAAAAATAATAATATCGGATCTAATATAAATTCAAAAGTGAGTATTTTGTTTGTTTGTTACCTACACTTTAACGCCTAAATCGCTGAACCAATTTTGATGCATTTTGATACAAAGATGAGATAAGCGACGCTTATTTAATGTATAGTGTTAAATTTAAAAATATTTTTTTAAATAATAATAATTGCTACCGATATTTGCACGCCATGAGAAACGGCAGACAAGTCTTGAGCCACTCTTATATAAGATCTTACATGCATTTATTATTTTAATTCTGTATGTAAACACATGTTTGAGCAAATAAATTTCTCATTCTTATTCGTATTCTTATAAGCTACTTTGTTTGCAAAATTCTATAACTGTATCAACACGAGCAGAGCGACGCGCAAAAGCACGGTGTAGATATATTTATACTATGCCTATAAACTCCATCTCAATCACATCAATGCGACAACAAATTAAATTCTAAAACGTGACTTATTTATCGTTTTAATACTGTTACACTAAAGTTGGCATTGTTCGCGTTCACTTTTCGATAACGACCTTTAAATCAATCAAACGAACTGCGAGCGAAGAGAAGCGAAACGAATTCGTACATTTAATTCATTGCGCGTTAAGGCGGGTTCATAAAACCTGTACTACAAGGTCGATGTGAGACCAAACTTTGTAGTTTAGTAATTTATCCAACAGTCTGCCAACTCTTGAAAAGCGTACAAAGTAAAGTAACGAAGTCAATTCTTTAGAATGGCATATTAGTAACAATCAAGAGACTACTTTAGTATTTCATACAATATCCAAAGATTTATCAAATCGCCCATAACATAAACTTGAATCATTCACTTGATGTCAATTTGATTATACCTACACTAGCAGTTAATTATAGTTTGTCGTATAAATACTTCTCTCTTTAAAAATACTAGTAGATAATTTTTTATTACTCTCATGTAAAAGCAATTCTACTGCAAAATTCAATTTAAAAAAAGAATTTCTCGAAAGCCGTTACGGAGTTTTATAGTAAAATAAAATGCGGTCGCTTGTGAGTTTGTTACGCTTGAATTACTCAACCGATCTTGATGAATTTTGCTACAGAGATAGACCCTGGCGGTTATAGGCTAGCCGGTCAAAGCCGTGGGCATAAGCTAACTTTCTATGAAATTCAAAGTTCGTATTATGATCTTGAACTCTGTTCCAATTTCACGTTTGTGTAGCGACACCTTAATATTGAAGCACAAAATATTCCATCCGTCGATCCGTCGGCCTGTAAGTAATTCGCGCGGTTATTGTACACAAATACAAATTATGATGTTTGATTAGATATCTTTGTAATGCCGATTGTTTTCAAAATCAATTAGAAGCGAACGTGTAATGATGTTTTAAGGATTGAGTTAACTCGCTTGTTGCGTAACTGTGGAGTTTATCGTGAACTCGATTAAAGTCTATGTGTTTATATTTGTAGAGAACTAGTAACTAAATAATATTAGCCGCCAAGTCGATCTTCCTGCTAGGGTTGCGGAATTTGTTCGAAAGAGTCACCGCGGCCCTGGAACGCAAAGGGCATATGGAGGAACACGGATGGGTTTCAGTCAGTGAGAGTCTGACACTCGCTCCTCAAAAAAATCATCCATAAAAAATAAAAAACAGGTCGATCTTCAAGACTAAGCAAGGCTCGAAGTGTCGGTTCGTGATTAGGTGACCATCTTAATATACAAATATTCATCTGTGCATCGGAAAGCATGTAAAGCTGCTGGTCCCGACTCTCAGTTGTAGATCTTTGATGATCGATACAGGTAATGCCAATAAGTCTTATGTACCAGACTCATCAAGTGGTATCATGTTACAGTTCGCGTCAAATAACAGTCTGTGCCCCTCTGAAGTTGGCTACGAGTGGTTGCGTAGTAGTCAAAATTATGAACAAACTGCAACTGCACATGCGCAAGAGACATGGGGGTGGGGATTATGGCGGCGCGATTTTATGTCTCAGTCGTTCGGTGCATGCTTGCTTCCCGCTAGCTCCCGTCTACGTGACTGCACCTGCGCGATCTTTGTAAATGGCTAACTTCAGAGGGGCAAAGTTATTTGACGTGAAATGTACCCAGTTACTGGGTTGTTGAGGTCAGATAGCTCACTCGCTTATGATATATCTTACTCAGTTGCAACCGATAAGACTGGAAACCAACTCTGACATAAAGATAAAGATAATTTATTTGTCAAACATGCGTTTACATACAGATGAAGCATGGAATATCTTAAATGTAGGTTTAAAGTCTGTACATGTTTTGCCTGACGAGGCGTACAAATGTATTTTTTTATATTACAAACAATTATTATATAGCCATAGCTGGGAAAGGATAAGTAGATTGGTTTTTGCGGTCGGCTTACAGTCCCGTGTACAGCTGCGTGTAACGGAATAAACGCAATACCTCATACGGGATCGTTATACTCATCATTATGAACAACTTTTATTAAGGGACTAACCCCGAAATAAGAATCAGCTGTTCAGTACATTTTGTCGAGTTATGCGCACATAAATGTATTGAGCAGTCGATTTTTTTTTCGCGATGACGATGACCCCCTATTCTGTTACACGTTGTATAGCTGAATACAGTCAATCCCTACATGTACACTATTAGTGCTTAACTGCATCCCTTTAGACTAGAAGCTGAGCCAAACATAGTTGGTTAAGTTATTACAAAGAATAATCAGGAAAAAAACTTCAAATCTAGAGAGCTACACGTTGTTACACTGCCTAGAGCACAACTCAAATACTAAACAACAAGAAACAACACAACAAAGAAATTCACTCGTAATAAATACGAGCTAAATCTCCGTACATTAATAATGTTTCTTCCCAGCCAACCAGCAGGTATGCCACACTCTGTGAACTCCTGAACTCAAAGTATGCTCACGTTAATTAAAACTAGCGAGCATACCTGTGCGGTGGAACATCTTGACGAGAAAAACTTACTAACTTGCCTAATTAACTGTTCCACGCTTATTTATTACGTATTTGTAACTTGTTTCAAGTTTTTGGGAGACTGAGATTTAGGTCGGATTCTAGTTTTTTAATCTAAAACTTTGAAACTCTCGGGTCGTGGGGTCCGAGTGCTCATTACTTGTTTAAAGATCTGTCAAGACGCTTAGTTGACACTTCGCGTGACCCTAGGGCTGGCTTTTACCTCGGACAAAGGATAAGCATTGCCATACAACGTGGCAATGCTGCCAGCCTTTTGGGTACATTACCAGTGGCCTGCGATGCGGAGGAATTTTTCGACGCCATGTTTTAGATTAGTTTTAGTTGAGTCTTTTTTTAAGTGTGTGTATATAGTTATAGTTGCAATAAACATTTATTAGCCTCAAAAAAAAAAAAAAAAAAAAAAAAAAAAAAATTCGAGATGATTATCAAAATTTAGAACAATAACTCTATTTCTTACAACTAAAAGTTCAATTTCCATTGTAACCAAAACTTTGTATAAAACAGCTTAGGGCCTTTTAAAACAAATGTTCACGTCTGTAAAAGAACGGCAAAAAAATCACGTCTGTTGTATGGGAGCCCTAACATTTATTTTATTGTTTTTGTATTTCTTGTTATAGCGGCAACAGAAATACATTATCTGTGAAAACAACTGTGTAACTATCACGGTTCTTGAGATACAGCCTGGTGACAGACAGATAGCAGACAGACGGACAGCGTAGTCTTCGTAATAGGGTCCCGTTTTTACCCTTTTGGTACGGAACCCTAAAAATGGAGGCTTTGCCCTGCAGTGGGACACAACAGGCTGACAAAAAAAATAGATACTAATACATCTTGCAAGACAAGAGATTTTGATATTCGCATCTCTCCTTGTATTACTTGCTACTTTCTTCCTATATTATTGTTTGCATTTTGTGGTGATTGCCTGTTTGTTTTCCATTTTACGGCGATGATGGATCTCCCCCCGGCTGTAGGCACATAGTGTCGGGTTAATGAATCGTGCTTCGTAATTATTTCGGGAGAGATCGGGTGGCTTCGCGGAATGTAATTATTAATGCTTTGCGTTTGCGACACCGTCTTAGACACATGTTGTCCTGGTAGATTCATTTCATAACGCTGGTACCTACAGTTTCGTTGAAGCGTTTGTTTGGTGGGATCTGTAAGACAAATAAGTTCTAAACTTGTAAAATGATCGGCTTTTTCTAAATAGCAATTTACTGATTTTTTTTGGATACACTTCCGCCACACTTCCCAACTACTGCAACTCCTGAGAGCCAGAATTAATAGTTGTGTTCACTAGAAAAGTAAGATAGTTCCTGGGGGTCGTTAAGTCAAGAGACCACATCATCGCGTATCATTAAGTGAGATTGTGTTCAAACGCGAACCTATCAGTAAAAGAAAATAGTAGGAAGTACAATCGTATATCAAAACGTAGTGATTATGAAAATATTCTATTACACCTATTCTTTTAACCAGTAAGAGCGACCCACATTCTTCAGTGGACGTTTACTGACTAATATGACAAAATACGGCAATATCAGTACGTTGAACACTTAGTGAAATGAATTCAGACCATAACAGTGTAAGTAGGTGGGCCATTTGTCAGTATTTATGGGCCATAACACGGTATTAGTTATGGACCGTATTCATCATGGCATCGGGAATATCGCCCGGAGCTTTTAGCTTTAATCAACTTATTATAATTATGGGACAAACAATCTTACTTGGGTAACTTTGATATACTACGCTTCGCAATTTTATCTACTCTTGTACAAGATTAATACAATCGACAACAAGAGTGGATAAAATTGAAAGTTGGTATTGTTTGTTATCCACGGTTTGGTAATCTATGCTATTCATACAAATATTAGATAAAGAAAGAAGAAAACAATGTGTTTGGGGACTTGCACAAGACAAACAAAAAAGTAAAATAAATTAAAACGAACAGTATCAAAAATTTACTAACAAAAATTAACCAATGCGAGGTCAAAAAGGTCCAGCATATGTTATTCCAGCATATGCTGCGATATTTAAAAATAAATAAATAATACAGCGTTGATATTCTGAGATAGACTTGCAGAATTACTTTCGCATTTATAAAATTACTAATATTGTAAATCCGAAAGTAACTCTGTATGTCTTTATAAAAACGGATTTGGATGAACAATTATCGCACGGGTAGACCATATCCTGAAATAGGACAAATGTTACTTTCCACCCTGGAACTATTCCGTTGGCATAACATACGCGGGCGAAGTCACTGGTGAATCTAGTTTTACGCTCTGGGAGCATTTCTCCCTTTAGATGCTTCCAGAACATGATACCACCTTTAAAATGGTAGGTAGGTAAGATAGATAAGTAAAATCTCTCAAAAATAAAATATATACCAGAGGATAAAACTCTTGACAACTTCTAATGAAAGCCACGGTTTCTAATCATTCCCAAAATAAAGCAATTTATAAAGCCAACAGGAAAACCTGCTCTTTGTAGCCGTCAAACACAAAAATACAATTTAGACGCCATTCTATTTACAATAACCCCAAAATAAAGTTTATTTATCACTAAAACTTTTAACAAACTCAATCTAAGGAAGAACCTTATCTCTTCCTTTTTACAAAGACCGGGTTTGCCTCTCACAAACACCCGACGACCCCAAAAAGTTTATAATAGAAACTGCAAGAATTTCCATAAAGTCGAAAATAGCACTAGTACCGCCAAAAGACCGAGCTAACGAATGAACGAGTGAGTGAACGAACTAAGCCCTGACAGATAGGATCAATGACATTCATTTAACTTTAGCATTCATTGCCGCTTTGATCTCGACAACTCGTCTCCAGATGTCAGCCATTTTTTTTTAATTGTCCCCTCACTAGTGTTGTTAACGATACGGGATTCGAAGTACAAAAAACGGGAGTTTTACTTCTTTGTTTTGTTTCTCTCGGAATAAGCCCGGGATATTTTTCTTTTGTTTGTTTTACTAAGCTTGTTATAGACGTGAATGTCGGTATATTTGCTTTGTTGTATCGTATGCATAATTAGATGGTTTACTGAATGAGCTTATTGTATGTATTAGGTTGTAGCAGTATCCAATGGACGTGCTTTGTAGGAGCTGTCGAAATATTACCTGTAGCTTCGTATTACCTTAATTACATTTTATAATTCGAAGAATTGTAATTGGCTTCAAGCTGAAAAAAGTTTTAGTTATAAAAACGAGTTTAGGTACCTACTATAAAAAACACTGGGTTTACGATTATATTATTATTGAAACAGTTTCACCCTTTCAAAAATAGTTGTATCAGTTCGTGCTGCTTTGTTATCTTATTTGATCGCGGTCAATCGCTTGACAGCGCGGACGTATCTTGCTCAGCTTATTATGATACTATTAATTAATTACAAATAAAATTGATAGAATCATTTGCGTCGTCAGTGATTTAAGTGTGTCGTGAGTGATTATTGCGAGGTTACTGACTTTGTGTAAGAATGAGCTAAAGTATTTTTAAAGACAAATAGTGTTTCTGTGTTAGATATGTCTAACACAGGATCTAGCCCGTTTGGCCGTAGCCATCTAGTACAGCGAAGTCCTCCGCCGACACCAACTCAAGTTTTCCAGCCTGTAGACCCAAATCCACCACCTCCCTTGGAAAATGAGCTACCAACTGAAGTTATTTCTACGCCGGAGATACAAAAATGGATGGGGTCCATAGAAAAAATCCTAAGTGAAGTATGCAATTTAGTCGCTGAGGGAAAAATGATCGCGGAACAAAAGGTTCGTGTAGCCAATCTTTGCCGTAGTGTCTCAAATGGCGCATCACAAATGGCTGTTTTATATCAATCCTTAAAGCAAAAAACCATTCAAGCCCATAGTACCATTCAGCACTTACAGCAACAACAGAACATCGCGAACTCTCTCCTGCAGTTCAAAGAAGTAGTTGAAGGCATTTCAAACCCTCCAGAACCCTTTTCGTACGCTAATATGGTCAAAAAAGGCTCGGATAACTTTGTGCGCCCAGCAAATTTAAGCTCAGTTGCCATATATCCCAGCGACAAGACCAAATCCAGTGACGATACCAAGTCTCTCGTACAGAGAATTATTTCGCCCGGGGAACTTAAACTACATGTTCGTGGCCTTAAAAAAGTAAAAAATGGAGGTGTTCTTATCAGTACCGACTCCAAAGAGGACATTCAGAAGCTAAGAACCTTAGAAAAACTCGCTTCTTCGGGCCTTAAGGTTGAAGAACCATCAAAACGGCGCCCAAGAATCACTGTTATTGGAGTCCCGGTAGCCCTGACTGATAAGGAGGTTTTTGACTGCATCTACGAGCAAAACCTCTCCGATAAGATGATAACTCGTGAGTCCTTTGAAGAACAAATAAAATTGAGCCATAAATCTGGAAAAAAAGACCTCCCTGTCTGCAATTACGTACTAGAAGTGCCAGCTAGCATCAGGAAGATTCTAGTGAATCAAGGACGAATATTCATCAATTGGACGTCATGCCCAGTACGTGATTTCACGATAGTTACTCGGTGCTTTAACTGCCAGCAGTTCGGTCACGCGGCCAAGTTCTGTCGTGAAACTAGCCCGACGTGCAATCACTGCGGAGAGACTGGCCACTCTTTTAAGGAATGCAGCACAAAAACCAGTCCACCCAACTGTGCGACGTGCAAACGTTTTAAGAGAAAAACAGATCATAAAACTGGTGATGTAAATTGTCCAGCACGAAAATTTGCCGAGGACAACTATATCCACTCCATTGATTATGAAGGCGCCTAAGAGCGCTACCTAATAACCTATCTATTAAGCACACTAGTAGTCGTTTTTGTTTGTTTATATTTATAAGTTATTTATTTATCATGACTGATCATTTACTTAGTGACCTAGATCAATTTTCTGTGTCTGAAGCTATAAATTGTAATGTTGAAGAGTGTAAGCACCTCTTTCCCTTGGGAGAGAAACCGCTGACCCTACTCACACAAAACATTCGCAGCATAAATCGAAATATTAATGGTTTTGAAATATTGCTACAGAACCTGGGCATAACTTGCGACATTATCGTCCTAACAGAATGTTGGTTGTCAAACCAAACAGCTGTTATACCATCATTAGACGGATATGTTTCGCATAAAACCAACAGGAACATCAACCAGAATGATGGTTTAGTTGTGTATGTTAACAATAATTTAAGTACATCTGTAGAAGAACCTTTGCTACAAAATAGTAATTGCTTACTCATTAAAATTGGTTCAGATACGGTAGTTATGGCTATATACAGACCTCCTTCTCAAAATCTCGCAAATTTCTTAGATTCACTAAACGTACAGTTGCAAAGTCTTACAACTTTTAAACACATAATACTAATGGGGGACATCAATATCAACATTGCTTCCGGGAAAATGGATATACATGCCCATAACTATCTTAATATCTGCTCATTCCACGGACTCTTGCCAGCTCATTACCACCCCACGCATCAAAGCGGTTCATGCCTGGATCATTTCATTATAAAAACAAATAACCCAACCAAAACATTTGTTACTAATTCGTCGCTTACTGATCACCAAGCAGTTTTACTAACATTGCAGGTTTCTTTACCCAGAAATAATTATTTACGTAGCCATAATAAAGTCAACATGACTCACCTCGAAAAAGACATACGTAATATTAATTTTGACCCAGTTTATAATTCCACCGATGCAAACATTTCTATTAATTATTTTATAAATTCACTTCACTCAGCAATAATAAAACATACATTTGCTAAAATAACGCCAAAGAAGTATAAGTGCATTAAACCTTGGATTACACCTGGACTTGTTAGATGTATCAGGCATAGAGACAAACTTTACATAAAGTCCAAACTTGAGCCTGAAAATGAAATTCTTTCCATTACGTATAAAAGATATAGAAACTTCTGTAACAACCTTCTGAGAAAAATAAAAAATGAATATGATAGAAAAGAACTGCAGAAAGCAGGCCAAAATAGTAAACTTATTTGGAAATTTATAAAAACAAATACATTTAGAACAAAACAACCTGAACATCCACTTGACTTATTGACAATAGAGAACAACCCAGTCGAATCAACAAATAAAGTTAATCTCTATTTTTCTAACGTAGGCAAAACTTTAGCAGAAAAGACCATTCAATCTAGAAGTTCTTTCCCTCAAAGCAAACCTAAAACTTTCCCCACACTCAAATCGTTTGTCTTACTAGATACGGATGTCGATGAAGTATTAACAATTATTTCTGGATTAAAGGATGTTTGTGCAGTTGGGTGGGACGACATATCAAACAACATACTTAAACATTTCAAATATCTACTTGCTCCGCCACTAACTCATATTTTTCAGTTATGCTTAACTAATGGTATATTCCCTAAGTCGCTTAAAAAAGCAGTGGTTACTCCTGTATATAAATCTGGTGACAAAAAATGTGTTAACAACTACAGACCCATTTCAGTTTTAACAGGGCTCTCCAAAATCCTAGAGAAAATCATTAATATTAGATTAATGAAATACCTAGAAGATAACAAATTGCTTTCAGATAGACAGTTTGGCTTTAGGCCCAATAAATCAACTAATCAGGCAGTACATCAAATGACGGAGTATATAACAACTAATTTGGATAAGGGCTTGCACTCCATTGGGATCTTCCTGGACCTCGCCAAGGCCTTTGATACAATTTCCGGTCCTTTATTATTGGACAAGCTTGAAACACTCGGAATAAGAGGAACAACGCTTTCACTGCTTTCTGATTATCTTAGTGACCGCGAACAATGTGTTAAAATTGGTCAGTACGTCAGTTCTGAGCTTCCAAATAGTAATTACGGAATACCACAAGGTAGTATTTTGGGTCCTACTTTATTCCTTGTATATATAAATGACCTGTGCAACTTAACACTCCAAAATGGTGTTATAATGTCTTATGCAGATGACACAGCTCTATTGTTTTCAGACAAATCTCGAGATGAGGTGTATAAACAAGCCCAGAACGGTTTTAATATAGTGTCTAATTGGCTATATGAAAATCTTCTTACACTAAATGCAGAGAAAACCAAACACATTTTATTTACTATGAAAAATACTAACCTGCCAACTACTAACATAAACATTTATGCGCATAAGTGCGGCACGTATGCTGACAATGCATGTAATTGTCCTACATTAGCAAAAACCGATCATATGAAATATCTTGGTGTAACGATTGACACAAATCTGAATTTCCGTAAACACATTGATTTGTTATGCACTCGAATGCGTAAATTGATATACATTTTTAAGAATTTACGTTATATATCGGACTATAAATTAATTAAACAGGTCTATTTAGCTTTGTGTCAATCCATTCTCACTTATTGTATAACTTCATGGGGTGGGGCTGCTAAATCAATCCTATTGCCATTAGAACGTGCGCAGAGAGCTATCCTTAAGGTAGCAACCTTTCGCCCATTTAGATTTCCCACACACGAGCTTTACACGGCATGTAAGGTTTTAACTGTGCGTCAACTTTTTATATTGAAAACAGTACTGCACCAGCATAGCAAACTTCCTTATGTCCCAATACCTATAGATAAGAGAAGAAAAGACTTAGTTTGCATAAAGCCTCAAACTAGACATACTTTTATAAATAAGTTTTATGTATTTTTAGGTCCGTTCTTATATAATAAAATCAATAAGTCTCTAAGTATATATAGTGAAAACTGTAAAAAATGTAGTGAAATGTTGAGTGAATACTTAGCGACATTTAATTACTCAGACACTGAAAAATTGCTAGAAGTAATGCAATAAGTTTACTAGTGTTAAGTCAATTATTTGTTAAAAATATAATTATTATGTATCAATGCTAGCTCTATGTTCAGCAACATAATAGTCCACTAAAACCCTCAGCGTTGTTAAGTGATGGCCTGAAACACAGGTTTGAATAAACCTACATCAGGCAGGTCGCTATTATTGGATTCAGTGGGCCTTTAACCAATATAATATAAGTTATACACTAGATTTATTTTAGGCATAGTTTAATGTTTTCGTCATAATATTAATATGTAACTTTGTAATGATGTAACTTCCATATAATTTATACTTATGTGAACTTATGAATAAATTTATTTATTATTATTATATTAATTCAATACGCTTTTTTTGTCGTCACAAATAGTTAAACATAAAATATATGTCACAGCCAATTAGCTTAATCAGCCATTTAATTGGTTGCTTAGCATTTTCAATTAAATGTGCTGATTTTTCAGCGACCTAACTGAGATCTCTTGTTTAATATCATTTAATGACTTGCCCATGTCACTTATGTCGCTGATTAAACGGCGCAGTTCAATGAAAAGGCTAGACTTTTAATAAAACAGCTGATTTAGCTAGTTGACTGCGACATAATTATGTACCGGAAAACATTGCCGGGAAAACCAGATAAAAACCCCGTGAAATCTCCAGACTCAAAAGCGCACCCCTATTCTCATCGGACGTCTTTTCGCAACACTAATTAGATTGTTTACGAAACAAAAGGCGAACGCATCCCTTTGTCGTCTACCCTCAAGTTTTTACGAATAGTTGGCGAAACGTCCCACTAAAGATTCTATCTTCGGCAATCTTCGGCAATCCTCGGCATTGTTCGGATATCTTCGGCGATAAAAAAGTGGAACGGCAGACCTTATTAGAAGTTTGGAAGGATGTTGATCCGTGAAGTTAGTGTGTTTGTTTGGAAGAAATAAAGGAAAGCTAATAAAATAGAGAAGCTTTGCGAGATAAGTTGCGTACGCTATTGATTCTGTAGTGGTGTGATTCTGTAGTGGTGGATGAAGTGGGCACGAAGGTCAATAAAATATTGACATAACGTGCGTACAATAACCTCACGCTTGGAAGGTTTAGGTGAAAGCAGAGGTATCTGAAGGTTAGCTAAATTCAGATATACCAGATTCAGCCTTCCAGGATTACAGATTCAGATAGACTGTTATCAGATTTTCTAGCTTCTGAAACATCACTATGTTTCAGAAGCTAGAAAATCTGATACCAGTCTTGTGATCCTGTTGCTGATGATGAAACAAACTTACTACTTAGACTTTCTTATTCTACTATCTTTCTAATATTTATGTATTTATTTTATTTTAAAGAAAGCTCACAAACTAATAACAAACTTAAATCAGATCAGAATAATAGTATCATGCATATGTATCGAAGTATATGTAGTGTACTAACTAAAACTTATCTGTCTGTGATGGGAGAAAAAGATATTATAGCAAAAAAAGATAGATTAACCCGTGCGTAATAAAACAGAATTCCACGCGGACGAAGTCGCGGGCAGCAGCTAGTTCTCAAAAATAATTTAATTGACTTGAACATTTCCACACCAAGAATTATACGTAAAAATACATACACTAATTTTGCAACCAGTTTCAACCATCTACACCCTGAGCTGCTGACATTAATCTCTGGCCCGAATAACCTGACGGATGCAGAACACAGGCCGGTCCTAATAACGTATTCGGAGTGCGCGGCCACCTTCCCGATGCTAATGCGTGTTGAGAACTCATGTTCGAGGAGTTAGGAGTATGATGGAGAGGAACAGAAGGCCCAGTTAGATGGTAACCCTCTCATCTTTAAATACATCCCACTTATTTCGTAATACTTAAACAATTTGAAGGCGTCTTGTGGAATGTATAATATTCTTCTCTAGATCATTTCTAGACACGGAAAGAGATGGAAAATGTAAAGGGTTCAGCTGTGTGACAGAACAAACTCACTCAGCTACGCTCAAGTCTAGATTTTTTTTTAATTATGTTGAATCTTTGCTAGAAAACAATCTGTATAAAAAACCGCATCGAAATCGGTCCATCGTTTGAGAGCCACAATGCCACAGACAGACACACACACACACACCACATCACAGATATCAACGTCAAACTAATAACACCCCTCTTTTTGCGTCGGGGGTTAAAAATAATCTGCATTGTCAGCCTCCCAGAGACCACATACTCAATACTCACTACTTTGTTGCATTCCATAATGTGTACATGTAACAGTTGGTATGTTAAAAAATCGAATCAATTATGGACCCTGTCGGGCACAGCAAAGTTATTTTTTCAATAGGAGAGAGGATGAAGGCGCTTTTTGTTGGGAAAAAAGTAAATAAATATTAAACTAATTTTTTTTTTAGTTTCATTAAAGTAATTATATTATTTGTTTTTATGGTATTTATATATTTGGTTCAAAGTCATATTAATATGCATTTTAATATTATATATTGCACAAATTACATTATCTTAAAAAAAAACTAAAACTATGCCTGCGCCATTTATTGTGTTAAGAAATAAATGACTTATCTCCCGAATGCGTCTTCATGTACTAATGAAACAGTTTTCATAAGTTAGAACTTGTTTTAAGTTACCCCTTAAACATCATCATTCCATACCAATTTTTACGAGATCAGAAAAACTCATCACGTGTCCTTTGCAAACATTTTCTCACTGTAAGAGGCCTGAATCCCACCAGTGGGAACATTTACATAAGCTGAACATTCTGGCTTATGTACGAGTATGTACATTGACGTATTTGTACCAAGATCTTGTACCATAATTATTATACTGAATAAACCTTCTGTCATTCCTGTGTTACAATACGATGAGCTGCAAAGTTCGGAAGTGTCAGATTTATACCGGGTGTCATAGACGTCGAGTGAAAGGTCACAAGTTCGAATCTGTTCTCTTCAACTTGCTAATATGATGCTAATTTTAACGTAGGTACAGCTATTTTGGGATCATGTAATGAAATTGAATTGGTTTTCTGTTGAAAGGTTCAACTGACATGAGAGTCTATACCTAATTGCTATTATTAGATTTTTTTCTGAAACGAGGAATATTATGCGTCTATTTCTGATGCCGTGATTGTGTAAGTAATTTTATATCAAGATCCGATTTCAATTTTCCTAAAATCATTTAGAATTCAGTATAGTTCTTATCGATGATGTTTTTTTGCAGTTGTTAACAGATTTCCTTGAAAAGTCTATCATCGTTTTATTGCAAAAAGAAAAACAGTCATTGCGAAAAAATATTTATTTATTTGGATTATAAAGCTGTCATCAATCCGTTTTCTGAATATTATTCTAGAAACGAATTTGACAGCACTTACTACATTAAATTAAGCTCTAAAATTAAGTTAAGTAATTCTAAGAATGATTCGGTAGTGATTTCCACAAATTGAATATTAAACATAATCTTGACAGTTTAATATTAATTAATAATCTCTATAAAGAATTTCTGTTAAACTTTCGTGTTCATAATAACTACGTAGATAACGAGGCGTTCTTAATTAGGAACATCTAATTAATTTGTAGATTAGTTCATTACAGTCTGACATCTGTTGCGGTCCACAGTTACATCATAACGTGTACCTTCCAATATTTATGGTAGTGATTGTGGTGATGGTTACCAATATGGATTACCATATTGCTAACCATCACCACCCTATATTTTACCAAATACAGAGTGATATTTGAGCATCTGACACTTTTGAAATTGTTCGGTTGAAATCAGATCAGCTAAAATACCTGATTTCGATTGAATCGCCATTCAGTTTTATGTATATGTATGTATATGTAGTAGTATGTTTTAATTTCTCGATGGGAAAATGATAATAATTAAAGGCGAAATTCGCCTAAAAAATCATATTCTTATCAATCGAGAAAACTTAATTAGCCATACCTTTACTAACAAGACGCAAACTTATTATACAGTACAGTAACTCTCAAAAGAAATAAAAATTAAAAATAATCTCCGTTTTAGTGACGGCTCAACTTACACCGGATTTCTTTAAACACAACCTAAAACAAAGTTAAATAGAGCTGTCGTGTAAGCGGGTCTTTACTCAATTAATAAGTTAGGTTATATTTTGTGAAGAAAAGTTAATTTTTGTACATACAGGTAGCCGGCAGGTAGCTTGTGTTTTACTTTGACTCGGTCGAGATTAAATTAGTTAAGCCTTAAGGTTATTTTACAAGTCCCCGGAGTATCGAAAAGCCAATTTTTTTGAGAATTATTTTTTCAAAGTTTTTCCCAATTTATGGCCTGTTTCAGAACTTGCAAATAACGTCTTTTTATTAATTTAAATAAATATTACACACCAGAAGGGCAATTCTACTCATTTTTTAAGCAACCTTTTCGTTCACTTCTCAGTCGCAATCTGTCAAAAAAGCCTAAATTTCCATTCATTTTTGACAGATTGCGACTGACATGTGAATGTGAACGTTGCTTACAAATTAGTAGAATTAGCCCTCTCGTTTGTAAAAGGTTAATAGTCTCAAGTGCTCTTCTCATAGTGCTCTTTGCATTCCAGGGCCGCGGTGACTCTTTCGAACAAAACCCGCAACCCTGGCAGGCTCTGGCCCTAAAGTTTCAAGTACTACTGACCCAATTTATCTGCCTAGTCTTCTTTTCTGTTTTGTTATTTTTCTTTTCTGCCATTCATCTGTTTCAGTCGTCATTAAAATAATAAGTACGACAAAAGGAAGTGAAATTGTCATTTCCTTCCACAATCGTTATTTTTACTCTGCTCTTCATCTGGTCTTTTCTTTGAAATTTTCTACCTATGTTATTATCTAAGATAGGTTGTATTCTATTGTACCAATTAGAATTAGAATAAATATTTAATGATTTTTAAGAAGATATATTATTCATATCATCTGCCTAGCCTTTTCCCAACCAAATTGGAGTCGGCTCCCAGTCAAACTGGATTTAGCTGAATACCAGTATTTTACGTGGAGCGGCTGCCTACCAGACCTCCACAACCCATTAACTGGGTAACACGGTACTTCTTGGCAAGACTGCATTGTGTCAGATTTTCTGGCTTCTGACAATCCGTAACGACTGCCAAAGATCTACAAATGACAGCCGGGACCAACGGCTTAACGTGCTTTCCGAGGCACAGAGGAGTCTCGGTATGTTAATATGGTCACCCATCCACAGACCAACCTCGGCACGCGTTGCTTAACCTTGAAGATTGGTCCGTGGGGCTGTTATAATTTAGCAACGAGCTCCTCATTTATTATTATGTACATGAAATAGTGTTTAATTACATTCTCATTCTCTAAAAACCGTGTTAATGTAAATGCGCCCTAACTAAGTCCACACGAAGCGTGTCGTTGTAAGAATGCTGCGTTAGTTTTTTAATGAATTATGTTAATTACTGCGTCGTCTTTTTACTAATTAGGGAGCTGATTAAAAAAAGTTTGCTTAGAGTTTTGTAATATTAATTAAATTCTAAAGTAAAAATGGAAACGTATGTTTGTTTAGCATAATTGTGTCCAAACGACGGGCTCGTTGTATAGTCGGGGGATTATTATTAGCGAAACCATCTAAAAAAACACACATCTACATTCCGCGTTGCCCGTTCCATCATTCACACAACATTTTAGGAGTAGGTACTTTAATTATGCGTAAAGATAAGGAGTGGAACGACACACAGTGTATGCAGACTCCAGCAGGGACGCGTTTAATTCTGTGCTTAGTAATAGCTACAACTTCTAGGCAATCGTGCTTCATCGTTGACCACGCATTGCATCATGTGAGACAATTGTCATAAAATTAATTAAATCACATGAATCAGTAATTTGAAATGGCTTAAACTCGACTTACGTAATGTTAATCTGCTGAATAATTCTTTTCCTTGGCTGTACTCTTTCCTTTTTTCTATTGTGGTGATTTTTATAATGTTCACGTACGATATTATCGCAGCTAGGTCGATTGAAAGTCGCGGCATTCCCAGTGAAAGATATTGTAATACCACAGAAATATAGCTTAGAATAAATAGATTCGACACAGCTGACGCCGGGGCGAAAATATGAGTTGAAAAAATAATGTGAAAGTGTGTTCGCTCCACTGAGTAGTTAGTTAATAAATATTGATATAAATACGGTTTAATCAGAAAACTGAAACTTTTTAATTAATTCTGTGTTCAGCGTTTGACCTGCAGTTGTTCGTGTGTGACTTTCATTTTGTTTTAATGCACCGAATTTGATGTTTGACTAGTTAGGTAACTATTAAATAGTGCTGTGTGGCTCCAGATAAATATGGATGGTTTAAAAATGCTACTCCAAGTGAAAGTCATAAGAGATCCTATTTACCAGCTAATACTAACTAGATTTTCTAAATATGAATGAGTAGCTAAACACAATTCTAAAATTTTGTTTAGCCTTTCAACATCATTTTTTACTTTTCTTTAAATAAAATTTAATATGTTCGATGAAAGTAATGTATTTCATAAGTTACGTGCAATAAAGTGGGTTCCTGAAGATGGTTGGCGCCTCGGAAGCCGGTCTAGAAAAAAGCTGGTTTGAGGTGCATCGGGAAAAGAATACCTGGACGGATTTGGGGGAGACTTTTGCCCAGCAGTATGACCGTATGCGTGGAAAAAGCAAAACGCTTATTGTCGGTATTATGCGCGAATTCAAAACTCTAAAAACAAAAAAACATTGCTGAGCCAATCAAAATCAAACTGCATTACTTTCCCTCATACACAAAAACACCCATTCCTCTGACATTAACCATCTCTCACAAAACACCAGAAAAATGTTTCACATTCCTCTCTCACGTTATACAGCGACGTAATATTTTTTGCGGTATCAGTTGGCCCGGCCCCGGCTCTCAGCATTCGGCATTCGGCGCACGTTTCTTCACGCACTCACTAGCGGCCACTCGGCCTCGCCACGGTTTTTCGGCAGCCTGTCCTGACTGAGTAAATAGATTCTAGTGTGCTCGTGTTTTGTTTTTTTTTTTGACGAAACTTAGCTGGGTATTAAAATAATGGAGCTTTGTTTCTGGAGTGACTATTTTTGGTAGAATAAGTACTTAAAATTCTGTATTTAAACATTAATTTAATTGAGATAGGTTTTCCGCGGGTCTGATCTCATGCTTATCTTACAGGAATCCTGATTTTTTTCCAGATTTAAAGTAGTATAATTAAGACCTGTAAAAAAACCCTAAGTGCCAAAAGTATGTTAAAAGTAATCAGTAAGAAGTATGTTAGCAAGGTGTTAAAGTTACAACTTATTAACCAAAGTTGTAAATAACTGGGTTAAAATAAATTACAGTTGCAGATCCAACTAAAATAGTTGTTAGAAAGTTCTATTTTGTTGAATAATTAAGAATGTGGTCAGACTAAGTAATTACCTAAAACTGAGTAAGTCAAATAGTTACCTTGTTTTCACTTTCCTTAAGTTATTTGAATTACAAAGTAAAATACTGATACTTAAAATTAGTTGAGAATTTCTTTTCACAAAAAAACATTAAGTAAGTTTAACTGTTTCATATTCGGTTTGAAATCACCTCTATTAAGTATGCAATAAATGCTATTAACTCGCATGATTTCTTTCCTAGTTCACAATAGTAATCTTAAATACATTTAGGAAATGACCGGCGACATCGCGTCAGACCCAGGCGAAGATGGCGGGAGGAGCATGACGCTAATGGACAGGATCAGTCCACACTTGCCCAAAACTGGGAAAAATAGAAAGAAGAAAAAGCCTTTGCCCTGTAGTGGGAAAGAGCATGCGGAAAGCAAGTTCGTGGCCATGGGGCAAAACGACTACAAAATCAGCATCTAGTACCTACTCAACTATAGCGTCGCTTGCAGAGATTACCCGCTTCAAAATAACACCCTGTCCCCCCTAAATATTATTTCCCTGCCCCCTTATAACATTTGTCGTTTCTTCTGTTTAAAGATCATCAATTCATCACTCACCCATTCAATGTGCACACCTCATTGGCCATCAATCTGGCATAGGCAATTACTAAAATCTAGCGAAACAATTTTAATCAAAGCAGTTGCAGAGTTTAACGGCGCAAGTAATACAATATCACTTTGGTTTACAACCCTTTGAGCCCACCACAACATCATAACGATTAGGGGCCCTTTACACTGGCGGATGAGTCGCAGCGATTACTTGGAGCTGTCAAAATGACAGATGTGAATAGCTTTGTTCAATCATGAATTTCACTAAAACGTGTTATTTTATTTATTTATTCATTCACTAGCACTTCGCCCGCGACTTCGTCCGCGTGGGGATAGTAGGTACTCCACAAACTGCAACGCCCCCTATACATATCCCCTTATAAAGGTTAGTTTTGGAAAATTAAGCACAACGATTCTCATTATTGGTTCAGCGCAACTGTTCACCCCCCGTTCAGCCCGTCAGGGGTTGATTATGCAAAAATTGTTAGGTACATGATATCTGTTTCAATTATCCCACTTTAAGTTTGTTCATAGGATTCCGACGTAAATTGAAGCAAGCTATAATTTCCTCCCCTAAAAACTTATTCACCCCTGCTTCACCCCTTACTATGTATGTACCTAGTTGATTTTCGAAAAATCCAAACATTTGTTATTCTTATTGTTTTATCGAAAACATTTAAATGCCGTGGTGTTTCAACTTCATCGGACCAAGCATTGATACGATTCTCCCCAGTTCGCTCAAGCTGCGACATTTTTCTTACTCCGAGCATTTTTATTACCGTCGTAACTTTTGAACGAAAGGTCCGATTTGAATGATTTAAAGTGTAATTTACACGGACATAATCAACCTTAATTATCAAACCATTTAAATGGATAAGGATTAGTATCATAATACCGAAATCACCATTTTTTCATATCACTAAGGATTTGCTTGAATAATTTTAACAAAAAGCGGTCATGGTGACATAACCATAACAGTTAGACATATGGTATCGCGGACTTTTTTGTAGACATTAATGACCTCTATATAACTGTAGTACATCACTTTGCTCTATTGTGAATAGATTCCGCAGCGTACGCGATATAAGGATTTTTTCTCACACCTTGGGTTACATTATCGAAGTTTTCATACGGATCCCTAACTTTTTTGAAAATATTCTATAGCCTATGTCCATCATCGATAATGTAGGATTCTAATGGTGAAAGAATTTTTCAAATCGGTCCAGTAGTTTCGGAGCCTATTCATTTCAAACAAACAAACAAACAAACAAACAAACAAACAAATCTTTCCTCTTTATAATATTAGTGTAGATAAACAATTAACATTGTGTTGAACATCACATATTAGAATTACCATAGATACATGCAAAAACAATTAATTTGTAAGCCAAATTAAAATTAAAGCCTATGTTGCCTATAACTACCCTGTCTTTGACAATAAACACAGTGCCTTAAACACAATTGAATTAGACCATTAAAATTTCCTGGTTACTGTCATTCTACATCATCCATCACACTGCGGGACAAAAGTGTAAGTCCATGACTTCTATGCAAAAAATCTTTCCTAATTATTGCATTCATGAATCTGAAATAAGCAATTTACAAAAGGTGCAAAACCTTAGCCTTTTACAAAAAAACAAAAGTCTGAAGTACACGGCAGTGGTATAAACTGCAGTCATCAATTCGACAAAACAGTTGCGACACACCCACTCATGAACAGGCTCCCTTAAAACTAGCTGGAAGTGGAACACATAGTTGGTCTACTTCACCATAAACAAACTATTTCGGTGAACAACTGAAAGTAGTCCCGAAATAGAGCAACTTGCTATCACGACTGTTAAAACTTTGTCACCGACAGAGCTGCGAGCTTTTAGCTTTATTTGTTTGTTTGCCACCAATTATTATTATATGTGGTAGTTCCAGACTTCAGAGCTCATAATTATGGCACATATTCTTTACTATGGAAAGTTTGTATCTAAATGTCTTTTGGAGATTTCTGTTTTCAAGTTTTACTGTGGTTAAGGTAGTAAATCCAAAGAGCAATACCAAGCAAACGTTTTGCAGTAGTAAGTTTTAAAGCTGACGTGGTAAGGACGCAAGAAAATAAATGCTAGATGACATGAATGATATTTTCAAATTCACACATTCAAATTACGTCATTGTTCATACAAAAAGAAGCTAGTAAAGGGTTCCAATTGATATACTGGGTAATTTTTTTTCCAGTGCGCAAACTTTAAGAACCACTTCTGCCCATGTAAATGAACAACTTTCCCCAAGAAAGCCATAGTCAATTCCTAAAAAAAAAATTGAGTCTCCCATACAAATTGTGGTCAGTTGATGACAATTTTGTATGGGAAGTTCTAATTTTTTTTAGGAATTGACTGTGGCTTTCTTGGGGCAAGTTGTTCATTTACATGGGCAGAAGTGGTTCTCAAAGTTTGCGCACTGGAAAAAAAATTATCCAGTATATTTTTTATTTTTTTTTTATTTATGAATGGGCTAGCTCTTGACCTCGATCACGCCTGATGGAAAGCGATAGATGAAGTCCATGATGAAGCGAGCGTGCCCAGAAGATGCCTTGAGGCACTGGTACTCCCACGCGTCGACGAAACACAGCAGGCTGCTTGACACCGAACTGTGACACCCGCCTGGTTCGCGACCACCCTCCCACCGGGGGAGGGTGGTCGCGAACCAGGCGGGTGTTAGCTTTACCACCGCAAGGGAAGGATTGACCAGTTTTATAAGATGTTAGGTGAGACTGTCCAGGATGCGCCGAGCGCTCGGTTCAGTTTAGTCTCAGATGGAACAAAGAGAGGCTCCTTCATGCATCCCAATCATTTTTTATCTAAGTCAAGCAACATTAAGAATTGTGAATTTAAATAGCTTTTGCCCGTGACTTCGTACGCGCATATCCCGTTTATTCCTGTTCCCGTAAGAGTTTAGGGAAATCCAATCCTCTTAATGCTCCTCTTAACTCCCCAAGGAACCTACATGCCATATTTCAGCTTTCTACGACCAGTAGTTTCGGCTGTGCGTTGTCTGTCAGCCACTCTGTCATTTCAGAATTTTATATAATATGATTTAATATTAGAATCAAAAGTTATGAATTGCTGTTTGATACACAACTGGCTCAGAACTTTTTATAACAGAAGCTTTGTCTTCCTAAAATGACTTATATAATTCCAAAACAAAACAGCATGCAGTATCAAGAAAAGTGCCTTATAACAATGTTACAAGGAAACCGAAGAAGCATCGCATACCTACAGTCCCACACACCGTAAGTAGAGATATGAAAGTCGATATGAGAGACAACAATCTAATCAGTGAGATACGAAATGGAGCAGCGGAAGAATTGAAGATACGAGTGAAGCCATGTGATTGGCTGCAAACAGGAAGTGAGGATATGGGGAACTTTATTATGATGTATAGAAAGGGGACAGATGTGGCATAGAATGCAGGTACCTTCAAATATCTTATAATATGTCGCAGACAACTAACTTAATCAGCCGTTTCATTAAAAGCCTAGCCTTTTCATTTAACTGCGCCATTTAATCAGCGACATTAGTAACATGGGCAAGTCATTAAACGATATTAAAACAAAGATGTCACTTAGGTCGCAATAAGCAAAGATGTCACTTAGGTCGCAATAAGCAAAGATGTCACTTAGGTAAAATATCTGTGTTTCCTGATAGCTACAACCTGGGAGTCTTTAAGTCAAGAGTGAATAGGTTACTTCTAGGCAAGCGTGCTCCACCTTCGACCACATCGTCGCTTACCATCAGGTGAGATAGCGGTCAAGCGCGTGCCTATCATTAATAAAAAAAAAAAAATATTGTATATAAATACGAAAGTGAATTTTATTGGTTTGTTACGTTTTCACCCCTAACTCGCTGAACCGATTGTGATGAATTTTGGCACAGACATAGATTGAACCCTAGAGTCGTCTATAGGCTACTTTTTATGAAAAAGATCTGAACGTGGGCATAAGCTAATTATACATACCTACATTAACTAAGATATGAGATAAAATAGAGATAATCTAGATCACCAAAGTAACCTTGGGTTGCTGTAAAGTTTGAATGCTTTTAGAAAATAAGATGATATAAAGAAAGAATGCATGTTAGAATAAATTCTAACACAAAATCATTATTTACAGACTAAGCATATCCAATGGATTAGTAACGGAAACTTAGAAATATAAGAGACTTTAACAGTTTAGTGTATCGTGTACACGTCAAACTGCAACTAATTTAAATCCGTTCCTACAAATAGACATATTTTAAAGTCTAAAATAGCTTGGCATCACTTCAAAACGAGACAACATAATTTCAAATCCCATAACCCATTCGCCAAGGCCACAGCCTATATAAATCTAGCCGGAGCCGTCACGCCACACCCTGCAGTAATAAAACTCCCACTTCCGTAGAATGGAGTGTCAGTCGCGTGTATTGGCAACACTGGCGGGTGTTTGTCTCGGGTATCGCTAGGCTGTGTCGCACATTAGCGGGGGGCGCGACATAATCGTGTCTTGTCGCGACTTCTGCCAACAATGTCACGAATATGGAAATTTGTGTGAGATATGTGGTGTGGTCTCGGTGGCTGCATCGGTTTCCGTGTAGTGGTGCAGATTTTAAAAAGTTTTTTGTGGGTAGTAAAATGTTAACCTACTTGCAGTTTGGTAGCTGTATGAGCCTAGCTACATAGCATGTATTTTTATGTCGCATTGGTAGTTTTGCTCATAAATTTTTTATTAGAAAGACATAGCGCCTGTCGTGAGTTATAATAAGTACCACATTATGTATCAAAACTGAAAATTTCAATAAAATCATTAAATATTAATTAGTAGCCAAACAGGAATTTATTTGCTGATATTATTCTATCCTTATTCCATCATAACCTACAACAAAATCTTTATTCTCGAACAAACTGCTCGTGAATGGTTGGTCCATCGAGCCGGATATCGGAAACTACAAGCAGCTCTGCAAAGTTCACAGGTACGAAGTATTTCTGTGAACGATAGCGAATCGATTTGGTTGGTCTTTCACATGGAGTTTCTACAGTCAGATTGAGAAGTCGCACAATATATGAAGAGATCTTTCTGATCCTTTGGCCGCTTCAGTAAACATCTAGATGCATTTGGAGTATTTTTTTATTTAATACTTCATGCACAAAGATACAATGGTGGACCTACATTGCAACCAAGGGTGGTGGAAAGATAACACGACAGGTCTGAAAATCACCTAATATGTAAGCCTTGTTCTAAAATACGAACAAATTCAAAGATCACCGAGATCCATAGTTTCAACAAGCATAACTTACACTATCAGAACTATGACAGAACATCTCAAACTTTTCAGATATTCATACTCCTCATAATCTAAATCCTTATCACTTTCAAAACACTTGAACGATATTATAAGTTAAACCATCAAGTTAAGCGAACAACTTGGTCCCACACTTTTCCGCCAGTTGCACATAACTTCACATTGTTATCAAAAGTACAAACTTTTGCACAGAACTGTGACGTCAGCAGAAACACAGAGAACGCATAAATTGTGCAAATGTGCAACTGTGCATGAACTTGTGCGAATAACAAATATTTTTAGTGAAATCGTCTAAGCGTAACATGTACACAATTTCTACGAACTTGTCTTAGATAGGTTCAGTTCATGAATGATAAAACTTAAAGTGAACAGAATAGACATCTGTTAGTTCAGTAGGAGGATGTATTTTCTAGAATGTCGACCAAGTGCGTTTTGTTATGCTATCGATATTAATATTACAAACGTGAAAGTAACTCTGGGCATCTGATTGTGACCTCGTCACGCCCTGTGAACTAAATGGATTTAGATGAAGGAATCGGACTTGTTTTTAAATTCTGTTAGGTACTTTGTTCCCATGGGTATGGTTTCCGGGTTTCACGCGGGTGCAGCTGATGGCAGATACTAGTAACTTATTACAATTGAAGAAATTAAAAAATATTTACTCATGATTCGCAGAACAATCTGTTTGTTATAAAATTGTGTTTCTGTACAATACCTATGTATTGCATTATCTTTTCCCTACTATGGGGTAGTAGTGTAGCAGTATTTCATGTTACATTTAACTAAATACTTCTGTAATTGAACAAAAACTTGAAGTACTAAACCCATTGTAATTTGTAATTTGTGCATCCTCTAAGGGATTTTGGTCGACATAACCTAAATGACAATCAAATACAATACAATACAATACAACTTTATTTTCTCACCACAATATACATACATAATTTTACATTGGTCTTATTCAATAAAGATACATAATTAAGGTAAGTATATACTGTGGGAGACTGGTGCCTAAGCTAGGCTCGAGGCCTGTGTTTCAGGACACTAGGATCCCACCCCTTTACATTTTCACTATAAGAATTATGTACTAATCACGCTGACAGAATGTATACTAATTTGTGTTTTTTTTTTCTCCTATAATGATTTTAATTGATGTTTTTTTTATCCTTTTCATAATTAATTTACGATATTGCATTTTTAAGTTATAATTATATTGTCAAAATTATCATTGCCATCTACTATGCTGTTACAGGCTTACAAATGCTTTTGTTCATCTAGAAATAGTCATTGTCGCCTTTTACGACAGCCAAGAAAGAGACAAACAATAGTTGCAATAAAACGAAGGCGCGCTTACAAAGCCGCAGTGTTGCACAAACGCATAAACTGTGCACTTGTGCTCGCAGTAAATTGTGCTCCACCATCAATTTTTTAGCAACCGCGGCGCGGTCAGCTGATCAAAGTTGCATCGCTTCGGATGTGCAGCTGTGTTGTACCGTGTAGTTTGTATGTGCCGGAATATTTAACATTCATATTTTCAAAGAGTAAACGTGGGTTTATTTTGGACAGGAGTTAGTAGGAGAGAGAAATTGTAGAGAAATAACGTATATGGCATTTTAAGGTTGGTTTAAAGTGATATAGAAATAGAGGAGTAAAATATTTGTCATTTTTTTGTGGGATGAACAATCTTCTTTTTGAGTCGAAGATTAACGTTTTAGACTTTTTGGGTCCAGTAGGTGGCTACGTTAATTGCAGCGTCGGTGATGGCATTCATTAAAACCCCCAAAGTAGCACTTGGGACACGCTCACATGTGGCTCATGTTCTGAACAGGGCTACCGCACTCAGATTGTAATTAAACGGCTAATTTAATATTTTAGGTGTGTTAAAATGAAATTGAACCGTAGTGAAATATAATATTTTGCATTTCTAAGGTTAGGTTAAAAATATTATTTCAATTGCCTTGAATGACTCCGTCGTATGTCAAAAGAGATTGTAAAGGAGTTTGATATCGTTGGATCTGTCTTAAGTAAGCATGATGGTCAATGGTCATGCTCATTCTGGATTAGCTTGTGTTAGCATACCAAGCCAGTATAATAATTTGATAGTTAGTTGGATATAATTCAAATGATAAGTCTATAAATTATAGCAATACAATCAGATATTCTAATGAAATGATTCACGATTTAGCAACTGCTGCATAAGCCGTGATCCAACATGCATCGGTCGGCAACGATAGCAGTATTTACGTAGCCAAGCGTTCGGAACCGCCGGATAAATATTATGGACGATTTAGTGTTGATAGAATTAGAGTATTTTCAAATTAACGGATATATCCGTTAATTTGTACTCAATACTTTATTTATTGCATTCCATTACAAAGGTGGCATAACAAGGTAAAAGATCAATATGAACTCTGTGGGGCACAGCAAAATTAAGACAGAGGAAGGAGGCTAAGTATTCCCGGTAGTGAAGCTATAAGTGTGGTCAGATTTGATTCTTCAAAGTGTGCATTGACTTCAAACTGTAATAGTTGTGTAGATTTGATTTTCTTACGCGTTTCTTTCAGGTCTTTATTGCAGTTCTCTCCAGTTTGTTTTTATCCGACTTCAAAAAGGAAGAGGTTCTTTACGTACCTGTAAAAAAAGAAATACAATTTTAATGTAATCAGTTTTATCATCATCGTTGTATGGATACCTTAAAAAAACAACTAAAACAGTCAAATACTGAATAAACATTTTCATGAGAGAGAAGGAAAAGTAATTCCAAAAGCAATGCAGGTGAATATCAACATTCAATTCGTGAAAACCAATCTCATAGCACAAATACGACAAATACACAAAAATATTGAAACGTTTTCATCCTAAAAGCATTCACATATGAAAAGTTTGCGACGAACAGATAACCAGACAGACATAGCCCAGACTAAGGCTAGCTCGACAGAAAATAGATTGAAGTGGTGTGAGGAGCCGGCGCTAACTGGACTTGAAGAAAGATATTCTGTCAGTGTTACTTTGTGGAGCTCGACTACTGACAACTCGTAGTGTTTTACTGAAGTTTCTAGTTTTTATAAAAGTAGAAAATATAACTGGCTTACGGAATGTTATCAAGAGCATTTAGAAATAGAATTTAACTGTAAAACCAATTTAAACCAGCTTTATTTCGTAATAATTTCACTTACTGGAAAAAACTCGAAACTCATAGTTTGTTTCCAAAATATATCAGCGAGTATTAAAATATTACGACGAGCGCGAACGCAAAACGGTAAATTTTATATTCGATTCTTGGAGATAAAAAGTGTTATTTACTAGTTTTCTATTGGAAAATTCTCTCGTCTCCCGGTTTTATGACGTACACAAATAATAAAATTACATTCAGTACAGTTATGCCTACACACGTGTAACTTCTTGCAACGCTTTTAACTAAAACTCCACAAAAAATCCGAAACACAAAAAAGCTTTTCAGCATTGATCAAATCTCGCGATACTGTTTGCTAGTTTTACGACACACATACACACACACACCATAGCTAACCGGATGACGGCGCATCCTTTTTGCCTGTCACATCTCGTTCTCGTCGCTGTCCACGCAAATTAAATTTTTATCGCATGCACACTCCATAAAGCAGGCTGTGCCTCTCCCGTAACTGGCCGGTTTTTATGTAATACTTTTATGTGCTCTGAAGTGGAAGATTTTAGTGTTTGAGAGTGGTTCTCGGTGTTATTGAAGTTTTATAAGATTGGAGTGTATAATTATGATGTAAAATGGGTATGTGTACTTCAGGTTTTGGTGTAAATCTGATATCCTTTTTTATACTTCGTACTTTGACAAAAAACATCGTTTATGTACGCATTTTTCGTATAGGCCATATTATTTTTATGTCGATTACCAGAGTTTTTCTATAAAATGCAAATGGCATACTAAACGCGTATAAGATTATTGGCAATGCTCACACAAATTGCATTAATGGATTGGTTTTCATAATGACCCAAAGCAAATTGGATTTTATTATAATTTGTTACCAAGTCTTGTTATTGTTAAAATGATAAGTTTATCTTTCCAGATCATGTTTCTTCATCGAACAATTCAATATTACTCTCCTCCAAAAATTTCCAACGGCATACATACACATGTCTTCCCCCGACGCCGCCTCAACTCTTATTAAGTCCTGGATGACATAATAGTATTTTAAGTACTTCGCCCGAGGGGGAAACTTCACTAATACTCGTGCTCACCCCCTTACGACATTACCTTCGTGGCTCGGCTATTAAGAACGGGGTGTCATCGAAAAATTGTTAAGATTGTCACCCAAAGTGCATGAGATTTAGCGACTAAAGAACGCGACAAAAGATCTTTTGAGGTCGCTTTAACTGAGAGACTTTTACGAAGATCTTTTTGCGGATACAATTCAGTCTGAGGTGAAGGGATAAGATTGTCATGTCCAAAGAGTTACGTCAAACCACTTACATCCCTACCTAATATAAAATGCGAAAGTGACTTCGTTTGTTTATAGGATTCATGTCATCTTTTCTCGTTTTCTAACTGTATCTGCTCAACGTCCGTATGTCACTATAAGGATCCAGCAGAATACCAGCGTCAGGTACATTTGCCTGGCACATGCTGAGCTGGACTCCCATTTGGTGCAACTTGGAGACACGCACCGCACAAGATCATATATATATTTTTTTTTTTCCTCTTGTCTTTTTCAAATATATTTATGTAGGAAGGTAGTTTGGCACTTCTGCCACAGATGCCATACAGACCTACTGTAATCATGGTACTATGTTTTTTTTCCTTTGTTATTTCAAATATTTGCATACTTTTCTTAATTTGTGTAACTCTTTTGTGTGCCGTGTTTCTTTACTTGCATCAAATAAATGTTTTATCTATCTATCTATCTATCTATCTATGTTCAAATTGCTGAACCGATTTTGATGAATTTTCGTACAGTTAGCGGTAGAGATAGTTGGCTAGGCTACTTTCGAAATCCATATTATGTTAACGCAGCCGCGGGTAAAAACTAACTGTTTCAGTATCTACTGTGTCACTTAGATTGGCTATAAACACAGCGTCAGCGTCATGAGCAAGTAAACGAATACGTTTTACATTACAACGTACGATATATTGAGCAGGAATATTATTACAGATACGAGATAAATAACAAAAGGCTTTTAACGTATTACCGCTCATGCGAGACACGTACATTTTTATTAAAAACAAATTGTTAAGTGAATGGTAGAGTAACGCGTGTACAGTATGAGGTGGAATTGACGATATAATAAAATCAGTTTTATGATACACCGAAAGAAAATAATGATTCTGCCATTTTTCTATTTGTTTTTTTGAAAATTAACATAAATTTTGGTCGTGTTATTCATAAAATTTTTGAAATATTTTTTTAGTATCCCATTAAAATAATAACAGATAAGTATTCTGTTTTTACTATTAAAAATACACCACAATACGTCCCTTTAGAAAACTCCGTAGAAAAAAACGGAATTTGTAAAAACTGAGTGTGGGTTTGGATTTGGAGGTCAATTTTTTGTTTTTTTCTTCTTTTTTTTATACAACATTGAACATTTCATATCCACACTAGGAATTTCTCCTGTATCGTGGGTGCGTTTACAAACATAATCTCACATACATAAACGACCAGAGCCGGAACAACTATCTGTAGGCCATACAAATATTTGTTCTGTGCGGGAATCGAACCCGCGACACGCAGCGCAGCAGCCGATCGCTCAACCACTGCGCCAACCGTGTCGTCTTTGATAATTGCTTATATAAAGTTCGATTTGTGCATCACGCATGATGCAAGGCTTGCGGCGTCGTCTTATTAGAGCCAGTTGTTTTCTTCGCTCCACAGATTAATTTGATGAAGTCAAAAAATGGAATTCTCAAAACGGTAGCGCTCACCAGCCACAGTAACAGCAGCACTCGCCATGTGGGTTCTTCGAGGTAGGATAGTGAAACTGCTCCACAGCCAGCAAAGGACGGGTGGGTGACATCATTTCCATCGAAGGTAGAACTGAGATGAGGCTGGTACAGGAAGCTGGTGATTGGCACAAGTATGCTCAGCGGGCGAACTCAGGTTGTGGATGAAACACACAACACAACAACAACGAGGTATTATGTGAGGACTGTATTTTGAGCTCATGTTACGTAATGGCAGTGTTTCAACCACCAATTATTGTGAACATCAGTCCGACAGCATTTTTACAAAAATTCGGGGTAAACCGAAGACTAATTGGTGGTATGGTTTTGGATTTATAACATTTTGTTATTTTGATATATTGCCAGTAGAAATAATTATAGCTGCTAAATATAAAGACTATGTTTACGACACACTGAAAACGAATTAAGATAACTTTGCAATCAGCGCTTCATCACTTCCTGTGAATTAAGAACTGTTCCTGCTAAAACAAAGCAATCTACTCGTAAGTGCCATTTCTACTAATTTTCAAGCAACGTTCGGATTGGTATCTCAATCTCAATCTGTCAAAAATGTATGAAAATTAAGAGCGTTTACGCGGTACGGCTTTTCATACAAACTTTCAAATCCTTATTTTTCGAAATTAATGAACCGATTTTAATAAAACTTGGTATGCGTACGCTAGATATCTAGTTCTTAATAGTTATCAGAAAACATTTTCGAAAAAGAGTTCAGGGGGAAGGATATAGTGATTTTTCACATTCTATAGTAAACTTAAAATCGCTCTCTCTCTCTCTCTCTCTGAATTTTTTTCAAAAATGTTTTCTGATAACTATTTAGACCTGGATATCTAGCGTATGCATACCAAGTTTCGTTAAAATCAGTTCATTTATTTTGAAGAATAAGGACTTGAAAGTTTGTATGAAATGACATACGACGTACACGCTCTTAAGGCTTTTTTGACAGTTTGGGATTGACATGCGAATGCGAACGTTGTTTAAAAATTTGTAGAAATTGGCGCTCTTTTTATTATTTTTATTTTTTAAAAGAGTTCGACACTAAATTATTACCACGCATGGAATGAACTTCAGTAGAAAGATGACCGTCCATACATTACGAGTTTCCTTCATACCTCGAAACACACATTGAGCCGTCAGTCCTGGCTGTCATGTGAAGAAGATTCGAGAAGAGGATTGTTGGAAACCAGGGAATCTGACACCATTCTTGCTAAAAGGTATTGGGTTACCCAGGTAGCAGTCACTCTATCTAAAATACTGGTATTCAGCTGCAGCCGGTAAGACTGGAAGCCGACCCCTATGTAGTTGGGAAAAGAAGAAATGATATGGGAGTCTTTGCTAAGCAGCTGGACAAACGCTTTTGGTTATTCGATTTTATCTTATCACTTGCACATTTATCTACTACAATCAAAAATACCTCCACAACAATACCTTTAACTAAACTGCATCGTCACACTCTGAAAATGTACGTCTTTGATCAACTTTATCTCTCTCGATAACAACAATAACGGAAACTATGCTCTCAAAGCGAAGGGGAGGAAAACGCTGCGTCATTTATAAGCACAACTTTTGTTTTGTTTTATATTGTCGTGTGTTTTCCTCTATCAGATAAACTCCGTGCCCCAGCATAATGTATTGCGTATCATGGAACATCCCCCTTTATGTTCCTGTAATGAAAGATTTCGGATTGATATCGCTAGGATGGATAATGCCTATTTCAGTGAGATGGTCTTTGTTCGTCAAGCGGTTGTAACTTGTAAGCTTTACTGCTGAATATGAAGAGCTGGGTTCGATTTTCGGGTAGGGTAAACTGTTATTAATAATTTCTTAGCAATAGTCGGAGTCTGGGTCAATGCCTTGGTGTTGGCAATACGATTGCCTCCTATTAAATGGGCATTATTAATGTAATTTTATAATTTATAGGGCTGCAGTATGAGTTATATCCCACAGCATGGTAAAGATTAAAAAATATCTACCAAACTGTGGGAGCACTATTGTTACACTTCTAACAAAACCTTTAGGGAGTTCACACGTAAGGTTATGTATTATGTTATGCATAATGCTAAAATCTAAATAAATTTCAGAACTCGTGTGTTAACTGAGAGAGCCTATCTGTAATACAATACTAAAACACTAGCATTTAATCTCCAAGAATAATTCTAGTCTTCCAAAACCAACGTCCTCAAAGAAATTACTTTTCGACTAGTGTTAACTGACACCTAGACAGCCCTATTGTTGGCTCATCGACCACATTTTCACAAAACTGGTTCCTTTATCTTCAAGCGACTCTTAACGAATAAAAAAGAATACCAAATCTATGTAAGCGTAAAATGCAGACGTCTCAATTGTCCCCCGTGTGTAGAGCGCAATGGTTTGTGTGAAACGTTTTCATGTCGCTTACCTGCGATTTCATGGTTGAAGTGGTACAGGGATTTGATCGGGGTTTTAGTGTAGTGGGTATTATTGATATTTTAGGGACTCGGGCAATCTTCGCGAATATTTAAGTGAAATTGTCGTACGAAGGAACCGTTTGACTGTTTGGCTTTTCCTTTTAGGATGTGATATTGAGGGCTGAGCTCTTCTCGATATATCGGTGACTTATATAGATTGTAGATACAGAGTTGGCAAATAGAAATGGCGTGACATTCATGATGAAAAAATACATGACCCTAATATAAAATTTAAGACTGGCGGTAGAAAGGTGTGAAAAAAGAAAGGGAAGGCCTATGCCCAGCAGTGGGACACAAATAAGACTACCAAAAGAAAAAAAGTAGTAAAGTATTTGAAATTTAATAATTATCTACTAATATACTAGTACTACTACTACTAGTATAATAATTGCCAAAACGCAGTAAGGAAGCAAAACTCAGTAAATAGAAACAAAACAAAAAGACACAAAGAAACTGAAGCTATTGAAACGTGATTACATCTGCTAAGTTACCAAACGAAAGCCAGCCGCTATGCCTGCCCCACCTGAACCATTCCGAAACAGATATCCCCGAGTCCTCGCCAAGTACCGCACCAGTTACAAATCCACCATTTGCTCTCCCGAGCTCCCGACCCTCACAATATCAGTCTGTCTAGATCCATTTTGCTTATCTACAGATTTAGAATATATTCATTGGACCAAATTCAAATGTGCAAAGCGTACCAATCTATAGACTTTCCTGTATTCAAAATTCAACTTTGTTTTATTCAGAATACAGTTTCTTTTAGAGTGGAGGGTGTGGTCTTTAGGTACGCGCCTCAAAGGCTTGTGGAGCATCGAAGGTGCTTTATTTTTAAATGAAAGGCAGCGATAAGCGAACATTTTGCGGACTATTGCGGCCCCTGTGTACGTTATTATAATGTTCTTTTTATTTTCAATTCGTAACGGGATTGGGTACTGATATGCTTTGATAGTCTCCCTCGGAATGCTGAATGTTTTGTTATTGTGCTTGTTCAACTAGTTCGTTGTGTTATTGAATGTTAAGGTACAGACACGTGTTTTGGTCGTTGTCTTGTAGTGCTCTTGCTTCAACAAGCAAAGATGACAGTTTCTGGCTGTAGTTTTTGTAGGTAGAATATTAAGGAATTTCATTTTATTAAGTAGATACAGGGTAGCCTGTGCCCAGCAGTGGGACACAGTATTGTTTTAACAAATGAGTGTTGGTCAGATCATGTTAATGGGGTAAACGTAGCTAAAGATCTGAAAAACTTTACCCATGAGCAACAATGTCAAAAAAATCTGGATTATTAAGACATCCTTAACCACTATCGTCTGGGGGAATCAATTTTATGAAAATAAAAACAAATGAAAATAAACCGTTAAAACGAGGAATTTAAGTAAAAATCAATTTACCATTTACTGGATCCAATTGGTTCCACTCAGACGTAAGCCGGATGATTTCTTCCGGTAGAACGAAGGTCAAAGATAATTTAAAACTGTCACGCAAAACGAAACCGCAAGAGCCAGTTAAACATTATTTTGTAGCAACCTCATCCATCATCGTAGCGAGGGAGCCCGGGAGCCCCAGGCCTCCAGAGACACCCGTCACACAAAATAAGGTATCACCTAAACAAACAACCGCACATATTCTTACAATATAACCTGTATCATTCTATAATTCCCTAAAGAGGCCTCCTAAAGCGATCACAGTCTTGGTACAATCGGTAAAAACATGCTCTATTCATAAACATTGTGTTGGGAACGAAGAATAACATTAATTTATTTGTTAAAACTTTATGCACTAGTAAATAACACGGTATAAAGGTGGACTTAATGCTTTAAGGATTTTCTATCAGTTGACCTTAGTGTGGTGCAGAGACAACATGGCAGATGCAACTTAAAGAAAAGACATAGGAAAAAAATACAAACATACAGACATACATACATGTAATGGAAATTAACAATGTTATAGAGAAAAAACGAATCCAACAAATCAACGCTGTCATCTAAGAATAGAACACATATGTGATCTCACGCTTACCATGTTTGAGGCCACCCTAACTACAAGACAACTCCTAAATCAATTCGTAAACAACTTAACTACCCTAAAATTAATGTCCATT
Organism: Melanchra persicariae; assembly: GCA_947386135.1. NCBI lineage: Eukaryota > Metazoa > Arthropoda > Insecta > Lepidoptera > Noctuidae > Melanchra > Melanchra persicariae. Next base: position 14,731,206 of record OX376669.1, read on the forward strand.
AAATAACAATTCAGAACTCCACTTACGTCAATTACTAACAGAATTATACTGAAATGGATCGGAATTCTAAACAAACCCTCCCCCTCTCCGCAGACCCACGTGCCCCTTCGAGCTTCTATCCGGCTCGAAGGACCAAATAGTTGTTTAATACACTCCCCAGTGGTCCATCCTGAACTATGCCAATTTTGACCGTTGCCCCTGATTGGGTACACCGTAGAGGTGAACTCCAAAGTGATTTGCTGCCGGTATTTGGGAGTCAAATAAAAAGTAGGGCTTTGTTTGTGGCACACAATCGATTGTGTTACTTATGGTTAACTGGTTTTAGAGTTGTTTGTCTATGGAAATTTTGTTGACTGTCGCGATATTTTTGGAGTCAGTGGCCCTCAAAAACTAAAGGGTTTTGTTGGGCACCTTGTTCTGTAGTCCGAACGTCATATCATAGACGGTCACTGAAAATCAGCACCGTGCTGCGGGTTCACCCATTGCACAGCATCATGCTAAGCGGGACATTATTGCATCAGCCTAGTTTCTGGTATTTCATTATTTTCTTCCTTTTTTTGTTACCAGCCAAATGATAATGATTGATGATAACGATAAGGAAGATGAACTATATTGCGATCGGCTCCCATTCAAACCTGATTTAGCTAAATACTAATATTTTACGTGGAGCGTCTGCCTACCAGACCTCCACAACCCATAAACTGGGTAACACAGTACTTCTTGGCAAGACTGGTGTCAGATAATAATAATGATGATGATAATAATATCAGTGCTGTGACAAAAAATACTTTTTCTTTCTAAAGTAAACGGTTTACTCGAAAATTTTAATGATTGAACATTTTCAGGGGATTTTCTTTTCGGAGTCTTACTTGAAATGTTGGTAAAGTACACGGAACGAAAGTCGGGAGAAGTGAAGTCTTCAGGCAACATTTACTTCGAAGTCGGGGGTTTTGTTTAACTTGCAGGTAGAAGTTCAGCGTATATGTTTAGAATACTAAAAATGTCTATCGATTCGATGTATAAACGTGCATTTCAAAGCAGATATATTTCTTTGGATATTGGATAATTTCAGAGCACTTGCACTATTTGCAATTGGGTATGATCTAAAACAAGCGTCTGATCGATAAAAATTATTACATTTACTTTCAGAGAAACTAAAACGCTAAAGAAATACATCAACAAAAAATACTATAGACAGTCCTGTAAAAACGAATTTCCATGACATACATCGTTAGTTTAACCCCATACTACACAAACAAACTAATAACATTATAAATGACATAAGTTAAAACCGAAAACGGATTTACTTTCCAATAATCAAGGCTAGTTGCAACTGTAGCTGTCAGTGACCCAACTCTAAAGTTTGTGTCCCAATCCCCAGCGCCACAATATATGGTGCAGAAGTTCCACTCCACACAGCGATTTAGAACGCACGTCCACATAGACACGCTTCACGTACAGCGAGTGCAAGCGCACTCGCGACTGGAAATTGTTTGATATTGCCGCACACATTGTGCCAACCTTCTTCACCTATCTGTTTTGTGCTTGAGCTCTGGGACTGGTGGGACTCTTGGACTGTTGTCCGCTTGGGGACTGAGGGACTGTTGTACTGTCGCGCGGATCCTTTTGTGTCACTATTATATATTACGTGAGAGATATTTTGATGTGGCACGTAAAGCTTATAAATATAAGCTAGTAAATCTAAATAGTTGTAGGAATTTGATTTGAATTACTGTGGCTGTTTTCTTGGCTTATTTCAGTTCGTATAGTCACTATTGTCACAAAAATATCTGGAAATTCTAGATAATCAATCAATTTACCTATCCTTTTACAAACTACATGGAGCGCCGCTGTCTATCTGACCGCCACTACACAGTGATGGATACTCTTCGGGAAAACTGGTGGTCAGACTTTGGGCTTCTGACTACCCGTAACATCTGTCATAGATGTACGAATGACAGCCGGGCAGCAACGGCTTAACATGTGTTCCGAGGCACGGAGAAGTCTCGGTGTGTTGAGATGGTCACCCATCCACAGACCGACCTCGGCGAGCGTTGCTTAACTTTGAATCCCGACATGTGCTGTTATTACTTAGCTATGAGCATAACCATTACATCATTATTTATAATTAACATAATTATTATAACCAACCATCTTGCAAATACAAATCAGTAGCACTCTCCACTAAGCGCCAAGTGTTCGAATATTTTACTTAATTATATTAGAGACATTTGCCGAGTGTTGCCGAGCGGTGCCGAGTGGAGCCGAGGTCGCACCGAGCGCGGACTGGCTTCATTTAGATAGAACGAGATAGCGTCATTGTTAGATAGAGACAGATAAGTTCAAGTGAGAGGTGGCTGTTATCGGATGAATTTGTCTTTTATTTTTAAATGTGGATTTAGTTAGGAAAGTTTTTGGTTCTGCAACGGAGGGCAGTTAATATAAAGACTGAAAATAACTCTGTATGTTACTTTTACACGTCTTCACAGCTGATCAGATTCAGGTATAGGATACTTTTCACCTTCATACGGGTGAAGTCACTGGCTGAAGCTATTATTAAAATCAGTAAAAAGCTCTTTCTGTTTTTAAATCCTGATTCACGAACATTGGTCATCATCATCATCATACAGCCGAAAGACGTCCATTGCTAGACATAGGCCTCCCCCAAGTGTCGCCACAACAACCGGTCCTGCGTCTCGCATCCATCGGCTACCAGCGACCCTCACCAGGTTATCTGTCCACCTTGTGAGGCCTTGCAACGCTGCGTCTTTCGGTACGCGTTCGCCATTAGGACTTTTGGCTCCATCGACCATCTGTTCTACGAGCAATGTGCCCTGCCCATACCTAAATATTTTCACAGTAGCTTAATAACTTTAAAAAATATGTAATGGGTAAATTATAGTTTCATAATATGACAACCATAAGCGTACTAGGGTTTCAGGTTTTAATAAGTTTTCAAGCATTAAAACTTCCAGCCAATAAGTTTTAATTTCATATTAAGTACACGTCATAGTTTCGCGGTAACCATACCTGCTTAAAACTTAGCTTCGATCAAAACTGCAAAATATTAAAAAACTTTTCAGGCGCAACTCGAGGGCTGACTTAGCAGCGGTGTTGGAATGTGGAGCGGCTTGAAGGGATATTAAGGCTGGGTGTTCCAGGTTTTGACTGTTTTAGAACTCATTTTTGATAGGCAAATTATAACATTTAGAACCCGAAACAAATTTATATATTAAGATACATTCTTTTTCTATACTATGGACCCGTTCAATACACGATACAATACAATTTTCTCGATAGAAAAAAATACTGAAGTAACTTCGATTTGCAGTTTTTTTACAAGCCAAATTTCATTTTAAACAAGTACCATAATACTCTATTCTTTATAAATTATATCAATTTATAAGTAATTCATTTTGGAATCGATTGAACCGGATCGTTTTTTTTTATTACATTTATACATTTTTTATCGATTTTTTCAAGTGATATTCGATCCGCGCGTCGCTTGCCAGTGTCCTGCAGTGTCCCGCGGGACGTCACCGAAGTGAGATCTGTGTCAAATTTTTGCGCGCGCGCTTCGCTTCTGCTTCGTAAATAATATTAATTCGAAATAACATAAATTGTAAATAATATTGTTATTTAAAAAGGTCATAGTTTAGATTTTGTTTATTTCTCATTGTGTAAATAATTTGTACTTATACAACTATTAATTCAATCTATATTTGTGAGTTGGTGAAAATGGCAAATAAAAGAAATAAAATTAGGACTAGATCAAGATTGCAAGAAAAAAAAATCGCGAAAGAAATATGGTAAGTTATAATTTTTATTCATTTATTCCTATTGACCACAGTTACAGTTTTACGAAATTTATTATTTCCCTACAACAGGTAGTGCCTTGCCTGGGCGCGGCGATAAGTACCTAATATAAAATTGTAAAAATATTACATGGCTATAGTTGTTTTATCTCACGAGTGCGGGCGAGCCATAGTTGTGTAGGTAAATGTACGTGCACATTGTCTTAGTGTGCGTAACCTTGAGAGCGACTGACACAAGCTCACGCACACTAAGACAATGTGCACGTACATTTACCTACACAACTATGGCTCGCCCGCACTCGTGAGATAAAACAACTATACAAAGTTATATTCGCCTTTTCTTCTGTCTCCTTTGTGCCGCCCATGTACCTACTTACACTTATATATATTAATCTCTAATCTTTTGTAATACTATAACTTTATTTTATTGTTCCAGTTCAAAAATGATTCGAAATAAAAATGGCTTATTTGTTGGAAAAAACAGCAGTGAAGAACAGTAAGTTTTTCTTTATTTTTTGATAATCGCAATCTTCACCACAAAAAACATAGTAGAAAGCACCTACTAAAAACGCGCAAGATACTCGTAACTGCGCGCGTGTTTGAAGTTCAAGACTAATCACATTTGGCATAATGACAACGACTGACTTTGGAAAACACTGAACACATCATTCACTTGACACTTGGTATAAAAGTTGAGATGGCGGCAAACGAGTCTTGAAGTTCAATCACGCACGCACACTATACTAGAGGACAGAGAAACCACTTCGAACAATAGATTATGAGGTCTTTTTAATTGTATGTTTTTTTATTCCTTTTTTTTTGTCACTGTTGTGCCTCTTCCTATGTTGGTTGAAATTAACATTTCATCATTATTAATAGTCAGTGTAGGTATAAAATTTTGGCAATTACCGACTGCCTGCAAACGAAACTGAAACCTATTTTATACTTGCGCCTCACCATCAACGATTGCATTACTGCTTACCATCAGGTGGGATCACAGTCAAGCACTAGTTCATATCAAATAAAAAAAGAAAAACTTGCATTTGTTCACATTGGGTACTTATTACTGTCTCCAAACCGGTCTAACGGCCTGACCACTGAAAACCGTGCGAATAATAAAAAAAAATCGGCCAAGTGCGTATTGAACCACGCACAATGAAGGGTTCCGTACTAAAGTGAATTTATCACAAAAACAAACTTAACATTGTAGTTGACAAACGTGTACTTCCATACATTCCAGCTACAATTTAAGTTTGCACGCACAATATTGAGAGATTTACCATGATATTTTAAGACCATAGACTTCTTATAGTTCAAATAGAACTATTTTCTGTATTTGAACTCGCAGAAAGCTCTTTCATTTGATAATTATGTCAAACGGTGGCCGGCTCTCGACTATCTAGGGTTGGCTCACCCAATGCACTTAGTGCTGCAATAATATATTAGATTTAGTCTATTTGGCATTATAATGAAGTGGTTTTTTTTTTTCAGAAAGACTCACTCATCTTATATTACACTAGAACCTGTTGATTTGCAATCCTCTGCTACTAAGTAAGTTTCTTTTTTTTTGCTGTCGTATATTTATTTATTTATGTACACACAAAAACTTAAAAATGAAACAGTACCTTTGTGCTCTTCTATCCGTATAAAAATATAAAATTTGTAATACACAGTTTCTTTATGAAACGTGAATGTTAAATAAATTATTATTATTTCAGGACATCGACATCACCGAATAATGGTATTTTACAAGATGTACCACTACTAATATCATCGTTGTCTGTGCCAGAACCAGTTGATGATACTACAACTAATCAGTAAGTTATCAGTATTGACATAAGAAATATACATGTAAGCAACCTGTATAACCCCTATCTTGCATTACTTGTATATAAATTGGGTTTCTTATTCTAAATTAGAATAAGGACCGAATTTTAAAAGTGCATTTCACTTTTATTAAAATTGTTTTTCATCATCAGTTTTATAGATTCTATATTATACTATGTTGTTACAGAGAAAATGATAGAAGTGAAGACGCATTTGTTACTGAAATGGTTAACAACGAAAACCATTTTCAACCTATATCAGGACGGCGAATAATTGATATTAATTTTTTTTTACAAGAACTTCAAGAAAAAGCACGCCACAATGATTTATTTGATTGTAAATCAAGCAACTTTTCCTTAGTAGGTGAAAGAAGACATGGACTTATTTCGACATTTAAATTTAAGTGTAATATGTGTAAAGAAGTTTGTTTTATTCCATCCGAAAACACCAAAGATACTGAGCATACAGATGCTAATTTAGCTGCTACCACTGGAGTTATAGCCTCTGGTATAGGGTTTTCTCAGATCGAAGAGTTATTTTCGGCTATAAATATCCCCATATTTTCTACAAAATATTTTAATCAACTACAAAATAAAGTTTATAAGAAATGGGAAGAAACTGCAAGTGTCACAATGGAAGCTGCTGCCAAAAAAGAAAAAGAGATTGCTTTAGCAGATGGCCGGACCAAAAACGGCTATGCTGTCATAGATGTCTATGTGGATGGGGCATGGTGTGCTAGGTCATATGGTTCGAACTATAAAGCATCATCAGGCACAGCGGCCATAATAGGCAGAAATACGGGTGAGGTGCTTTACTTCGGTGTCAAAAACAAGTATTGCCTCGTATGTGCCCGAGCCGAAAATAAAAAAACTGCACCTCAAGACCACTTGTGTTTCAAGAATTTTCAGGGATCTTCTAGTTCAATGGAAGCCGACATAATCGTTGAAGGTTTCAAAACATCGATTGCGACGTATGGCCTTATATATGGCAGAATGGTAGGAGATGGTGATGCTTCGACATACTCTAAAATTCTTAACGCAAATCCGTACGAAAGCCAAAATTTGACGGTTGAGAAACTCGAGTGCCGCAATCACATATTGCGCAATTTTTGTAAAAAATTAAGAGCAGTCATTACAGAAACTAAGTACATCTTGGCGCACCGAAAAACTCTCACTAATCAAAAAATAATGACAATGCGAAAGGCAATAGTGAAATCTATAAAACATCACAAGGCCTCGCAGAGTCCTAAAAATGTAGCAATATCCGTTTTGCACAACGATATTATTAACTCTGTACCTCACGCCTATGGTAATCATCAAATGTGTCAAAATTACTTTTGTGATAAAGAAAAAAACAGTGGCAGCGAACTTCAAAAGATTGAAAATTCTACATTTATCTTCAGAATAAATGCTATTGTGTCTAACGTGGCTTCAAAATCACGTAGTTTGATTGAAGACGTGAACACAAATACTGTAGAATGCTTCAACAGCGTAATAGCAAAAGTTACAGGCGGAAAAAGAATAAATTTTGCTCTAAGGGGGGGCTACCAAGGAAGATGCGCAGCAGCCGTTGTTTCGTTTAACACAAAATCTGCAATTTCAACAATACAAAAAGCTCTAACAAATAACGCTTCCGGAGGTAAAGCTGAAGAAATTGAGAAAAGACGTGCGAAAAAACGAAAATTAAACAAGGAACACCCAGTACAGAAACGAAGAATTCTAAAAGATGCAAATAAAGAGCAACACGACTATGGTCCAGCCTGTTCATCGCCTGATATGTCGCAAAAAGAATATGACACATCAAAAGAAGAATTTCTAAAAAATCTGAAAATACTTACGTCTGACAGACATAAGATAGAAAGATCGACCATATTACAAAGAGACAGCAGCGAGTGGCTAGAAATTAGAAAAAATTTAATAACTGCTTCTCACTTTGGGCCAATATGCAAAAGAAAAGTTGCATCAGATACAGCACCCCTCGTTAAAAATCTATTGTACAAAAAAAATTTGGCCCACGTCATATCTATTGCACATGGAGTTGAGCATGAGCAACAAGCTTTGCAGCAGTTGCAGCAGCAAGAAAATATTATCGTTGAGCCCTGCGGTTTATTTATAGACAAAGATTATCCTTTTATAGGGGCAACGCCTGATGGCTTAATTGGGGAAGATACAGTAGTCGAAGTCAAGTGTCCAATCACAGCACACAAAAAAGGACTTTCTAATTGTATACAAGAAAATAAAATACAAATTTTAAAATATAATAAAAACACTAAAACTACTACGGTAAATAAAAACTCTAACTGGTACTACCAGATACAAGGCCAGCTACATGTTTCCGAACGACAAAAATGTCTTTTGGCTATATGGGCAGGTGAGAATGAAAATATTTTTACCAAATACATAGAAAAAGATGACGTATTTTGGGAAACCAAAATGAAACCAAAATTGACCAAATTTTATATGAAATGCTTGCTTCCCGAAATCATAGACAGCCGAAAAGCACGTGGTATGCCCATTAGAAGCATATCCATCCAAGATAACGAAAACATTGACCCTAATGATTCGCAACTGGGACAAAGCACACAACAACTAAATTTCGAGGATTTCTAAGAATTTTTGCACTTGGAACTAAACGTCAACGAAAATGTCAATAAATTGAATAAGTATAGTTTACAGTTTATTGCATTTAAAATATCTATTCAAATTAATTTATTTCGTTTAAAGTCTTAGATATCGTGATTATTTATTTATTATATACTTTATTGCACACATCAAAATGTGATCACTACATATTATAATAAAACAAGCTTTTATCAAATCGCGTATTTTATTTTTAAAATAATACAACATTAAAATAAGTTGACCTACTGCCTGCTTACCTATAATGTGACACTTCCCGCGACGTAAGCGCACGGCTCGCTTTGCGACACTCGCGGGCAACTCTTGGTAGCGTTAAATGCCTATTTCGCTTGGACTACCTGCCCTTAACGGAACCCGTGATCCTTTATTTTTTTAATGGGATATCATCGAAATTCGATGATACGGTTGGCGCAGTGGTTGAGCAATTGACTGCTGCGCTGCGTATCGCGGTTTCGATTCTCGCACGGTACAAAAATTTGTAAGGCCTACAGACAGTTGTTCCGGGTCTGGCTGTTTGTGTGTGTGAGTTTATGTTTGTAAACGCACCCACGATACAGGAGAAATTACTAGTGTGGGGCAACTTTAAAAAAAAAAAATCCTTCCACTCCGGGCGAAGTGGAAGTGTCAGACTCGTACTGACTAAAACAAAACCGTGTTCTTCCAAATACCCTTTGCGTTCCAGGGCCGCGGTAACTTTTTAGAACAATTCCGCTACCTTGGCAAAACCCATAACCCTTGGAATTTTGATTAGTCATGGCTTAATCCCGAATGATCCCTCGATGGGGTCGCGTTTGCGTTTGACGTAGCGAGCTGTGTTACTGTGTGTGTTACTTTGGAACATTCCTCGGCGTTGTTGGAGTATAACTTTAAGGTAGCGTTGTCAATGGGTTTTATTGCCTCGATTATTTCAATAGGAAGCGGTTAGCAGTTGGGTTTTTTAGAGATATTATTAAAGAAACTGAAACAATTTATTTGTACACCATTTTTTTTTAATCTAACATAATTTATGTCTTTGGATTCGAGAGAAATTGCAAAGGACGAGATATTTTGCTTACTCACTTTTTGTGGGCTTATATTCCCCATTTCAAATAACTTTAATAAATCTGTAGAATAAAATTGACGACTGGCATGTTTTTGTGTGGAAAAACAGTTAAAAATTATTTCTCTAATAAAGTTATCTTCAAATCTTAACTATAAGTACAAACACTGCCTCACCCTTCGGGAAGGGCAAAAACAAAGGCATGACGTGGCTCATCCTCACTAATTTTATAATTGCAAAAGTAAATCTGTTTGTCTACCTAACTGTCTATCCGACTGATAACTTTTCAGGTCTTAATAGCTGAACATATTTGAATGAAACTTGGCAGAGTGGTAGACCATGTCCTACATTAGGACGAAAGATAATTTTCGACTGTATTGCAGTTAATGCCGCTGACAAAAGTTATAGTAGTTACACTAGCTAGATAGGTTACTTCTAGGCAAGCGTGCTCCATCTTCGGCCACATCATCGCTCACCATCAGGCGAGATAGTGGTCAAGCGCGTGCCTATCAATAATAATAAAATCAAAACTAGCTGGCCAGCTAGTTTAGCTGTACTAGTTCAAAATAATTGTAAGTCCAAGCAGCCCCGCTCTCTGCGGGACCTCGCCTTACTTCTCGTTGAGTTGTCTGAGCTCGGAATGTTTCAATTTGCTACCATTAATACTTGCGGATAACAGCACAATTATATTACATCCGACGGATAAGTAACTGTTAGTTAACGGTTTAATTTAAACTGAATTGCTGACTTTTAGAGTATGAAGCCAGAACTAATATTAGTGTTTAAATCTCTTGACTATCCAAAATGACAATAAAATTGGACCTACTTGACTTACATTTTATTTTGTGTAATTTTTTTAATCTACTCTTCAAAATAGATGACATAAGGCACTCATTGAGAGTACACTGACATATCCTAGAACCAAAAAATCGAAGTCTCGTGAAACCCGCTTCCCAGCGCTGTGCCCGCGTGCTGGATTGCTGCCCTCTCACAAAGAGGAATGTACAAGGGGTACATTCCTCGTTAACAAATGATTAGAAGAAAATATTTGTCTGAAATTAAGTAACTACCATCACTTCGTGAAACTCGTACAACATAAAGTGCTCATTCCGACCTCATTGTATCCGAAACTCGGTCCTCCAAATAAATCAATTTATTGGTAACAATATTCTCGCAGCGACCACTCAATGGAGTCTCATCAAAATCAATAGGCCGCCAAATTATATTTAATTAAAGAGAATTCGCGGCAACAATTCAACAACGGAATTTATTGCTAAATTAAGATTCGTTGACGAGTTATTATCCAAAGAGTTTCAGACGGCCGAGTGCGCCCGAACGCTTCCGGTCTGGCCGAAGTGTGACGAAGTTTGTGGCAGGTAGATTGTTTCGAATATGAAATATTAAATGAGTTTTGTGTTTGAAGCGTTCGTTCGTAAGTTCGTAACTGTTGGTTAGTCGTTTGAATTTGATTTTAGGTTGAGTTACTTTTAAACGATTGAATAAATTAATTTGCAACTTTAACAAGTCTTTGTTTAGTGTCTGGTTAACGAGATTGTCGCCATTAACCAATGTTATTGTGTAACTACAGAGTGGCTTTCTTTGATTTTGAGGTTCCATACCTGAAAGGTAAAGAACATAATCCCGTTACTAAGCCTCCGCTGTTTGTCCGTCTGTCTGTCCGCGGGATGTACGTCATGAACCCTGTATAGATAGTTTTACAGTTGAAATTTTTTACAGAGTCTGTATTTCTATTATATCTTTACCAACAAATGATAAAAATTAAAGTAATACGTGATTTTATGCACGGAACCTTTCATGTGCGAGTCTGATTTGCAAAAACTGTAACTTCAGATCAACTCAGAAAACTGAAAAAAATACTCATCATCTGCCTAGGCTTTTCTTAACTAAATTGGGGTCGGCTTCCAGACAAACCGGATTTAGCTGAATACCAGTATTTTACGTGGAGCGGCTGCCAACCAGACCTCCACAACCCATTAACTGGCTAACACGGTAGTCCTTGGCAAGACTATGGATGCAGATTTACTAAAGATCTACAAATGACAGCTGGGACCAACGGTTTAACGTGGTTTTTGAAGCACGGAGGAAACTCTGTATGTTAAGATGGTCACCCATCCATACACCAACCACGTTTAGCCACGAGCCATATTTAGCTATATTTTATAAGCACTTTAAAACTTTAATATCTGTGTGTGGTTTCCAGCAGTGTTCATTTATTCGTTGTTTCAATGTAGGTCCCATATTCGGTCATGTTGTAAGTACCCGACCCTTTGAAAGATTGCCAATATATTAATAGTCTCTGTATAATATCTGTGAGTAGTCCCGAGCAGTGCTCCTCAAGGTCCGCAGAGAACTAACCTCGTAACATAAGATAATATGTGCGCTCCATGCGCCAAATGTAATGGGATTGCTCTGGCCTTCAATTTCGATCAATGTTCCAAATTGTTCTGAACAAGGCTGTTCTACTAATCTATGCATATTTTTATGCTTTTATAAAAGTCATTTCAAAAAAATTATTTCATCTAATTTCAATTTGTAAATTAGCAAGCAGTTTTTAGCAATATAGTCCTTCCGTGACCAAAGAGCAATCCTTTATTTCTCTTTCGCTCAAAAAATCAGCATTGCTATTTTGGCGTGTTTCTGGCGTGTTTTCTTTCATAGCAAAATACTATGAAAGAAAACACACTTCCTTAGTGAATTCTAAGCTTATTTTCCAATCGTTCTCGAAATCTAATAAACATCTTTGCGCTTAGTTATGCCCCATACTACTGCAGCGTAGCTAATCTGCTACGTCGTAGCACCAATACTACGACGTAGCACACTGCACACTTTACTACGGCGTAGTATACTCTACTATGGCGTAGCACTCTCAGCTATGAAAAACTTACACCGATTACAATGCTGTTGCTTTATACCAATAATTTACCTTAAATGTAATGGTTTATAATGCATGTACGATTCCTAACTTTAAAAAAAATCCGTAATCACACAAAACACCTCAATTTATTTCCAAAAGCTATCCCAAACGAGAAAAATATAACACCATCGGCGATATACAACACAGCATCAAATAACTAAGCGAAAACAATACGAAAACATTTCACTCGCAGCGCTCAAATCAAAGCATTAAACGGTTCCATACATAACAATAACAAATAGCGAAAACAATTGCCGAGCTAAACAATGTAACGATCGGGAGATAAAACTAAAAATATGAATAGTAAACGTTACGTACGTTGGAAAAAAACAAGGCATTTGTTCAAAATGGCGGCGCAAATAAATGTTAATATGTGCCGCACTGTGCTGGTACACAGTAATTGTTTAAGCAAATTAAGACACAGTGTACATAGGACAGTAGGTTCACTACAGATGATGGGATTTAATTTTGTCAGAAATGTCAGCCGTGAGAGTTTTTTCGTAAAGGGTTAGATAGAGGTTTAAGCACATAAGTATTCATAATATAAGAAAACCAAATGTTCTTCCAATTACGCTAAAGTCCCATGATAGAGGGAAAGCCCATTTTTGATGTCATAAAAACCATTCCTAGGCCTAACAGCTCCCCACCAACCGTGTCTCCACGTTGCCGTCGTGGTGGGGCTTGCGTGTCTCAATGATCTTGGGGGCTTTGCCGGTAGAGCCACTCATGCCGGAAGGTCCCAAGTGAGAGACCAGACCAAGAGAGACACAAGAGGGGCACACCGTTCGGAGACTTGAGCAGTGTTCGGGTCCTCGGACGGTGTGCGTCTCATTGGCTTGCTCGCTGCTCTCTGGTACGCGTCTGATCATCAGACGTGACTGTGGGGGCAGCGAGCAGGCATTAAGAGAGATGGGGAGATAGGGACCGCACCCTCAAAAAGGAAAAGAATGGATAAGATCAGCGAAATAGATTTACCCCAGGGCGGTACGGACTGCACAGCAGAAAGAGAATCCGCCACGCTTGCGTCATGCCCCACGTATTCTGGGGGGGGCAACGTTGACTTTTGTCCACCACTTGCCATTGGCAACAAGGGCCGAGGAGGCCCCCGATCCGCACAACCCTCCTTTGAGGAGATGATCGGCTTTGATTTTAGTTCGCCTGACAAGGTGTCGGGCAGGCGTACCGCGGACACTCCCTCCAAATTTTGGAGGAAGGGCTCGCCTGAGCGGCGAGGAGAAGCAGGGTCGGATTCCGACTCTGCATCAGACGCCAGCTCGGCGAGCTCTAGACGCGAGGGAGCGAGGGCTGCTGCGGAGAACAATGAGTTCTTCCGCAAGCGGCCCAGAGAGGAGGACGACCAGAGGTCGACCTCGAATGAGGAGCTGGCTTCGGCCAGGAAAATCCCCACCAGCAGGCGGGGTAGGGGCCGGGAGGGGACCAATGGGAGAAGGCCCGCCTCCCTAGAAGACGAAGAGCGGGCTGAGGGGCTGGCCAAGGAGGACGGGCGCCCCGGAGTAACGGCTGGGTTTGCCGAAGTGGTAGAGGCTGCGCTCCGCGATGTGGCCAAGAAGCGCATCTTGCCAAGCAGGAACAAGGCCTGCAGCGCGGCCGCAGCCTCCATCCTGGCGGCAGCGGAGGAAGCCTACTTCCACCGCGGGTCTCCGCCCGCGCCCACGGACGAAATGTCTGGGCTGCGGGCGGAGGTCGCCCGCTTGGCGACCACACTGGAGCTTCTCCAAAAGGAGAATGAGAGGCTCCGGGCAGACTTAGCCGGGCTCCGGGGAGCCAGCTCCAGCTCCAGCTCCAGCTCCAGCTCGAGAGAGGTGCCTCAAGGGGGGCGCAAGGACGATGGCCATTCCGTGCCGCTCGAGAACCAGGTGCTGGACCTCGTGCGGCAGGAGATGGCCGCCTTCCGGGAACGGTTCTCCGTCCTGGAGGGCATCGTGCTTCGCCCCCCGCTAGCGGCGAGTAAGAAGGCGGCAGACCAGAAGGCGGCTTCTTACGCGGCTGCCGTGGCTGCCACACCGGTGCCGACCGGCCGGGCCAACCCAGGAGCTGAGCCAGCTCCTGCAAAGGCACCGGCGAAATCGGCACCGGCCAAGAAGAAAGGTGGGGCGGCTGCACGGGCGGCGAAGGCTCCAGCGCCGGCAGTGCAACCGCCTTCAAAGCCCCCGTCTTCCAAATCTCCTGCGGCTGAAGAAGAAGCCGGTTGGCAAGTGGCCGGGGAGAAGAGGAAGGCCGGAAAGGCAGCCAGGGCAGCCAAAAAGCGCGAGAGGAAGCGGCGGCAAAAGGCCAGGAGGATCGCTGCGAAGCTCAGCGCCCCGAAGACCGCGGCTGTAGTGATTACACTGCAGCCGGAAGCGGTCAAGAGGGGCGTTACATACGGGGACGTGCTCACCAAGGCCAAGGAGGCGGTGAGCCTTGGTGAGCTCGGCATCGTCGGGGGCCTCCGGCTCAAGGTCACTATGACCGGAGCCAGGATGCTGGAGATCCCCGGAGCATCCAGCGGTCCGACCGCGGACGCCCTAGCCGAAAGGTTGAGGGCGTCCTTGAGCGCGGACGAAGTCCGAGTGTCCAGGCCCAGTAAGTGTATCGACATGCGCATATTGGGCCTGGACGACTCCGTCACGGCGGAGGAGGTGGTGGCCGCCGTCGTCAGGACGGGGGGGTGCTCTGCCGAGCAAGTAAAGGCGGGCACCATACGTCCTGACCACACGGGAATGCGAACCACTGTGGTGAGCTGCCCCGTGACGGCGGCCAAGAAGATCACGGAGGGCCGAAGGCTACTCGTTGGCTGGGTGTCTGCGCAGGTAAAACTGCTAGAACCCAGACCTCTGAGGTGCTTCCGCTGCCATGTGGGCAACCACGCGGGAGCTATGTGCACCTCGGAGGTGGACCGCAGCGGGCTCTGCTTCCGCTGTGGTCAGCCCGGTCACATGGCCGGCTCGTGTAGCGCCGCGCCGCACTGCGTAGCATGTGCGGCAGCCGGCAAGCCGGCCGACCATTGGGCTGGGGGCAAGGCCTGCGCCCCACCCGCCAACGCCGGTGGTAGGAGAAAGCCCTCCGCCGTCGCCGTCTCCGCCGCAGCAGCCGCCGCCACCGTCGCCGCCTCTGCCGCCACCGCCGCCGGTGCCGCCGCCGTCGCCGCTGCCACTACGACAGCTGCGACGGCCACAGCCGAGTCTTCACAGGGGGCTCGGGAGGAGGCAGTAATGGAATGTCAATAACGGCTCCATTACGCCTCCTCCAGGCGAACATCAACCACTGCGCCGCTGCTCAGGACCTGTTGCTCCAGAGCATGGCGCAGTGGTCGATAAATATCGCCGTCGTCGCTGAGCCGTATTTTGTCCCGCCCAGGGAGAACTGGGTGGAGGACCTGGACGGCTCAGTGACCCTAATTTCGTCGGCCGCCGCCGGCACCCCGTCCCTCGAGAGTGTCAAGAGAGGACGGGGTTGCGTAGCAGCACGGTTCGGGGAGATTGTCGTAGTGGGTGTCTACTTCTCCCCGAGCCGAACCCTCGCCGAATTCCACATCTCCCTTACGGAGTTGGTTGACGTCGTCGCCGGGTATCGCTCCCTCCCCGTGCTCGTTCTCGGGGACTTCAACGCCAAACATTTGGCTTGGGGTTCCCGTTACACGGACACGAGGGGCAGGATGGTGGAGGACTGGGCTCTGGAGACAGGCCTGGTCGTCCTAAACCGGGGTACTGTCCCCACGTGTGTGCGGATGCAGGGCGAGTCAGTGGTGGACATCTCGTTCGCCAGCCCTGCTCTGTTACAGCGTGTCGTTGACTGGCGCGTCTTAGAGGAGGTGGAGACCCATTCCGACCACCGGTATATCCGGTTTGACGTCTCCGCCCAGACCTCGACCGCGTCGGTCCGACAGGCCCCGAGTGGTCCGCGGTGGGCGCTGAAGCAGCTGGACCGGGAGCTTCTCCTGGAAGCCTCGATAGTGCAGGCCTGGGTGTCACCACCAGACAGGCCTGCCGACATCAACGACGAGGCGGAGTGGTTCCGGGAGGCCATGTCCGAGATATGTGACGTGGCAATGCCCCGGGTCCGGCCAGGAAGCGCCCGCCGCCAGGTGTACTGGTGGTCGCGAGAGCTGGCAGCGCTACGCGAGGCGTGCGTTGCTGCACGGCGCCAGTACACCAGGCAACGCAGGCTTCGCATCCGCCCTCCGGATGCGCAGGCCAGGGAGGCGGAGCTATACGAGGAGTACAGAGCGGCGAAGACCGCCCTCCGAGCGGGGATCCTGCGGGCCAAAGATCTGGCCCGCAAGGAGATGCTGGAGTCTCTGAACGGGGACCCATGGGGACGCCCTTACAAAATGGTGCGGGATAAACTCCGCACCTGGGCACCCCCGTTGACGCAGAGTCTCCGGCCCCAGCTCGTTGAGGACGTGGTGAGCGCTCTGTTCCCTTCGCGAGGCGAGCACACTCCCCCGCCCATGGCTCCGCCACCTGCGGTGCCTGTTGCGGACCACAGCGACGACGGCGACGACGACGACGATGTCCCGGAAGTGACCGAGGTAGACCTGAGAGTGGCGGTTAACCGGCTGAGGGCCAAGAATACCGCCCCAGGACCCGACGGCTTGCCTGGAAAAGCCTGGGTCCTGGCCTTGGAGGCTCTCGGGCCTCGACTGAGGGGGCTCTTCAGCGCATGTTTGGAGAGGGGCCAGTTTCCACTTCGTTGGAAGACGGGGAAACTGGTCCTCATTAAGAAGACGGAGCGCCCTGCGGACTCTCCGTCCGCATACCGGCCCATCGTGCTGCTCGACGAGGTGGGCAAGCTCTTTGAAAGAGTCATTGCAAACCGCCTCGTCGCGCACTTGGTGAGGGTGGGGCCGGATCTGGCGGAGAACCAGTTCGGTTTCCGCACGGGGCGCTCAACGGTGGATGCCATCATGCGCGTGAGAGCTCTCACGACGGGGGAAGCGGTATCCCGGGGCAAGGTCGTCTTGGCGGTGTCTCTTGACATCGCCAACGCCTTCAACACCATGCCCTGGAGTTGCATTAGGGAGGCACTCCGGTATCACCGGATGCCGACCTACCTCCGTCGCGCGGTCGAGGCCTATCTGACGGATAGGGCCGTCATCTACCCCGGTCACGAGGGAGAGTGGATTCGGCGAGAGATGTCGTGCGGTGTTCCACAGGGAGCGGTTGTGGGGCCGTACCTGTGGGACATCGGCTACGACTGGGTGCTGCGCGCCGGCCTCCCTAGCGGCGTCAGCGTAGTATGCTACGCTGACGACACGCTCGTCCTGGCTCAGGGGGGGTCGTACCAGGCGGCGGCCGAACTAATGACACGCGGGGTTGCGATAGTCGTGGATAGGATCCGGCAATTGGGTCTCGAGGTGGCCTTGCACAAGTCCGAGGCCATGTGCTTTCATGGTCCTCGGAGCAGGCCACCACCGGGATCCCAAATCACGGTAGGAGGGGTTCACATCGGCGTCGGGTCGACGATCAAGTATCTGGGACTCGTTCTCGATAGCCGGTGGAACTTCGTCGAGCACTTCCGACGTTTGGCTCCCAGACTGGGGCGGGCCGGGGCTGCCTTCAAGCGGCTTCTGCCCAATCTGGGGGGTCCAAACGCCTCCTGCCGGAGGCTCTATGCGGGGATCGTGCGATCCATGGCCCTTTATGGGGCCCCAGTGTGGGCACTGGACCTGAGGAAGCGTGCAGCCCAAAAGCTGAACGCGTCCCAAAGGGTCATGGCCATCCGGCTTGTCCGGGGATACCGCACGGTCTCCCGCGAGGCGGCGAGCCTCCTTGCTGGATTGCCGCCATGGGATCTGGAGGCGAAAGACCTCGCGCACGTTTACACGTGGCGCATGGAGGCGCAACGCCGGGGCGAAACTCTGCTGCCGCGGCATATTGCTGCGCGGCGGACGGAGCTCCGGCAAGATACCATGGCGGTATGGAATCAGCGACTGTCGCAACCCAGTGCAGGGCACGCCACAATTGTGGCGATAGTGCCCCTCTTTGAGGAGTGGCTGGAGAGGCGCCACGGCGTCCTCACCTTCCGCCTGACGCAGGTACTCACCGGACATGGTTGTTTCGGTAGGTACCTGTTTCGGATTCGGCGGGAGGAAACGCCCGGGTGTTTTCACTGCGAGGATCGCCCGGAGGACACGGTGGAGCATACGGTGGAGGCCTGCCCCGCATGGGCGGAGCAGCGCCGTGTCCTCGTCGAGGCGATCGGCGGCGGCGACCTCTCGCGTCCGGCCCTGGTTCAATCCATGGTCCGGAGCGAGGAGGCATGGGAAGCCGTCACCTCCTTCTGCGAAGCAGTAATGCTAGTGAAGGAGGAGGCGGGCCGCGTGAGGGAGAGACAACCCTCACGCCCCAGCCGCCGCGGCATAGGGAGACGCACCGGGCGTCGGGAGTCGCTGGGCGATTCCCGGCCACCGTAGGTGCGGGTCTGCGGACGGCGAGCGTTGGGTGGCTCGCTGTCCGATTAAAGCCAGACCCAAGCCGACGGCGCGTTGTGTTCCACGCGCGCCTCAAAGAGATGTCAGCATAGGAGTAGGGGCCCGTTAGGGCCAGTGCCTACCAGGGTTGCGGATTTGTTCGAAAGAGTTACCGCGGCCCTGGAACGTAAAAGGCACTAAGAGGAGCATGGGTGGGTTTTAGTCAGTAGAAGTCTGACACTCCCTGCCGCTCAACCCAGAGCGGGAGGGGTCATTTGATGATTTCCCATCCAAAAAAAAAAAAAAAAAAAAAAAAAAAAAAAAAAAAAAAAAAAAAAAAAAAAAAAAAAAAAAAAAGGCCTAACAGCTGACCAGAGATACTTGACAATGTTTATTGCCTATTCATTGCAAGCTGTTTTAGACAGTCTTATTATTAAACAAATCTATTATTACCAGCGATGTTCTCTTTAGCTAATTTAATCGAAAATCTGCTTGACAGGTGCTATATGGTTCAGAGAATTTTAACAATAAGCCTGGTAAACACGTTTTAATAAATAAAATAATAAATATAAAAAACCTTTCATTTCTTACAAAACTTAGTACATAACAAATTACCTATTGACTTATTACTATATCCTAAGAACTAATTAAGATTGTAGTAACTAATATTTTCTAGATAATTTGGTTTGTAAGAAACCCTTCTCGGGTGAAGGCCTCCTCCAAAGATTCCCAATGGTCCCTGTATTTGTGATGTGTGTGGTTAAGACAGTTTATTGGCTCTCAAATCATCTTTACTGACTGAAACGAACCTTCTGTCCCAAGCTGTAGTAATCAACCAGACCGGGGCTACCCCACAGCATTGAGAAACGAGGACAAGAAAAAACTATAACAATTCGTTTCGGTCATTATACGGGACACAAATCGAGTTTTTCTTGAGACAAAGTCAGTTCGCACGAGACGGTTGGCACCGAACCAAAGGCAGCCGCCGTGGCGGTGGTCCAAGTGCAAGGAGGCGGCGGGTTTACGTAACGACACGCCGAAGCAATAACATTTAGTGGTAAAAGAGAAGGACACTTGGAATAAAAGCGTTGAAAATAGACGCTTGGACGAATGATATATTAATACTTTTCGTTTTATTGGGACGTGTGCGAGAAAAATATGTTTTGCTACAATTGAGGTTTATGGCACTGTGTTTTGGACACTTTAATTTGTAGCAAAACTAAACCAGACCGACGGCATTGTCTGCTTATACGTGTAATCTTAATGTATTAGAAATAGACACAAGAAGAGATTGTTGGAGCTATCGGTTTATACAGTCATACAGAAATGGTCTCAGCGCTTGCCAAAAGTTTAATAGATTAGAAATCTTTTCTTTTCCATTGCTTTTTATGTAATATAATGTTCTAGACACTTGATTCTTATTACGTCTGTTTTCAGGCTATATTATTTGACTTCGTAATGTAAGTTATGATCATGATTTTAGCTGAAACTTATGTTTTTGATGAGGGGGTGTTCATTATTCATTGAGTTCTAAGAGTGTCGACTGTACGTACGTACATCTTATCTATGCGACACATTTTTTCCGACGATCACGAAATCGCGGGCACAGCTAATTTAAAATTTATTTATTTCACCAATTAAATTAGTTTTTCCCGCCTACTCTTACATCGTAGACCACTCCCTAGAATAGGAATTTATTATTAAGTGTTGGTACCAAACTGGTTCCGCTCTCTTATTTACGCGCCCCAAAATACGTCTGGCAGCAATCCTAACTGATACAGATAGATCCACATGCTGCGTAAACAGCCAGCAAATTGACAGGCCCGGCCTGTACCGCGCGTGATGGACGACTCGCGGATACTCTGTGGCGAAAGAACGCTAATATGAATATATGGAGGATGTAATGTGTTGAAACAATGGCGGAATATATTAGGAAATAGCAAGTCATATTTTGTATGGAAGTTTGAATAAATCTTTTGCGGGATTCGAGGAACATCTGATCTAGGTACTTTTTAGGGTTCCGAACATCCGCAAAATAGAACCCTTATCTGTCTGTCCGTATGTCACTGCTAACTTTCTCCGAATCTAATGGAGCTCTCAATATTCTGTTAAATTTGGTATACATTATGAATTTGTATTTTTCACATGCATTACAAAATAATGAAAATGAGTTCACATTTGAAAAATTAAAAAAATATAAAACAAATGAAAATTTTTAGTTTTTTTATTTATCAACTATTTTTTTGGATAACTTCAAAACTGGTTCTCAGAAATTACTGTCTAACATTTTGAAAAATATGCTTAAAATAGTTCTTAACAGGACATAGATAGATATTACTGATTTTAAAACTACCTTTTACCAAAATAAGGTTCGTCGGAACCCTTTGCACGCGAGCCCGACTCGCACTTGGCCGGTTACTTATTCACAGTAATATAATTAACGTGAAAGTAACTGTATGTCAGTCCCACGTTCTCACCCCTCATCGCGGCTCGGGGGCTTGTGATGCGCTCCGCTGAAACACGCCTTAGTCATTTGCCTATAAGTAGTAGTATAATTAGTATGCTATAGTAGGCGCTAGATAAACTTGCAATAAATTACATTGAGCTTTCCCTAATATCCCTTCGTAGATACCCAATCAATAAATTATTAACCATTTTTCATTACTAGGAACGTAAAGGATCACGATAGACGTCGATTCAGCGACAGCGTTATGTCTTTATTTCTGTTTTTGATTTTAAAGTCTATAAATGTATGTGGTTCAATGGCCGTACTCAATATTTACTTGTCGAATAAATTGAAAGTGATACCAAGTTAAGAAGTTTTATCAAAATCTTCTGTGGTTTAGGTGGGAAAACGAAACATACAGACACATAGAGTTTCGTTTGCATTTATTATATTAGTATGTTTTTTTTTTACTTTTGTTTTCAAATTGTTCGCAAAACAATTAGGAATGATTTGGTCATAGTATAACATATACTCGTTTCAGAATATAAGACTTTTCCTTCTTGTAATACTTCTAACAAATCAACTAAAACCACGGACAAATACTAACAGACAACTTTCCCACATCTACTTCCTACCTACAAGGTACGTCACATGCTCGTTTCCTCGACTCCGATGGCTCCGGATCACAACTTGTCACAACTACTGACAGACGGCGAGTCTATAAGTTAGCAACGAGAATGGCGCGCTCGTATTTCATCTACTTCCGCAAATTCTTCTGACATGGCTGACAATATGCGCTGGAAATACTTTTGTGTATGTTTCCTGTTACTAACATTAGTATTGTTAGTCAGGTAGCGGGGTTGACTTCCAGTCTACCCTGAGTACCAGTATTTTTTTCTCCGTTCCCCAGTATCTGGGTAACATGATACCCGTTGGCAAGATGCTGTCAGATTTCTCAACTTCTGACTACCCGTATCGACGAGTTCTGCAAGTGACAGCCGGGAGCGACTTCCGAGGCGCGGAGGAATCTCGGTATTCTAAAATCGTCAGGCCTCCACGCATAGACCTAGGTAAGCTTTACTTTACTTGTAGATTGACTCATACGGCAGTTATTATTTGGATACGAGGTCTTCCTCGCACACAATATAATAGTACAGGTGTACCTGTACTTCTGTGTTTATAGAAATAGGGAATTAGTATCGTAATGTACTAATTCCCTATTTCTAAAAACGAAATTTCCATCTTAAATAGAAAAAAAGAACTTGCATTGATAGCCACGCTTGCACGCGAATTTGCGATATCCACTCAAAATATTTTTCCTGGAAAAATAAAAGACACAATCACGGGCATAAATGAACACACGGGACACAATTACCCGCGAGGCAATTTAAAAACTGCTTCCAAACCGAATGAACAGAGGAAAATGTCATGTAACGCAGAAGAATGCGCGCGAAATGTAGCAAATG
The DNA here is from genome assembly GCA_947386135.1 of Melanchra persicariae. Lineage (NCBI taxonomy): Eukaryota > Metazoa > Arthropoda > Insecta > Lepidoptera > Noctuidae > Melanchra > Melanchra persicariae. The sequence goes on from OX376669.1 coordinate 14,753,785, forward strand.
AAGCGACTGTGTCGGAACCCAATCATATGATGGGGGACACCCCATCCCCATCCCTTAACAGCATCCACGATCCCCCGTCCCATTAGTGAGAACGTTAAACATTTAATTTTTATACAAATTGCTCGCAAATTAAAATGGCGCCGAAATCTCGGCGAAACAATTTGACAGCGGCTCGCGCGAAACTTTTTTCAATTAGTCCGGATTGAGGATCCAATGATTTGGTTAATTTCCTCAATAATTGGTCGCGTTGTGTTTTGTTATTCATTTATTCGGAATCCTGTGATTTGACGCGCGCTGCTTGATGTTTTGAATTGTTGATTTACGCTTGGCTTTCATTCTGCTGATTTAATGAAAGATTTCTTGTGAAATTTTAATTTTAAACGAAATGGTATTATACAGCTGTTATTGTTGTTTCGTTGGTTGTTATTTGTAAATAATTAATGCAGTTAGTGTCCAATTTCCCCAGCGGAGTAGCGATGTAATAGTCTATGTTGTTATTGTTGACAAAAATAAATACTACAATTAGTCAAAGTAACCCGACTTTTTGGTATATATCCTCAAAGAGAGAAAGCCTTGAAGATGAATTCATTAAATAATTATACGTATGTAAATCATACAAACAAACGCACCATCATGGAACACGGTACCCTTCGATATTCTCAACCCCATAACTAATAAAATACTGTTATCAGTTGAAAACCCTCCTCCCAAACAAATATACTACCTTCGTACAGCCGCGAAGTCTTCTCATGATTCAATAGACCGTTACAGCTATAGTTACACGGTAATGTAGCCGCTATCGGTTATCTGTAACGGTTATTGTAGTTAACTGTAGTTATAACGTAGATACCGTTTAATGTTCCGAATGTTTACCGAGCTTTTGAGGGGAAGTGAGTTTCCGTATTATTGCGATTGTGTTTCCCGATGGGGTTGCTAGAGGTGTGTTACATGGAACAGATAAAATATACCAGTATTTATAAGTTTTATCTATGTTGTAAGTAAGGTGTGTGCCTGTTGAATTCAAATGGGCATAACTCTGGACTCCAGACTTTTAATAAGTATGTATTTTCTATTAAAAACACCCTACGCTGTTTTGGCCTGGGAATCGAACTCTTGATACTAGATTCAGCAGTAGCTCTTGCTTGCACTAGGCCAACGAGGCAGTTATTTGATAACTATCATCATCATCACCCAGAAATGTGAGGCAGAGGTATACTTACAGTACACTCATCTTTTTCAAGATATGTCCGAGTTCCAGGTCGAATGAGGCCAGCTTAATACTATTATAACATTTTGACTTCGGGCTACAATTGAAACATTCCAGATAGAAAATCCAATTAAATAAACACAAGAATGGGAAATCATCAAATGACTCCTTCCGCTCTGGGCGGATTGGGAGGGAGTGTCAGACTCTTACTGACTAAAATCCATGCGTGCTCCTCTAGTGCCCTTTGCGTCCAGGGCCGCGGTGACTTTTTCGAGCAAATTCCGCAACGCTGGCAGGATGGAATCAAACCCAGGTTCTCGCTTGCAAGCACTAGACCAACGAGGCAGTCACTTAATATCACTCTTCACAACTGCAGAAAAATGTTCCAACAGATTGTATTTAGTACAGTTTTACAAAATATGTACATAATTCTGTAATAAACTAGAGTACCTACGCGCTGCTACTAAATCTTAATAATTCTATGTAAAAGAGGGCGTTAGCATATTGTTGGCTGTTCTTTTCTCTCAGCAGTAAATAATTCAAGTCCCTGGAATACTAACTGACTCACTGGAGAAAGCTCAGACTTCTACAAATGAACTCATATTTTTTGTTATACTTCGAATTCATAAAAGTGTACAAAGAATAAGGCCGGGTATTCACTGGGGGGCTTATGTTTACTTATTTATACTTTTATGTATTAAGCTTAGGCTTAAGACGCTGTTTAAGGCTTTTTAAGTACCTATTGAGTTCGAGGTCATAACCTTTGTTAGATTTTAGCAATGTTATATTCAGACTAACACTCGCCCGCGCCTTCGTATGCGTAGATTTAGTACAAACGATTCTCTTTCTTTTCAAATCTTGTAATGAATTGCCAAAATCCCTTGTTTGTGCTTACTTATATTTTAAAAGGAAGCCTTGTGGTAAAATGTCCTGTTCCAAGTCCCAGATGATTTGGCTGTACGTTGATATGTCAGTTAGTCAGTTTTCCTTTTACACAACGTGTAACAGAATAAACGCAATACCTGTGAAGGAGTCAATGTTGTCATCATTATGAACTTTTAATATGCGAACAACACCGAAATCGCAAAAAAAACAGCTGAACAAGTACATTTTGTCAACTTATATATAAAAAAAACGACTTTCCCATACATTTATATGTGCGCACATATAAATGTATGGGGAAGTCGATTTTTTTTGGCGCGATTTCAGTGTTGATCCCATAGTAAACGTTGTTCCTAATGGTGAGTACAATGCCCCCTTTTCAGGTATTGCGTTTATTCTGTAACACGTCGTATAGATTTTATTTTTCTACGAAAAAAATCGCAATCAAAATCGCATTTCAATTTTTCAACATAAAAATATAATCAATTAACAGCAATTTGTCTCAATGATCACACCATCAGCGACCTTACCCTTTGAATGGCGATATAATTGATCGCGCTGTTTATTCCGACGTATCGCGACCAACTCAATTACAATCGCACAATAAAACGATATAAATGAAAAGCGAGGGTCTAACAGACCCGATGACAATGCGCAGATAAAAACATAATATATCGCGCGTTTTTAATAGCAGCCGAGGGTTGGATGCCGTGCTGAGATACTGGAAAATTGGATTTTTGATAAAAACGTGATTGGGGTCCGAGGGCCCCGCTAGTGGTGTGCTGAGTTAGGTCTAGGCTTACCTCGCGACGATGACAATATGTTTTTCTTCGATTTGGGATTGGGTTGAGTGAGGAATTGATTTCTTTTCAGTTGGCACCTGCTGTTTTTTGTATGTTTAACGTTCAATATTAAAATGTTTTCACAAAACAAAACATATCACTATCTAAACTTTTACTTTTCGAAAGTTCATTAGTCATTCGGGAATTATAATAAACTATAGCTCTTAACTTCGACTTCATTTTCATTTATATAGATTTTCGAAAGAAAAAAAGAAAACTAACCGTCTCTGGGGTCCCATCTATATCTGTACCAAAATTGAAAAATCGGTTCATCGATTAAGGCGTGAGAGCGTAACGAACAAACATACTTTCGCGTTTATTATATTATTGGAAGCTGAAGACGCAGCGAGGAGGCGTGACAAGAGACAGACAAAGTGAGTCTGGTGAGGAACGCGAGAGTCCCATAGTGCGAGAAGGATAGGACCTGTTCGTGTTGCGACGCGGAGAGGTTTATGTCCTTGCCCACGGAACCCTTTCGGCTGACATGATTTGGTATAGGTGTCATCTTCATAGCTTTTATTAATCCCTCGAGTGAATTAAATCAAATTTTCTTGACTTCCAAGTTTAATAACTGTCATAATTCCAAAAATAACATCTCAGCACACATAAACAACGTATAATAACCATTTATATTCCCCGAAAGCCTAATTATTATTAAATGACAGTCATTAAAGTAGAAGGAGACAGTTACAAATGCTCGCGGATCGGTTTAGTTGGCAAATTAAAGAAAACTTTGTGTATTCATTAATATTCAGCGCGAGTCGAGCTCCGCCGCGAATTGACAATGAACCAACTACTTCTTTATTATGGAAACATTAAGAATGGTTTATGAAATTAATGGGCTTTTTCATTTTGGTATGTTTTTTTTTGGATAGTAGGTACCTATGGACAATAAGTGTTACTGAGCGTTTGTATAGCGTTTAGTACCAGGCTATTCGAGCTTAGTTTTCAGGCTAAGTTGGCATGATTGTGCTAGTGTGCTAGCAAGGCTAGGCTGATTGAATGCCTATCGGATCTTCACAACCCAGGGACTAGGTAAAACTTCTTGGCTTCTAATTCGTACAGACTGCCAAAGATGTTCAAATAACAGCTGGGACCAACAGCTTAACGTCCTATTTGAGACACGGTGGAATCTCGGTATTTTAGTGTGGTCACCCATCCACAGACCAACCTCGGCAAGCGTAACTTCATCTTGAAGATCAACCCATGCGGTTGTCATTATTTAGCCACGAGCTCCTACATTTACTGTCTAATGTTAGCAGGTATTTAGCAACTTTTGTCCGTTTTCTAGACAAGTCCAACAGCCATAATCAACAGTACTTCTTATATCATTAAAAACTTTTCTCCGTCTGAATAAATCAGAACAAATATGAAAGCTATTTGTAACACAATCGGCTTCACAATATATTCGAGTCAACGTCGGCGGTGGGCGCGAGTCGCGGGTCGCGTCCGACAGTGTCGCCTAACGTGACACATGTCGCTAACGAGTGGACTGCGAGTGTGGGACAGAGAGATGTGGAACTACCAACTACTATACCCCGGGATCAGCGAGACTAGTTTTTAGAGTTCCGTACCCAAAGTGTAAAAACGGGACAACTATCCATCTGTCCGTCTGTCTGTCTGTCACCAGGCTGTATCTCATGAACCATGATAGCTAGACAGTTTCACTGATGATGTATTTCTATTATAACAACAAATCCTAAAAAAAATATTTTTGTCTGTTTGAGTAACACGGATGGGTTTTAGTCAGTAAGAGTCTGACACTCCCTTCCGCTCGGCCCAGATCAGAAGGAGTCGTTTGAGGATGTCTCATCCTAAAAAAACAAAAGTAAGATAGTAAAAAAAAGTGAGTTAAGTAGCGTCTCAAACTAGAATAGTTTAATGCGATAGGGTTCTATTTTTTAAACTAGTGACACCACTGATTAAATCATCCTGGCATGTGTGCAATAACAACATTGGTTACTTCTAGGCAAGCGTGTTCCATCTTCGACCACATCATCGCTTACCATCAGGCGAGGTAGTGGTTAAACGCGTGCCTATCAATAGTAAACAAAAAAAAAATATTGAAAGTAGGTACCTACGTTAGTTTGGTGACAAATGTTCATCCTTTGATAGTTTTTATTCTATAACCATATTTACCAATACTCACTGCACTTACAGAAAATTGCGATGCCAAGTGCAAGAACACAAACTAGACTAACTACACTAAGCAAACACTACGAAGAAACACAGAAATGTTAAAGCAATTTGATCTGTTTGCTCTGAAAGCCGGACAATGGCTCGCCCGGCCGTGTCCGGTGTCTCGCGGACGCTATTTATCGTGCCGGACGCCGTCGTGTCCGGCCGGTCAGCGGACACTCAGATAAGCTCGCCACTGAATTATTATAAGTAGTTTCTTTGCGGCTCCGAATTAGGTATGGGAGTAATGACTGTCTGTTTTTGTGCGTCTTGTTACGGAGGTATATTTTTTGTTCTGAAACCTACTAAGCTATAATTTGTCTCACTTAAGCCAACCAAAAGCATTTTCTTATGCATCAGAAAAGGCTTTTTGGCTGGCATAAGTGAGATAAATTATAGAGCTTCTTTTATGTAAGGAACGAGCGTTAATCACCACTCTTGCTCTCGTCTTACAGGTGATTTCAGATTGCAAGTATGTACATACATACATAGTGCCAACTGGGTTTGTAGAGTTTACTATAATACTGAACATAGTTTTCGTTTATTACTTATCCTTGTGAGCTTGTCACTAACGGCCGCTTTCTATAGTATATCTCAATCCCAATCTTGATCCCGATCCTTGTCTGTAACCAATCAAAGGTGAGGATTGTGTGGTGAAGGACACAAACTCGGCCGTTGATTGGTTACAAACAAGGATCGGGATCAAGATTGGGATTGAGATATGTTATAGAAAGCGGCCGTAAGTGAGTAATATTTTTTTGAAGTTGTTTTAAAATAACAACTTTAGACGTCTGTCATAATTAACAATTTACACGTAAGGATCGGTGGGTAGACAAGGTTTTCTAACCACTCTGATAATAAACATAAAAAAAAACTCAGAGCTCAAGGTTTCTTTTAAGGTCCCTACATCTGATGTCAATGAATATGTCAAGTTATAGGAGAACTATGTGGGTTGAAGGCTGAGGTGGACTTTCGAGGAGTACACAACACAGATTTAAGTACACCTATTCAGAATAAAGAATTTCTTTCCTCTAAACACTGATGAAATAGTTACGTAATTATTAGGTACTCGCAATGTAAAGTAAGTATAAATGACGACGTCATTAGTTAGTAGTAATACTTCCCAACGATTAAGGCAGCTTTTGTGTATCTATTGTATTCGTCGTTTCTTTTCAATCCTATGCAAAAAGTATTTCTCTAAGCAAAAATCCTAAGCTAAAAGTAAGTCACTTCAAGATATTCAATATAATCTCCTACTTTCTGAACCATGCATGATTTTCGGTAATAACACCGAGTCAATATTGCCCCTTGCCAAACATGATATCGTAGTGATTCAGTACAGTAACTCATTAGAACCGTCACCGAAGCAGCACTAATAGAGACATTAACCTTTCAAATTAGGTTAACTGTTACTGGTTCCTGTGCCCCTGGTACGACTCTGGCCAAATCTGTTGGTTTAGCGAAGATGATTGTGTGTTTTGGTACCTACTACAATATTTGTTTGCGTTGACCGTCCTGCTCGTAGTTATTGACATTAATAGTTTTACACTAATTAATTTTCATTAAAACTTTACCAATGTAATCGTACCTTGGGTGACCGTATAGTAATGTTGTGTAAAGACATCTACTGAATGCGCAACTTTTAACTGAACTCTACTGCTACTAGTGACATTCTGTCAACGGTAGCGTGGCGAAGGCAATTAGTATGGGATTGACAGATGCTATCGAGATGTCACGTGAACAATTTCCTACATTTTGGCATTTCGGCAGTCGCATTAGCTAATTGAATGGCACATTGTCTAGGGCCTCTTGTATCGATTGCCTGGTCAAGGAATATTTGTAATATTAAGAAAACCTTGCTTACCCTTCGGTGAATTGGACATGATGTTATGTTTTTATTTCAATCAAAAAACAATCACTGGTTCAATTTACAAAGAAATAAATCTACAACCAGAGGGCCGATTCTACTTACTTTTATACGCCAACTGTCAAAAAAGCCTCAATTTGCATAAATTTTGACAGACTGCGATTGAGATGCGAATGCGAACGTTGCTGAGACATTAGTTGAACTGGCTCTCAGATGTCATAGAAGTCGTAGAGTAGTAGTATCATATCCACTCTTCAGCAATATCGTAGTCTGTGTAGACAACACTGATTGGGCGCTGGTTTTGCAGGCGATCGATGTGACTCGACCGCTCGCTAAAATTAAACTACGGTTTAAATTGTGTCCCATAATTATTTCTATTGTTCCATTTCATTCTGGCCACATATTTTAAAATTTATTCGAGAAAAGTAAGTGAACTAAAGTAGGGATTGATAGTGAACCGATAAATTACAACCAACGCAGATGTAATATTTTAAACGTCAAGCACTCACAGTGAACTACAAATATAACAAACTAGCTTTGGCCCACGGTAACGCTTGCGTTAATGCCTAACCAAACTGTCTACAACCGTCTCAAGGTTTCATCTACATCGGGCCCAAAATTCATTAAAACCGGTCTTTCGTATTACCTATATTAGTTAGGATTGTGATCACCAAACAGAGACATATAGTCGATAAAAACTAGTCGACTAGGTATAAAATCTCGATCATATTTTATGATAATAACAGCATTATTTACAAACAAAGACCGAACAACTTTTATTCGACTAGTTTATTGAAATATTTTCAATAAAATCTACCCACTAACATTACTAAAATAGTTCGCAATAAAAGGTTCTTTTATAAATGCACTAAGTGCGTCCACTGGCGTCGCTCGGGTTACAACCTGTTCTACGTAACATGAAGCTTCATTGTCTGAGCATGTTGGGAGTGTGTTACATATAAGACAAAGATTGAACAAAGATTTTATATTCGGACACAGAATTCTTGAAAACATCATTTTATAAGGCGGTAAAGTTTGTAGGGGTTCTTGAATTGAAGACTCGATAACATTCAACGATAGTATCGTTGAATGTTATAGACTACTAATAATCCCGGGAATATTTGCTGTATAGCCAATAATAGCCATATGCCATATGTCCTGTCATTCCTTTGGCATATCCCACAGGTATCTGTGGGATATGCCAAAGGAATGACAGGACAGGAAAAAGTGTTTTTAACCGACTGTGATGGAGTTCTGAAGGAGGGCAATGTTCTAAATAACATCATCACCTATGATAGAAGGTGGATAAAACTCTTGGCAGTCTAAGTAACAGTTTTGTTATTCATTTCAATAAGTTTTGTTTAGATTGGTTTGACGGAATATCAGAATGGGCAGCGGAGCGATCTTTGTGATAGTCATCCATCATGGGCGTGTTGTAGACGAAACGTTGAAATAATAGCACGTTTGTGATTCTTAACAGTCCCTCGTTTCATTCGATTACATTTGTAAACAAAATATACGGGCAAACACAAGATGAAACTAGATTACGAGCCAATAGGTTAGCACGCGTGCACTTCGTACGCTGTCTGTCAAAAGAATGCCAGCTGTCACGGCGTAGACGCAAACTTGCTACCCTATTCGGGGTTACCCGCTCATATTTTATAAATCGCCATTTATATTCGACCAATTGAAATAAATCACCATTTTAATTTTGAATTTAACAATAATTACTATTCAACCAAATAACACAATCAGTCTCTCATCTTAAATCTTGGATTTACTTTTAATTTAGCTGCGCGCCGTCACGGCCGTCCTGCATCTTCACACGTCCTCGTGTGTATTGCTCTCATCTTCACTATCGACGGTCAAACAGAAAGACACAATGATTAACATTATTCTCCACTCGGTCACCCTGACTCATATTTAAAGCAATACTTATAAGGCACCTAAATCTGATTATTTATCATTTTCAATACTAGTGATAACCAAATATCAGATAACACATCTCAGTGCCACCACAGCAAGTTAGTGCCAACCAAGCTGTTCGATGTCATACAGTTTGGTTGGCGCCACACAGGCTCGTCAATACCACACAGGCTAGTCAGTGCCACACAGGCTAGTCAATGCCACACAAGCGAATCAATGCCACACAGTCTATTCAATGCCACACAGGTCGGCCAATGCTACTCAGACTAGTCAATGCCACACAGGTCAGTCAATGCTACTCAGACTAGTCAATGCCACACAGGCTAGTCAACGCCTCACAGGCCAGTCAACGCCACACTGGCTATTGCCACACAGGCTGGAGCCACATAGGCTATTGCCACATAGGCTATTGCCACACAGGCTGGTGCCACACAGACTGGTGCCACACAGGCTAATGCCACAAAGGCTATTGCCACACAGGCTGGTACCACACAGGCTAATGCCACACAGGCTGGTGCCACACAGGCTAGTGCCAAACAAACTGGTGCCACACAGGCTAGTGCCACACAGGCTTGCGCCACACAGGCTATTGCCACACAGGCTATTGCCACACAGGCTGATGCCACACAGGCTATTGCCACACAGGCTGGTGCCACACAGGCTAGTGCCACACAGGCTAGTGCCACACAGGCTATCGCCACACAGGCTATTGCCACACAGGCTATCGCCACACAGGCTGGTGCCACACAGGCTATTGCCACACAGGCTCTTGCCACACAGGCTCTTGCCACACAGGCTCTTGCCACACAGGCTATTGCCACACAGGCTATTGCCACACAGGCTATTGCCACACAGGCTGGTGCCACACAGGCTATTGCCACACAGGCTGGTGCCACACAGGCTATTGCCACACAGGCTATCGCCACACAGGCTGGTGCCACACAGGCTATTGCCACACAGGCTCTTGCCACACAGGCTCTTGCCACACAGGCTCTTGCCACACAGGCTATTGTGACCAATGGTTAATATTAGCAAAGGCCTTCACAGTAAACAAGTAAATCCAGCTGCACAACTCACCTGCGCCGTTATCGGCACATTCTGACTCTACACTATTAGTAGGCCTTCAAACCTATGTACGTTCAACTCCAATGGAACGTAGCAATCTGGCATAGGTCGTATTCGATCATGTGCATACTTATAGGTTCTACTCTATTATTAGAGCCTTCAGTAAATGCCTATCGCCACGTGTTTGTTACTCATAGGGTGCGGTCAGACCCATTGGCACCTGAGGTGCGTTCAAGAGCTTCGAGTATGAGTAGACAAGCTATTCTTAACAAGATTTCGTTTTATCATCATTGTCTTCGACTAAGACATCTAATACACGAGAATACTTGGTGATCGGGAATCTTCCTCAATCTTGCACAATCATGAAGAGTTAAGCGCCTTTAGTCGGTATCTATCTAGGTAAATAACCCTTCGATGATCCTTCGATGATCCTTAAATGGACCGTTTAATTCAAGATTTTACGTACCTAATCTGGTTTCACGCATAATCTTCTAATAACATGAAATCGTTAACAGAAAACTAAATCTTTAGCTGCTTATGTACAATCAAATTGAGCTTTACCTTATACCACGCGTCGTTTTAAACCCTGTTATGAAATCTCAGGGACCTCATCTAATTGACTTCAGTACCTACATAACCAAACATCAATTATGGGTCTCGCAGTTTCTTAAATCAAACGCTCTACAGATGAAGTCTAACATTTTTTACGCATTATTTGCTGTCGTTGAATTCTACGGCAATTGTCTACAAACTAGTGTTGGTCAGTCAGTTAGCCGTTTGAGAGTTCAAGAGCGGCTGTATATGACCTAATTGAAACAAATGCGGTTTGATTCAAGATTCGTGATTACCAAGTCCAAAAACCGGTAAAAGTCACCAAACTCACAATAATTTGAATAAAGAAAATCAAAGACCAGGTATCTCATCACAGTCAACAGCTATCATATCATAGCTCAACACAACACAATTACTACACTCGCTCTTCCCCATGGGAATACTATCAAGTAAGTTTTATTTTGTACGACAAAGAACTACCGCAACCCTGTTACAGACTCCTTCATCTGTATCACTCTGGGATACTGCTACGATACTCTAGTACAGTCACTGACACACAGAACTCAGAACCTGTTCACATAAACTAAATTGCCACTAACTCGTCATCTACTTCACAACATCTATTGGTACTTTGCCTCGGGTGTCTTCTTCTCCATAAAGAGATTTTAAAACATGCCGACCGATAAGCTATGCACATTGGAGCTTCCAAAAAGATACAATGTTTGCGTTAAACGTTCATGTGAAGGAGCTACGTTCACGAATTACTCTACGTTAATCTACGAACATCACGGTCATAACTGCACTGTTCAATTTGAATTAATAAATCTTATTTTAATCTCACCCGTATTAACTCACATACCGGGTAGGCAAACCAGTAGTGAGAATGGAAAAATCTATTTAGAAATTTTAATAGCATGATTTCTCTATGCCTGTAAACCTTTAATCATTGTCATTAAAATCAAGTTTCTGTTCATGATGGTTTACTTACTATCGAAATAACTAACTGTTGGAAAACGTACGTATATGTAAACGTATGTAAGGAAAACTGTCGCCGACACGATTCTACATAAGCCTGGGTCCAATTTTTCACCAAAAACGTCTAAGTCGGAACATGACCTTATGGCAACCTTGCCATGCACTATCTCATTCTAAAGTTTCGCACTGAACAAAATGTTGAAACTATTACCGCCAATGGGAAAACTAAGTACTCGCTTTGTATTAAGTATGTCAAAATAACCTTGCACTATCAAACCAACCACTGAATACATATGAAGAATTTGGAAACTTTTAAACTCACAATACAAATAAAATGGGAGCGACTCACCCAGTTCCAGACAGCTTTGAACGTTTTTACACCCCACAGATGTCGACAAGATGCTCGGCTACTGCAGTCTGCAAACTGGTTGTTGACCTTGGGTTTGTCACGCTCAGAACTGCTCAGAAGTTGCAGCTGCTCAGCAGTTATAGCAGCATGCGAACCGCTAGCCTCTTGCTAACTTCATCCACCGTAATACGATATCTGAAAACTGAGAAACACTACGAGAGTACAAGTTCTATCAAAGCTGTGGCTGAAAATAGAGCTTTCAGGTAGTAGTAGAAGTCAATAAATAAAGTCAATAAATCGAAAACTAAACAAAACATTGGCACAAGAAAAGAGGCCCACGCCCAGCAGTGGGCAAAGCCCGGGCAATGGAAGGTAATGATAAATCAAAACATGGCTTTTGCGAATAACACAGTATTCAGAAAAAGCGTTAGGTGGGTACGGTATTGAGACTATAGCGCTTTATTGTCCCATGGAGGTATTTACGCCACTATATTCCCAACAACAATAACACTAAACAATCAAGTCTATTACTCAAATAGCGATAGCGAAATAATATCGCTTCATGAGCATTATATAGAGCATCGCTTAACCAGTCAACGTCAAAGCTATAGCGCTTAAACTACTACTACACTAAAGCGATAGCCAACACGACAATAACAACCTCACTTTAGCGTAGAGCAATAAAACGACAAGTCAACTGTCAAATATCGATAGTCGTCAATCATGAGACCGTAACCCTCTGTGAGTCAGTCTCCACAGCATAAAAATGTTCACCCGTAAACAAACAGAAAAATGTTAACTAACTAGCACCTCACCTCCACAGCAATAACTAAACGAAAATGGCTCACCAGATTGTCGTGAACATCCCCACACACTTCTCCTTGACCTGGCCAGTTGCTGTGAAGTTGCTTGCCTCCGTTTTAGACTGGTTTTCCATTGTTCAGGTTGATGAGGGTAGTCGCATAAAACTCGAAAAAAAGAAATCTTGACCTCGTAATTTTCCTTGAATTTTTCCTACGTTGAACCCAGATAGGTTATCTACGACAGGCATGAAGGCACGAAGCTTTTCAGCCCCTTACTAATGGTCAAAAATAAGCTGCACTGCACTATACTGCATCCTCGACGCAACATACCACCGTGATACCGCACTATGATCGGGCGTCAAACTTGGGTTTAACGGATCAAATTTCAGGGCACTTCACGGCACACATTGAGTTTTTAACTTCTGGATTAGCGTACGCGTTTCAAAAAGAACCGCAATTTTCACTATCACTGTCACTATGTGTTTTGCATTTCAAAACGTAACGCCTCGTATTTCACTAGTATTGTCACGAATTTCCTTGTGGGCCATGTGGGTTACATCCCACGCCTGATGACGGAATATCAGAATGGGCAGCGGAGCGATCTTTGTGATAGTCATCCATCATGGGCGTGTTGTAGACGAAACGTTGAAATAATAGCACGTTTGTGATTCTTAACAGTCCCTCGTTTCATTTGATTACATTTGTAAACAAAATATACGGGCAAACACAAGATGAAACTAGATTACGAGCCAATAGGTTAGCACGCGTGCACTTCGTACGCTGTCTGTCAAAAGAATGCCAGCTGTCACGGCGTAGACGCAAACTTGCTACCCTATTCGGGGTTACCCGCTCATATTTTATAAATCGCCATTTATATTCGACCAATTGAAATAAATCACCATTTTAATTTTGAATTTAACAATAATTACTATTCAACCAAATAACACAATCAGTCTCTCATCTTAAATCTTGGATTTACTTTTAATTTAGCTGCGCGCCGTCAGGTTTATATTCTGATTCCATATGAATTTAACTATCACTTTAGTGACTCTTTTGGTCCCATGAAAATGATTCAAACCCCCCCCCCCCTTCCCCTGACAATTCAAAAGTGCCTGTGAATGGTTTATTTGAAATAAATAATTTGAATTTGAATTATTTTTGTCTAAATGCCGCTACACAAATAGTGGAAAACTGGCGAGCAGTTGTCAAACTTTTCTTTTTGATTGTGTACGATTGTTGGTGAACAATATACACAAATACACAATACGCATGCATACATAGATACGACAATACATCGGTATTGTAAGCGATATTCCACCGATTTATGAAATCGAAACTTTCCTCGGTATCAAAACAGACTATTGAATAAATATTTTCATATGAATTCGGGGGATTTTGTTACAAATAAAAGAAACATCATAGAAAAATATTGTCCGCTAAACAAATATGTGATTGTTTTCCGCAAATGATTATTACTTTCTAATGGAACGTTATTATACGGTATATTTTTTAGTTGAAGTACACGTTTCGTTTGTGATCGCTTCTATGTGTATTGATGGACTTTACAATAATAAAATTCTCTCGTTCTGTTTCATTTCACAACAAATGTCAATTCGCTAGAGGAAAAAAATATTGTGTTGTTTCTCATTTAAAAACGGAATGAGTGGCTCTAGTAACGTTTTAATTTGGATCGATTAATTGGTCAAAACTGTTAAGATAGATGAATTGACAATGTTATAAGGTCAAGAATGGTATCTTAACTGTTGCTATTTCCTATACTTATGGGTAAAAACTTTTTCACAAAACCTTGTAGTGTTTTTTTTCAAGTAGGTTTCTTTTTTTTGTGAAAAAGTTTTTTATTTTTCACTTTTTAGTGTTACCCCACACCGAACAACACCACTGGAAAGTCACAGGAAAGCAAAAATACGCAATTTCGTATACATGGATGATTTTTCCACATATTTTTCCAGCTATTTGGATTCAAAAACCAAACTACTCAACCGATTTTGATAAAAATTCAATGGGACCATTCGGAAAGTATACCGTTTCCAACAAGAAATTGCAAATCGGTTGGCAAGCGACGGAGTTATTCGCGAACAAAAATAAAAGAAAAAAAATGCAAACATCCGAATTGAGAACCTCCTCCTTTTTTAGAAGTCGGTTAAAAACCATTGAAACCATTACAGCAAGGATACCCGATGTTTCCTGATAAAATGGTTTCAATGGTTTACTTAGGTGCAGTGAACTGTAATTCCAATTGATGCTAGGAATTGACAAATCACTTCATACTCACTTCACGTCAGTCATCACGGTGGGATATTACAGAACAGCGCTACGGTAACAAACTCCTCGATTCGCAAATATTCGTACATCTGTAAACTAGAGGCAACCTGCATACATTTGCACAAAAGAAAGTAAATTAAAAGTCAACTATTCCGGCGACCACACACTGATTGACACGTTAACCCTCCACTGTACACAACGCGTGGTCAAAAGGACCAGAAGTAACCCTTCACGAGAAGGCAGATGAGATCCAACCCTCCTCCTGTCAAACTGACTGTTTTTCGCCGACAATGGGTAGAAGAGTATTGTGTGACTTTAGGTCCGCGGGGTCGTGTTTGCGGGCTCTGACGAGGGTCACTCGCTGTGTACACAGTGGGCCACTGTGCTCCTCTTTGTTGCCTAGTTTTGGCGGCCGGAACTTTTGTCCGTTTTAAATTCGCCCTGAATAAAATGCTACACGTTTGAGGTTTTATGAAAAAAGCGAATAGCTGCCGTCGTAATAGTTTTATGAATATAGTATGGAATTGAAAACGGTTTTTGATAGGTTTCTGTGTTTGTGATTGAAATTGACGGCTATGATCGATCGCATTTTAGGCTGCGTTCCCGTATTGAACTGATGTTTTTAGAAAATGATGGACACAAAACGCGTTGAAATAATACCCAGATTCATGCTGATGAAAAAGCCAGGTAAATGGACTGCATTTTTACATATCATCATGTCATCAAATGCACTTTACGTCAAGTATAAAACTAGTAAAAGAATAAACGCAAGGCTGAAATAACAAAAAAATATGTTCAGTACATTTTGTCGAGTGGTTAGAAAAAGGGTCGATTGCCCCATGCATTTGGGGCATGGGGCAATCGACCCTTTTTCGCGATTTTGGGATGGTCCCATTGTAGATCATAATTATGAATGTTTCAAGCTTATTCTGCAACACGTCGTAAATTAAATATACTTTGAAGTCAAACAAATGCCCTTTCATCAAACTAACCAACGCTTATCGTAAATGACATTGAAACATGACTCCCTCCCCCTGCGGACACCTGCTCCCGAGGGTCCAGCGCCCGCCGTCTGACTGACAGGATCCGGAGATACTTAACAGTTAAAGCCTGTTATGTCAAACAACTGAGAACTTTTAATACTTCCTCCGGGATTAAAGATAACTTTGTCGTAAATCTTCTCAATCTGTCTGTTCATAAAGTTGGTATCGTACTTGGATTAATTACGTTGTTGGACAACAGACCGCGCCTAACGACGGATTTTCGTTTTCTGCATCAAGTCTATCCTAGTTTCAAATTAACTGTTAATTTGAAAATGGCATTTGCAAGAACACGGATAGTTTTTAGTCAGTGAGAGACTGAAACCCCCTCCACCCAGAGCGGGAGAAGTCATTTGATGGTTTCCCATCCAAAAAAATTGGACGAAAAATAAAAAAAAAACGAACAAGTTTTTCAACAATTTACTTTTAACAGTTTTTTTCCGTAACCGGCGTACCGTTACCGTACGTGTATGGCCAGAGGGGCCGATTGATATGGAACGTTACTGTTAAACTCAAAAACAGCTGACATGATGTTGTAACTTTAATTTGAATGTTTTTGTAAATTACGAGAATTGGTGTTCTGATTTATGAACAAAGCAAAATGAGTAGGTACTTGAAAATCTTGGCAGGTGGAGTTTCATAGTTTCTGCCTAGCTGCATGAGAATAAGGCCGGAGTTCTAATCTTAAAATCGGTTGAGCTATAGCAGTTCTACTGACTGTAGCAACGTATTACTAAACTAGCTTCTGCCATCAATTTCGCTCGCGTGGAAAATTATCCCAAGGGCATAATTTTCCACACAGACATATGGAGAGATAAAGTGTCCTTTGTCCTATTCCAGAACATGGTCTTACCGTGTGCCAAGTTTTATCAAAATCGTTCAACCGATAGGATGTGAAGTAACAAACAGATAGACTATAAAATATTAGTATTAAAACAGACGTCTCCGCTCCCATGAAGTAGACACCTCCATCTGCGAAGCAGTAATGCTAGCAAAGGAGGAGGCGAGCCGTGTGTGGGAGAGGCAAACCTCACGCCTCAGCCACCGCAACAGAAGAGGGGCGTCGGGACGAGCAGGGCGATTCCCGGCCACCGTAGGCGCGGGCCTGCGGACGGCGAGCGTTGGGTGGCTCGCCGTCATTTATTACGCCGTTATTTATTATTTATTTATTTTATTTATTTAGTGTCTCTCGTTTTGAAGCAAAAACTAACTGCCTCATTTCCATTACCAAACATGACCACACTATCAACATATTCAAACTAATCAGATAGCCAATCAAGATGGCACACAATACCAGAACAACGCACTGCCTGTATTCGTGGTATTACACCGGTATTGTACCAGTACCGTACCAGTACCGCACCGATAAATACCCGTGACAACGGTCTGACAGCGGCCGGAACAAGCGTGGCTCATGAGCTGCCGAAAGTATACACACGTTGATGTGAGAAACTGTTGCAATTATATTCATGGTTTGTTGTTGTGTTCGTATCATTGAAATATATATATCCAGTGTAAGTTAAACAAGCTGCCGAGTTATCTGTTTGATCGGTTGAGAATGCCTAATGCATTAAGCCATTGTACTTTATTGCATGGCTTTTAAATTAATAAATAAATGTTACTAGTCGCATGACATGGCAATACACGTTTACGTAGTATGTTAAATAAATAAAAATAGTTTTAATTTGTTTCAATAAATAAGAACACATGGTATGCTAGTGTGTAGGGCCTTTAGTACGTGGCGCATATTTCCCGTGGGGGTGTTCAGAAACTACAAAAGTTCTTGCCGGGATACATGGGTTAGTTTGTAATAGCCAAGTTGTTCAGGGTTGTCCTGGTAACTTGAAGGGTTACAGGACCAGATTCAACATACAGACTAGTTCCATAGATACCTACCAAATTGGGATTTATCATGTCAACGTTTTGTATGCCAGACTTGGGTCAAAGTCTAACTTAGAGTACAGATGAATGGTCTACAATTGTATTGTGTGTTTTATGGCCTGAATATAAGTTCTACATCTCTGTGAAAAAAGTCATGCACGGAGAGTAATATGTGTACAATGTCAATGTGTACACTATGTTTGAGTACAATGTCATGCATGTGAGGTTAACGTATTTGTAGTAAGAAGTATTTTATTTTAGAAAGCTAAAGTATAATAAGTGCCATAGGATTTTAAAGGTTGTGCTGTGTGAAGTGCACGGTTTCTGTAGAATAGACCAAAGAGGCGAAGTCGCGATAAAAGCTAGTCATACTACAACTTAGCAAATCCAACACAACACCGTCATATCAGCACTGTTCGCACATATATATACCTATAATCTCATACGTTTCGTCGTCATAACCGCAGCCTCCACGGCGCGATAAACTTCAAAGTAATGCTCATAAAGAGAGCAACACTCCTCATAGCCACCATGGTAACAACCACAGAGCAACGATATACCTCGCCGGCAGTCCAACACGCAGTGCGAGTACCTATCAGTGATCTAACTATGGCCCATATTCTGTTGGGGCAATCCAAATGTCCACTCACCTACGTTGATCTGAGGAAGGCCTCTCGAAGCTGCTATAAACGAAACCATATAACTGGGCTCAAGTCTTCATCATCATCATATCAGCCGAAAAACGTCCACCCTTGGACATAGACCTCCCCCACATGGGGGGAGGGGGTTGCCATAATTGCCACGCTTGTTAGGCGGGATGGCGATTGCAGTGTACTCGTAGCTGTGGCAATGTGGCTACAGAGAATGCTGCTGCCCATTCTCTGATGAGTTACGACACCCACGGGAAGTGGTGGGGTGGTGGTATTCTTTTACATCCGACACCATGCGGAACCAAGCCCAGGCTCAAGTTATTATGTAATCACTCTGCCAAGCCTTTTCCCTGCTACATAATGTTAGGGTCGGCTACCAGTCTAGGCGAATGCAGCTGAATACCAATATTTTATATGGAGCGACTGCTTATCTGACTTTCACAACCCAGAAACTGGGTGACACGAAACCTCTTGGCAAGACTGGATCAGATTTTCTAGCATCCGACCGCCCGTAGCGACTGTCAAAGATCTAGAAAAGATGACAGCCGGGAGCAATGGCTTCACGTTATTTCCGAGGCTTTGAGGAGTGTCAGTTTCTAATGGGTCCCCATCCAAGGGCCGACCTCGCCAAGCTTTGCTTACCCTTGAAGATCGACGCTTGCGGTTGGTATTGTTTAGCCACGCGCTCCTCATGGCACAATTTTAGAACGAAATCCTATAAAATAAATCAATTTGTTACTCCGTCATTATGAAAAAATATATTCCTTAACAAACTTCAAACAGAGGAGATTATTTTTACTTTTGATAATGTGACGTATTGTATCGAATTTAAGGCTAATAATAATTATGCTATACCTATACCGGTTCCTGACTATATGAGAATTGGTGTCTCTATCTTGTTCCGTACTCTTTGGTTAAAACACATGAATAATAACGAGTTTACAATTATGAAGGTGTCATTAAACTCATGTGAAAGGCTTTTTTCAGCGCTTTTGGGTGGTTGAGTGTTGTGCACGCTTGACTTGTGACATTTGAAGGGTTCGGCTTTAATCCCTGAAGGGTTATTGAAGGCGATGTGTGTCACTTGTCGCTATTTAGCTTTTTGACACAGTAGCAGATTTATATTAGTAGGTTTTTGGACAATACTCGTAAAACACTTTTAGTGATTAATTTAATAATTGGTATGCATCTGGTCAGACAGTAAGTCGACCACAACATGGAGAAGTTGTGGATAGATTGATCTCAAATTCAATGATTACAAACTCATTAAAGTAAAAATAGAAGCAAGTAAGTACTTATTTTTATTCATTCAGAAACTCAAGCAACCTTTAAAAACTTCTTATTTATACCTTTCACATTTTTAATTCAAGCTGTATTCCGTAATATTAATAATTTATGGGCCGTTTAATATCCCCCACTTCTTTTTATATTCCGTTTGAATAATAATGAAGTTCTGCCGATTTTAAGTCGCCGGCTTCCAATGAATATTTAATTATGTCGCTAATGAACGAAACAGGGTGCCAAAGCACTGCTTCACAACTTTAATTCTCACATCTTTACAGAGATATTTGAGAATTAAGGTACTAACTAGGAGACTACGAAACTAGAGAATTCACTCCATAGACTCAAGTTCCCACAATGAGAACAATAAATCAAGGAAAATAAACAAGTCTCGAATATTCTGAAAACCAACATAATTTAGTTCTGTACAATCATTTAGTCCGCCATTGTTGTAAATGTTCATAAAATCATCCGACTATGGCTCTACGGCGTAGCGTCGCCGTCGTAGCGCCGCAGCCGCGTAGCGCTACGCCGTAGCCGTAACGGTTATGAGGGTTGCGCCATTATTATGATAATAGCGACTATTATGGCAGATATCATTATCTTACAAGAGTGACGGAGATCTTCGGGGAGGGTTAATTTATTAATTTACTCTCCCCACTTAGATAATTATTTTCAATTTCGCTGCTAGAACATTTAAAGTGGTGTTTTACAGCCATTCCGCTGGATGAGACAAATTGACTTAAAACTTAATGGGCGAAATATTTTAACGTCCGAAATCTGTCTTTGCTAAGTTAAAAGTATTTGAGAGTCTTAATGGTGTTTTTCTTTTACTTAAAGGCTTTTAATAATTACATTAGCGAGTGCTTTTAATTTTACTTAAACATCCTGCAGAAGTGGCGTAACTTTTCAGATTTAGTTTTTGTATTTCAATAACAAGATAACTATTTTTTGCCTGTGGCTTTGCTCCCGTAGCCTATTTCACAGGAACGTGAGTATTTTTTCTCTCAACGATAATTTAACCTTCAAACAGTTCTTTTTCGTTATCGAATCATTACTTTCAGTGATTAACGTATACAAACATTAACCGTCTTTTTATTTTAAGACCATCCAAAGGAAATTTAATAGGTAACGGTATCCGTGATAAGCCAGTGTACCCACAGAATTAAATTTGTGTAAAAGGTGGTGTGCAATAAAGTACATAATTGTATTCTTTTTTCTTAATAGAAGAACAAAAAAAATAAAAATAAAACAAATTTCAATAATACAAGTTCAATAAGCCGACTGTCAAGAAACCCCACGTAAGTAAACACTTAAGGACTAATCCATAAAATATGAACAATCACAAAAGCATGATTGACACACAACCTCAAACTACCCACAACTTTAAGTGCTTATGAAATATAGCGAACAGAGCAAGTCGACGGTGACAAATTGCGAGAACTTTGCGAAGGACCACGAAACTTCGGTCCCGTGGTCTCTAGGGCCCGATGTTTGTGAAGCTAGGGACCACTGCTTGTGAGACTAGGGACCAATGTTTCCGAGACTAGAGGCCAATGTTTGTGAGGCTCTGAAGAAAGGGTGTTTGCTTTGTCTGACTTGTTTGACCTTCGAGTGAAGCTGTCAATACGTTCTGGTCATAAGTGCCAGAGTTTGCGGATTGTGTTTTTCTTGACAAAAGTTGTTGGTTAATTGTTAGAAGTGTTAATAGATTTATTGATTCTTGTTTTTACTGCAATGTTATGGGTTCTTTAACATTTTAGCAAAAACAAGAAACCTGTTTGGGATTATCAGGATTCGTCTGGTCTTATATTTACTGTGGAAAATGTCGATGTCGTCTGATTTCCACAACCGAATTACTGGATAGTGAAACATGGTACCAACTGACCTTCAACAGTTAGACTAGTTGTTAGACATTCAGGCGTATTGTGCCTATCATATACTAAGAGTATTATAGGAATATGCTTCCATAGCTAGTACAATGTCTTCTACTTAATAAACAAATAAATGATTTCTGTTCTTAATGTGACTTTCTTATGTACCAAACTTATTTTTAAATCATTTACTTAAGAGATTGAAGTTTAAAGAGCTGTTAAACGTGAATGCTGTATTTTATTACAGAACTTAGAAATAAAACTATAATTAAAAAACAGTAATTACTATAAAATAAATATAGTTTTAAACGTGAGCTTTTTTTTTCACCCACAAGATTTTTCAGTCTATTATATCACTATGCAACATAAATCACTATATTGTAATCCCATTATTCTCAAGGCACACTACTAACTAATTCACGGGATAGAATACAAAATACAGTTCTTTAATATAACAATGCAGAATTTCTTATAGAAAATATTCTCAGCACAATATTAAGATAATAATGTGTGTATCAGCAAAATATATTAAAAAGGATGATAGTTTATTTTCTATACAATAAAGTCAAAGCTGAGTTTTGTTATGCAACAAGATACAAAATAACGATGAACAAGAACGGTTGAATATTTGTGTAAAAGATTATTACTTAGATAATCATTTATTTCGATAAAGTTAAATAAAACCGGCGATGCAATTTTTAGAAAATAAAAAGATAATTTTATAAAAATTATACATACAGTACCACTTTTTTTCATAATATCCCTCGACATTCATCGCATTTCCATGTGAACTAAATGTTAACTAATTTATATCTAAGGCATTGCTATTATCATTACTATTTCATTAATCTGCATATTCCCAACTATGTCGGGGTCGGCTTCCAGTCTGACCGGACGCAGCTGACTACCAGTATTCTACATGGAGCGACTGCCTATTTGATCTCCACAACTCAGCGACTTGGTAACATGATACCAAGGCAAGACTAGTGTTAGATGTCTTGCCTTCTGACTGTAAAGACTTCAAAGATCAACAAATGACCGCCAGAACCAACAGCCAAACGTGATCTCCGAGGCACGGACGAACCTCTGTGTTTAGATGATCCCCCATCCACGGACCAACTTCGACAATCGTTGCTTAACCTTGTTGATCGACCAGTGCGGCCGTTACTATTATTTCATGATATGCAGAATTTCAATAACGAAATGGTTAATTAGTCAGTTGTATATCAAAATTGCAAAAATTTTGATTATATTGATTCGGATCACCGAACCGCATCATATCAAAATAACATTTAAAGTGGATAAAAGTCAGTCAATGAATAAAATATAACTTTTATATCAAGTTACGAGAGGTAGATAGAGTAGGTAAAAAATTTTAATAAAACGTAAATAAAACTCTCGTGAACTCAATGGAAAATAAAATAAGTGTCTGGAAATTCTTTAACGAACAAACCATTAAATAAATACCAGTCAATTATTGCGCGGCTAAAAATATGTACCAAGCAATCAGCGCGCCGAAGAGATTAATAATTCCGCGTGACTGAGTTGTGAGTTAGAGTGAATGAAAATATTAATTAACAGTTTCAACGAGTTATTGTTATAAACGTGAGCTGATTAATTACAACGCATTAGTGTAGGATTAATTAATTATTTTGTCATTTATACTGCGTAATTTATTGTGTTTTCACTTCTCAGGTAGGCTTTGATTAGAGGTGGTAATATTATACAGTGTACGTACTTCTAGTAAGAGTTTTTAAACTGGGCAAGTTTGTACGAGATAATTAATTCAATTAGTGAATTGATAAAATAATAATTCAATTACGCTGGCTTTTCCCAACTAAGTTGGGGTTGCCTTCCAATCTAACCGGATGCAACTGAATACCAGTATTTTACATCGAGCGTACACCCAGTAACTGGGTTATACGATACGATACGATACCTTGGCAGGACTTGTGTCAGATTTTACTGTTTTTTGACTACTCGTAATAACTGTAAAAGATGTTCAAATGACAGGACTAGCACCTTAAAGTGCTATCCGAAGCACGGAGGAAACTCGGTCTGATAGGAATGGTCACACATTCACTGACTGACCTTGGCTAGCTCAACTTTATCTCAAAGTTTGACTCGTGCGGCTGTTATAATATAGCCAGTAACTCCTCCTAAACCAGAGGGCCTGGCACGAATGTTTTTGACCTATATACTCGTTTCCCACATATTATTAAATTTGAAATATTCATTTGTTTGCTACAAATTATGCATGTCGCATAAAAGTAAGGTCGTAGTTTTTTATATTAAAAAAATCACTTAAGTGTGGGGCATCACTCAAAAGTGAAAAATAAAAAAAATAAAAAAAAAGAAACCGACTTCCAAAAAAACACTACTAAGTTCAAAATAACTTTAATTTCGGAAGTCGGTGTCAAATAACGAAGAAGCAACCAAAACACCGACTACCGACATTCAAGTTATTGTGAACTTAGTAGTGTTTTTTGGAAGTTGGTCTCTTTTTTTTAAGTTTTTTATTGTATTAAAAAATTCACTTACGTTAACTGTAACGTTACTATACGTCAAACATTCGTGCTAGGCCCTCATGTTATTCGTAAGCGAACCCTCCAATGTATCCGAGATCGATGTCGCCTCTGTCGTACGACCAAGGAACTTCTACTACAACCTGGAATGAGCATTGTCAATTTGACACCAATATAAAAATAAACCTTATGTTTATGAAGTTAAGTTCTATTACAGACAATCACTTGGTCAAAGAGAAATCCGGTCCGAGGGAGAAAGCGCTTGGAGAGCCCTGTGTCCCTTTCTAAAGTGTTGCCAGGAGGATTACTCCCGAATTTAGTAGGAATGGTAGGAAAAAATAATATTGTCGTGTCTTATTAAAAAAACATTAACTTTCGTTCTGATATATTTCTAATAATTTTAAATTATCTGTTAGAATGAGAACATTTTTTTAGCAATAATTTAGATACTGTATTGAAATGTAATTAAAAAAGAAAAGATTATTAGTAGAATATATAATTATATAAATTAGACTGGTAACCCACCAGCCATATTTATTTGTTGTAAAACAATCAATTTCTTTATTCGGATGTAATAAAGATGGTTAAAAAGTGTGCGATTCAAAAGCTGTTTGGTTGCAAAAGCGAATCCTATGCAGGATGCGGTGTTTCTTTCTTCATGTAAGTATATTGCAATTCTTGAAATAGGGTGCTCATAATGATCGAAATTATAAGATTATTTACACAATGCAGCATATAAATAGGAGGTAGTCTTCAACGTAAGCATAATAAAACTTTATATGAAATGGTGTACCGAATACTTAAAAGACGTGATCATGAAATTTCACATTTCCCGAGGAACATTGTAGGGAAATGGCAAAAAAGTTTCAACTTCCCATATTAATCGCTGATTTAGGTGTGTTACTTCGTATATTTGAAATAAATTTAAAAAATATAATTTCAGACTGCCTGGAGAAGAATCAGGGAGAAAAAATGGCTTGATGTCATTCCAAGTCATTCAAATATCAAAAATTATTCCGTTATTTGCAGTCTTCATTTCAGGCCCCAGGATATAATAAAACATAGTTTAATGCGTTTTACTTTAATCCATCCTTAAAGCATAATTATTATTAACTGATGAAATCAAATTATTGGTTAATATATTATATCCTATCATATTAGTCTCAACCTACATTATATTGGTTGGTCACCCTAATGAAAGGGACAGAGGGCTCTCGGGAAGCTATCTCCCTCGGACCGCGTATCGACAGATTGTGCACATTCCAGGTTGTAGTAGAAGTTCCTTGCGTACGACATACGATACGCCACGATACGATCACCTGCGATCAGTAGCGACGTGTCCCGAAGAAGCATGCATCTTTAAACGTAACAAGTTGCGTCAAGTGGCGATGTGCTCAGCTAATGTATGCACGAACTGAGCTCCCGGTAGACGGCACGCCTAGATGAGTGGCTGAGGAGGACTTATCGAGTGATCGTGACAGAGTAGTGTGGTTATCGAATTATTGATAATGTTTTGTATTTCAGAGTAAGAACAAAATTAGTACCGTAGAAAACGGATTCCTCGTGTGACTGTCTGTCCGCCTGTCGTAGCCAATTTGCTAAAAACCTGGTGGATGAGTTCAGTTGAAAGGTACACATTATTATGAGCTTGTGATGAGAGTATAGGCGTGTAAACAACTATAATAATATATTTTTTAGTATGATTTCACTTTTTTAGATCCCAAAAAAAGTTAAGAAAATGTAAAAAACAATTCAACAAAAAAAACATCAAAAAACAATTATACCATTACCACCAAGATAATAACTCGTAACACAGATTACTCAAAAGCTAAAACTGGCTAAAATCAGAGGTTAAAATTTGCTATCTACCAGACCAAACCACCTCGCATGTCTCGAATGGGAACATGCAAAAGAAACACAACTCAACAAGGAAGCCATACTACATTAAACACAAAATACTTTCTCCAACCCGGTAATGGCGGTAATCAAAGAAACCAACTAACAGAATCAAAGTAACCAACTTCAAATGATCAAGTACAGTCAGCCCCAAGAAAACCAATCACAAGCTCGCAAAGTGCAAATGATTCGCTTTGCCAATCACAGATTAGTTTTAAGAGCTCCTAAACACGAATTAGTCGATTCGGAAAGGTAATTAGTTTAATTCGAACGATTTGTTAGGCGAGGTCCCACCGCAGGCGGGGGCGAGGTCCCACCACAAGTAGGGGCGACGTCCCACCGCAAGCGATGAGTGTGTTCTGAAGGAGCGGTTTGATTGAAACCTTTTTGGCAGTGATTGGTAATTAATGAATGTTGGCTCGTTAATGTTTTGTGCTAACTAGCTTTGTGCGGGGTGTTCAAAGACTTCCAATGCAGCTAGGATTCAGAGATCCTTCTCGTTATGGATTGACCGGGCTATGAACCTGGGATTTGGAAAAGAGATATTAGAATGACTACTCGGGCCCAACATGTGAAAATTCCCTAATATAAAGTAAATCTTATGTATATGTAAATAAACATTAAATTCGCGATTAATTCGCGACACACCGGTGTGTCGCCGGGGCCGGACAGGTTAACAGTGGTGGTAAATTTTAAAATATTTCACAAGTGATTATTGTAATGTTCTTCGAAGAAATAATCCTCAAAACCATATCAAAACCGAATAAAAAGTCGTTTCCCAGAGTAACTATATTCAATGTTAGTAATACTTCTTCTAATCTTTATTCAATGTTAGTTGAAAATGCTGAACGTTATAGTTATGAAGATTTCAACTTGACGATGGGCCTTCTTTCATCCTGTACGAACTCACATACATAGGTATGTAGGCTTTGACGTAGGTATGACGGACAAAGGACGCAGCTGCGACCCTCACGGGATTAGGAAGGTGACGCGCAAGTGCGTGACAACGGTATTAGGAGCCGCTTGGTGAATGGGGAGCTTTAGACTGGACGTCAATGGGAGTCTATAAGCTGATGTGATGAAATTTTGCAGTTCAGTGGACTTGTGATGATAATAATTATATAGTAGGCACGGTACCTGTTCTGCATTTCCGACGTATTCGATGGATATAAAGCGCAAACAAGTTATAACATTTAAAAGATGGAGTGATCATTGTAGTAATTTACATAAATGGATGGTTTTCATGTTGAAAATGAGGGTTAACTTTGACATGGTTAACAAAAATATCTTATGGCTTCAACTTATTTGCCACGAAGATTTGTGGAAGGCCACTCCACCTGCTAGCCACACTAGCCCGCATGCAGGTTGCACTACTGTGTCGTGCCCCGCAATTTAATTAAACTTTCATGCGAATTGCTTTGCTTGTAAGTAGAAACGCGGTCTTAGAAAAAGGTGACAGTGACTGCATAATTTGGTGATAGATCTATAGATGGATTTTGCCCGCGGCTTCATTCGCGTTAATATAGATTTTCGCAAAAGCAATAATAGGCAATTAGAGTCTCCAGGATCCTATTACTATCTGTACCAAAATTCATCAAAATCGGTTCAGCGATTCAAGGGTAACAGCGTAACAAACAAACTCACTTTCACATCTCTGTTAAGTAAAAATTAATCGCCGAAATGTATGTATGTACGCGCATAACTTCGTAACGACTGACTCAAATTGAATAATTCTTTTTTTGTTGTGTCTTAATTTATCCGGGTAAACCCCTAGTTTATAATATTAATGAATAACTTAGATAATATAAATATACTTCCGCTGTCCGCTTACTTATTGGGTTGTAAGTTAGCCTTGCTATCGGTACGAGTATTAAACTTACTTAAGCACACTGAAGTCAATCGATACAGAACTTTGAGGTTTGCTTTGCACCGGGTCTTTCAACTAATTATTACATTCACGGCGGTCTTAGCATTGTGGGTCAGCAGTGAGGTTGGTAGTTGGTTGCCGAGTGTCCTAAGTAGTCGAGTTGAACGCATTGTTATGTTTGTTTTTAGATTATCTCTTTCAGTCACACTTTAACATACATAAGAAAATTGTTAGCAGATTGTAAAAATGTACATTTTGAGTTTTTTTTGTATTTTTTTAAAAGGCTTACCAAGAAAATCGTGATCAGTAACGATGAGCACAGTGGTTGTAGTAAATAAATAACTTAATTGCAGTCAAGCAAGATGCCTATTAACTCAACTAATCCACTTTCCACTAAATACCATAAAGACTGAAAGAGTTAGGTGTTGAAACTTTTTAATTTTCATTTATGTTTATTACTGATAGATATTTAGGCTACCGCTGAGTGTTATTGGCACTTTTTCGTCGCTCCCCCACTGCTACGGGTCGACCACACACAACGTGTCTTCAAGTTTTGCGGTCCACCGGCTGTGCACCGCTCGACATACTCGTATGCTGCCTCAAACAACCTTCTTCATTGCATCTGACCATCTTGCTGGTGCCGTCGCGGACGAGATTTTCTTCTTTTCCATTGGCACTATTTAACCCAAAACAAGATAAGTTCAAGTGGTTAATGCCACTAAAGCCAAGCCAGGGAATAAGCTACTGAAGGCTTATATCCTACTTTGATATTGGAATTCTATGAAAATGTTATGACTCATGATTTTTCGAATGTATTAGGTACTAACATTTTAAAACAATATAGTATTTCTATTCTATTGTAAACCAAAATGTTATCATGTAGCTTCCTTTTTCCAAATAATATATTATATTATATACTTAACGTACCATTTAGTGAGATGCAATTTATGTACCTTTTTGGATCCAGCCCGCTACTCGCCGACAGTGTAACCTCTCCTCAACTAATTTACTCGCGAGCCTCTAAACAAAGTAATCCTTAAAAGCTTTCTTCCGAACATTAGTTAAGTGATTTTTTAGTAAACGAGCCGAAACACTCTGATTTTGTTTAAATTTATCACCATCGTTTACCTATGTAATCAACATTTTAATTAATTTGAAGTACTTTTAATTACCAACCATTCTTTTTGAAACTGACATCGAAAAAAATCTTAATTTATTATTGGCTTTGAAAAATAAAAATAGCGTTATAATTCTCTAAAGGAACAAATATTTATCAAGCGTCTATAATGAAATTAAATAGTTTTCTTTATGCAATAAATCTTTCACAAGCTTCAATTTATTCAGTTAATTAAGACCCTAACACTATCTCCTAAATACAAAGCTCGAACAGGCCTTTGAACCGTCTGGAATGTTTCAATATCACACGCGTGTAGGTTGACGTTAATTTTGGCGCGAAGCTGGTGACGTCATCGCATCCATCATGGCGGCGTTCCGTAATGACAAGTCTTTTATAACAAAGATCCTATTATCAGCCAGCCTTTTGTAACCGAAGCCGCACTGAAATATTGTTTGGAGAGAGTTTTATAAAAATTAAAAATGATCGAGCTTCATTTTTTATCTGTTGGCGTGATCCGAGGATCCGACCCGCGCGTACCCAGGGTACAGGTTTGCTTTTTAATTGCAAAGGTTTTTGTTATGCGACTTTGGCAGCATCATTATTGATTTTATTAGGGAGGAATTTTCCGGCAGAAAGAATTTCAAACATAAGCCTAATCCTCGTACTTTTAAATTTTATTAAGGCTCAGTATCATTCTATCATAAAAAACCTTCTTCAAATACGGAACTTAACGACTAAACCTAACGTTTTCCTATCTAAATAAATATACCTATAAATAGTTTGATAACTAAAATATTACAGTAACAGACCGATTGGAGACGTCCACAGGCATGCCTTCCCGCATTTAACCATAGGATACATACCTGTAACAAAAACAAAAACACATTAGGACTGAAGTTAATATTATACCACAAAAAAAAAGAATAATGAAGTGTAGCGGAGATGAAAATGTTGAGATGGATGTGTGGAGTAACGAGAATGGATAAAGTGCGAAATGAGTTCATTAGAGGTAGTTTAAAAGTGGCGCCAGTGACGGAAAGTTGAAAGGTAACCGCTTGTCTTGATATGGTCATGTGAAGAGGAGGGATGAAACGCATGTAATTAAAAGGGTTAGGAATATTAATGAGGATGGATGGAGAGGGAGAGGGAGGGGGAGGTAAAAAAAAAGATGGATGGATTGTGAGGAGCGATATGAAAGAAAAGGGAGTTAGTGATTATAGTGTGGCGGCTGATAGGACAGAGTGGAAGATGAAAACGTGTTGCGCCGACCCCACGTAACATGGGATAAGGGCAGGAAGATGACGATGAATGAAGTGCGAGTCGGACTCGCACACGAAGAGTTCGGTACCTTATACCTACGTACTTCACCATAACCATTTTAATTTAATTTTCATTTTATTTGTTGTTATAGCGGCAAGAAATGTTCACAGAGTAAGTGTTAACACTTTATGAAAATTTCAACTACTTTTCTTTTACTAATTTGTATCTAGTATAGTTCATGAGATACAACTCCCTATCATACGGACAATGAAAGCTTAGTAATAAGGTTAGTTTCCATTTGGGTAGGAGATCTTAAGAATATTTTTCTCCATTTAGTTACGAAAAACAAAACATCGACCGAAAATAAATACGTAATACAAGTCGTGTTTTGTCAGCAATATACAAGTTCAGTCATTCGTAGCGCGCAATGTATTGGAAACAATCAAAAGATGTTGTCATAACTGCGACGTATTCTTATAGGCGCTGCTGTCTTAGTGTTTATAAGGTTTGATATCACAACAGAGATATTGGAGTACTATGCTTATCGCGCGGTTTTGGCTGCATGGAACTATGTAGACAAGTGACACTGTCAGTGATAGCGTGGTGTAAGCAATTGCGTGTCAAACATTAATGGAGTTGACAAACAGTGTTGAAATGTCATGTGATCCTATTCCTATTATCTTGGTATGTCGTTAATCGCATTTGCTGGATGAATGGGACTTTTTATGGGGCCTCAAAATCAATCGCGGTGCTCGTCAAAAGGTATTATCTAAATACAAGCCGTTTCGCAGTATGTGTGCTTCACACACATACTGCGAAACAGCTTCAAATTGCGAATCACACCTATCCTGTTGTCTAAGGCTCATTCCAAAACGTTAACCCCAACTCAACTCGAACTCCAACTCCATTGGAGCTTGTCATAAATTTAAGTTTTTGCATTTGTTTTCTCATTTCTCGAGTACGAAAACGTCAATAAGACAAGCTTTCATTGACATTTTCGTGCTCATGTTGGAGTTAGAGTTCGCGTTTACGCTTTGGAATATGGGCCTAAGTCTCGC
Organism: Melanchra persicariae; assembly: GCA_947386135.1. NCBI lineage: Eukaryota > Metazoa > Arthropoda > Insecta > Lepidoptera > Noctuidae > Melanchra > Melanchra persicariae. Next base: position 14,785,163 of record OX376669.1, read on the forward strand.
TAAAAGAAGAAGATTTTCTAACCCATAGCTTGCAGTCAGACTGTAACAGCCCACATCTGTAAATTAAAGGCCCATTATTTCAGTTTCTGTTCAGAGATAGTGCGGTGTATTCCAAGTCCTTTGTGCGTGAAATCAAGATTGGTGATCGTATCGGAAACGAGAGAATGTCTATCATTTTCTTCGGCCTCTATCTACCTAGCTTTAACTGATAAATAAAATTCGGTATTTTATTGTAGTCTTTTCTTACATAATTTGCTAGGCATCGATTATATTTCAATAACACAAGAAACGGATACCCAATCTAGTATACCCCAAACCATTATTCGTTGAAACGCACGAGACGATAAAATTCTATCCCTCGTCCCACCGTTCAGTATGAAATATGAAGATACATTAATGTGTTGAGGGTAATAAAACGACGATGTTTGGCAACATTGTGTCAAATATTTCTCGCTGTTAAACACATCATGTGCAGAATTTACTCCTGAATGTAGCAACAGCTTCTAACGTGTTTTCCAGTGTACATAAATATCGGGGCTCGTTCGTAATGTGTGTGCTTTTGAAATAATAGTAGATTGCGTGGCTTAATTTAAGTATGAAAAATGTTCATCGATGTGTTTACCAACACTATTTAGTGACGCAGCAATGGATTTAAAATGTTATTCAGTCAATTACAATTTGTTTAGCGTTATGTTAACTTCATAATAATTATGTTGGTTTGGGTTCCTAACCGTATGTCGCTGAATGCCAATATTTCATGTGAAGCGACTGCCGGGCATGAATGTGATGGCTGGCTACAAAGCAGTTTATTTCATTGTGAAGATATTGTACGGTGAAAGTGACTCTGATATACGCCAGTAAGATATAAGATTACCTACCATTATTCATTTCTCGCACAGGGTTCGAACTTGCGACCTTAAGCTGAAACTTGTGGTATCAGGACCTATTGTTACCTCCTAACCCTGCCTACCCCCGGGGCAAAGTGTGATCATAATTAAAGTACGACACAACCGGAGTGGGCTGGCTAATCGCCACGTATCGTTGGCACGGCATCGAACCGCCGACCATTTGGCTCGCCTCGGTAACTACTCCACCACTTTATGTGAGCCTAGTTTTTATTTATTGGGAAACAAAAAGTCGCATATCATTGTTATTATAAAAAAAACAAGTCTAACTCACACTCGAAGGGTCAAACCCCCCCCCCCCCACGTTTAACAATGCATGCACAAGTTCAACAGCAATTATTTTCAAAATCTAATTAATTCAGCCTCCAACAAAAACAGGTTTGCACTGTCTCTCATACATTATCGTTCCACTCGCAAACCACTCCAGCACAAACACTCGTGTGGAACAGCCCTTAACTGGTTGTTACTCCGTCCTGTTTATGTTCTCATTGATTGACAGCTCGGACACATTCGCCTCGTTTTATGCGATCCTAGTACTTCTTTAGGAGTGAAAGTTAAACCTTAGGGTTGGCTGCTGAGTCGTTATGCTAAATTGTCGTGAGATCTTTTAGGTTTTATAGTAGCCTAGTACTTTAGAATTGGTGTTTTTAGGGTTCCGTACTCACAGGACTCTTTTGCTAAGAATCCGCTGTCCAATCCGTCAGTCACCAGGCTGTATGTATCTCATGAACCGTGATAGTTGAACAGTTTAAATTTTCACAGATGATGTATTTTTTGCCGCTATAACAACAAATATTTAAAAACAGAATAAAATAAATATTTAAGGGGGCTCCCATACCCTTCATTCGCGAGTAAAAATACCGGCCAAGCCGCCCAAAAAGAGTAGGCAGTGATGCATTTAGACATTTTTAGTTAAATGCACTTGCGACCAATAATTCGTTTTATTATTTGTTCAGAAATTGTTTATGATATTTCCTTATTTTCTGTTTTCCTCTATACAAGAAAGAATGCAAAAATAATTCATGGACGTATCAATTTATGATGTTTGCGTCGGTCGGCATTTCGCGGCATTACCCAGCGATCCGGCTCGAAGGGCGGCCTCACAGCGGCGCGCCGGATTATCCGAGCCCAGCGCTTACCGAGCACCGCGGTAAGTGGTTTTAAATGTTATCCCTTTCGTGCGTTTAAGATTTTTTCACGAAAATGGCTGTAAAAGTAAACACTCTGCTTTTGTTTTACTTTTTTAAATTACGTGCGGAGGTTTTTCTTTTGTTGATACTCGAAGTTAAACGATATTGTGTAAAATACTGCCAAACACCACCGCAAAAAAAACATATTTATGGAACTAAAGCAACATTTTGAAACGATATTATAAAATATATCATCTTTAAAGCCCTTATATCTGCTTATCCTTAACAGAAAATAAAATTTGTCACCTCTATCACATGAGTTGGCAAATGGCGAGCGATCCCGAGTGGAGTCGAGTGCGCCCGAGTAGCATCGTTAGCGAACTATTGTTTGGTCATAGAGCACTCAAGAAGAGAGATATGTGGTAACTACTAAGAGGTACAAACATCTGCTGAGCAGCAAATTATTATGAAAGTTCTAACGCGGGAAGGCGTAATACCTTAAGATATTTTGTGTCGATTGACTCTAAAAATCGACAAGAAAACGCTTAAAAAACACCATTATTCTCCATAATCTAAACAAGCAAGAATTGAGTTGAGACGACCTGGAGAAGCCCTACCTCGAAATGCCAAAACCCGTCTGTCTACGTGAAAAGTTCTTGTAACTGTTTTTTTCGGATAGCAAATGCGTAATGCTTATTGATTTCCTTCATGAGCAATGTACAGTCAATGTTGCAAGCTATATCATTGCAAGCTCCTTGATGAGGCGAGGCTGGCATATCGGAATAAAGGACGAGGCAAGTCCATCCGAAGTTTTCTTCATGACAACACTCGACCACAGAAACATCTGCTTTGACCCGAGAGTAATGTAAATAAAATCATCGGTAAATACTCGAGTACCCGCCCTGCAGAGCAGACTTATCCCCGTGTGATTGTCACATGTTTGGTCCACTTAAAGAAGAATTGGGACGACGCCGACCAAGAAGTGGAATCATTCTTGTGAATTGGCTGAAGACACCACCTACTACATTTTTTATGCATATTTTTTTTTATAATAGCCCGATTAATGTTTGGTCCACTCGTAATCGAAAGTACTTTCAACTTAACAGACTGATGTACTGCTGGAGATTTGTGGCATCACTTCTATTTCCCAGCTTAGACAATAGGAAGTGATCTGGCGGGCGCTCTGAGGCACTGTCTTTATGTGAAACTTACTAACTAAACGTTTAGAAAGTGCTGGCTCTCTAGCCTAATTTAGATAAATAACTTTGAAGATTCGGGATGCTTTTATAAACTTTTTTTTAAAGTCAATATAAGGCTGACACAATCAACATGTCACGAGATAGACAGGTGGGTATCCACTATTCAATGTGTAAGCGACTAAAACACACGTCCTCAACATTGAGCTTCTAAAATAATCAGAAAACTCCACTCAGTTGCACAATATAGTACCTTTACGCAACAGTTCTTTCTAAATCGCATGCAACGTTCAACCCTCCTGCGTACAGTGGTGGTGTGGAGTGGCCATCACCGCTAACATTGTGAATCAAGCGGGGGCGGGGGCGGGGGCTGCTTATTGCTGTGTCAATATGTTTACGTTATCTGAGAGGGATATCAAGTGCTGTTCACTGGACCATGGAGTTAGAAATCAAAGTAGAATACAAATACAGATATGTCACAGGCAAGGCACACATTACATTAATACATTTTAGATACATTAATTTTTAATATTATAATCTCATTCGTCGCCCAAAAGCGACTTCATACTCCATTTATTGAGGTTACTTGTCTGTATTTGGATAACACAGCTTCATTATGTGTGCTAAAGTTGAAGTAAATCGGTCCAGTAGATTCGGAGGAAATTAGCTATGGCAGACATACACAAGAGTGATTTTGTTCTCAAACGGACGTTCGGAACTCTAAAACCAGCAATATAAAAAATGTATGATGATGTTGATTCATGATTGGACGCTAAATTTCCTATGTCGAAATTTAAAAATACTAGAAAAGATCAGAATTGCCTCCCTGAGGTACATAGCATAACGGTACAGTCAGGAAAACATTATTCTTTCGATAATGATTTTCTCAGTCCAGAAGAATCAATTTGTGCCCGATCGACACGCGCCCACATAATACTAAAATCATAACCGGTCAAAAATGTGGGAGGGAGTAAACTCTTCTTATATCTTTTGGGAATACAGCCATGATTTTATTGTCAAAAATCTATCGATATTATGAAAGGGCCAGCCCTAACGTAGGGTTGTCAAGTAGCGGACTCGTCCCGAGTGGCTGTCATTACGCCGACATGCGAATCAATCGAGGGTTGCCACGGGCGTCCCTGCGGTCTGTTGTTCTACTTATATTTTGACAGCCCTGTTCATATTGATATTTCGAGAGAGAGCTCTTGTGAAAAGTTGATAGGTTATTGTCGATTTTGGTACAGTCATGCAATTATGTTGTGACATTTATTACGGAGACGTTTTAATTTATTTTTGTTGAAAAGTTTTATTTTTATTTTTAGTGCATTTGAAGATCTTTAACAGCCGTTATAATATTATGTAGTAAGAAATCAAAAAGTCTGACTTGCCGGTATTGTGATTTTTTTACTATTGAACGGCACGCGTTTGACCACTATCTCACCTGATGGTAAGCAATGATGTGTTGGGTGTTAACTAGGTTGTGGGGGTCAGAATACGCAGTCGTTCCATGTAGAGTACTGGTATTCAGCTGCATCCGGCTAGTCTTTTGCCCCCAATAAAGCCGGAAAAAGGCCAGCAGAATGATTTTATTTTTATCATCAATGCAATTCAATGGTTCCAAGTGTTGGCAAAACGGCAGCCTCGTCGAAGCAATCACAGTGAAGGGTCTCGCAGACGTAACATTCAGTTTGCAAGCGATTATTTCGTAAAACAGGCTACGAGTATTTCAGGAACCGTTCAACTGAAAAGCGATTACTTCGCCGAAGCGACCATCGGTGAAAGATAATTTCGGTAAAGCATACATCCGGAGATGAATAATTCGGGATTCCATTTCGAAATCACTTCGGAGACACGCTTTTCATACTGTATAGATTGTAGTCAAGGAGAAAGTATGGAATATTACTTGATTATATTATTCCAACAATAATGTAGCTTTCTATAAGTGAAAGAATTTTCGTAATCGGATACAATGGTCCCTGATAAACCTTTCTACAAACTTAAGAATTTGAGTTTACATCAGCTTTAGTGTGAGATCTTGGTACATTTTGATATGAAAGTTTCACAAGTTTTTAACCCAAATTCAAAAACACGTCCTTAGTCGAACTATCTACAAAATCATTGTTAATTGTTAATCATATACAGGTACACAAAAGCTCTATTCACCTTACAGTCCACAAAATATATCGATCCACATCGCCCAAACAAAAGAACCTTTACACGAGTACATATATATACATCGCCGCGTCCATAATGTATGAACCATTACGTTCACTTAGCGGACACATGTTCAGTAGCAGTGTACGAATGGACAACAAGTGGACAGTTACCAGTGGACAGTTACTAGTGGACAGGCGCGCGGTGGATGGCGGTCATTACTTGTAGCGCGGGACGGATGGCCGCGTTGTGGGCACGCTTTTGTGCTACTGAAACTACTTACTGTAGAAATGTTGGAGGTTTATAGTTTGGTATAAAATAGCTTTAAAGGGTGTATACCTACGATATTTAAAAAGAGTTCTGAAAATATAGAAAAAAAACCTTTGATTTATTTGTTGAAAAACAACACTTTTTTAGTATTGATGGGCACGCGTTTGACCACTATCTCACCTGATGGTAAGCGATGATGTGGTCGAAGAAGGAGCACGCTTGCCTAAAAGTAACCTATTCACACTTGACTTAAAGACTCCCTGGTTGTACCTATCAGGAAATATAGACTCTGGCAGGGATTTCCACTCCTTAGCTGTACGCACAATGAATGGGTTCCCAGAACTTATCGTTTCTTTGAACTTAATTCTGTCCGTAAACCGATGAATGTCGTTTGTTTACAATTCACAGCATTTTATATCGATATCGCAATGGGTTTCTATGTTATTTTACAACATGACATATTGCGCAGTCACCTCTGTATACAGGCTGAATTTTTAAAGTGTGCGTGGCTGGGCAAATCCGAAACTATAAGGAATATCGAAAAACACTGAAAGGAGTCTCGAGCTCGATTTTGATGAAACCTAAAACAGCATCATTCGATTTTTGAAAAATCGGGTTTCCTATCCCAGCATCGAACCGGTTGATCAGAGTGTATTATTACACCATCCAAAAGCATCGCTAATGAGGATCAAATTCTGGGCAGTAATAATACATGGTAAACTAAAGCAAAGTGCCCATTTTTATAAATTAATCCTCCAAAATTGTCGTAATTAGTGACACTTTCGGATGGTGTACAGGGTGTCTTTTTCAGAAAATTATTCCTAAGGAACGAAACGAAAGATCAGGAATAATTTTTTGACTTCCACGCGGGCGAGACGTTGGTTAGTATATTTATAAACGTCTATTTGAATGTCACTAACTGTAAGCAATTTAGCGACACCTACAGTAATGCCACCCACAGTCATTCAGGTAACTCCCTGAAGGTAATTTCCCTCTATTCCTAGACCAGCCTAGCACCACTGGCTACTCCCAACACTTAAATATTTAATAGCACGCTAGTCCGGCCGCGTGGTGGCCGGTGTTTAGCGCCGCTGCCCATTACCGGCCATTAGGCGGCGCCGAACGCCGGCCCGATGGTCCCGATACGCACTATCTCATAATGTTGGGGGAAAGATGTCGAACTGAAGTGTAGCCTGTTGTATCGAGTTATTGATTTTATTGTTCGGTGAAGTTGAGTGATTTAGTAACCGCTATTAGTTGAGAACTTACTTTTAAGTGACAAGGCGGCTGACATGGACATTTTAGAACGGAGAAGATTTGTGTAGTAAAATTCAGAAGGCACTTTATATGTTTTCGTTTTTAAACACGGTATAAAGTAAAGTAATATAATAACTAGTATTATAAATATGAAAGTGTCCAATAAATCCCCGATCCGATTTAGATGAATATTGGTACTGAGAGAAGAGACCCTGGAGACGATTATAGACTGATAAAGTATACCAGGAGAGAAGCCGCGGGAAAACGCTAGTTTGAAATAAAGAAAATGGGCTTTGCAGATAAAAATCGTATATGTAGTTGTAAATCATGATAGACAGATTGTTCCATATGTTTTTTAGTAAGTCATGACTATAATATGGGTGATAAGGCCTTGTTCAACGTAAATATGTTTTTTCTGATTATTTCCGTGTATCTTCAAGTATAAGTATCGTTTACTGCAAGTTCGCCTGCAGATGACCCTTGTAATGGACGACTAATTTATGAAGGCTATTACCGCGAGGCGAGAGATAATGATTGCCCTTTGTTTTTATTAGCTCACGGGAAGATACAGCTTCAAGTTTCCTGTGTGCGAGAATATGTTCTTATCACGACTTATGAGCGTTTACGCCCTACGGCATTTCATACAAACTATCAAGTCCTTATTTTTCGAAATGAATGAATTGATTTTAATGAAACTAGGTATACATAATTGCTCGATATCGAGGTCGAAATAGTAGATAACATTTTCGAAAAAGAGTTTAGAGGGAGAGAGAGAGCGATTTTAAGTTTTCTTTAGTGAAATCTCTATGAGCATCGGCACCGATATAGGGTTAAGCAACGTTTGTCGAGGTCGTTCTGTGGATAGGTGACCGTTGTTTAGGTAGCAAGACTCCTCCGAGGCTCGGAATGCACATTAAAGTGTTGGTCCCAGGTGTCACGGGGAGCTAAATACTGGAAATTCTGACAGCTGCTGTACTTGCCAAGCGGTACCGTGTTACCCAGTAATTGGGTTTTGTGTGGAGGTCAGATGGCAAGTCGCTCCATGTATAATACTGGTGTTCAGGTGAATCCGGTCAGACTAGAAACCGACCTTTTTATGCTTGAAAAAGTTTGGTGAACTTTTTAATCCATCTCTGAAAGGAAATTACTTTTTGGTTTGTAAACGCGAGGAAAAGCATTTTAAAACAACCTCCCAAAACATCCATGGAAGCTATTTCTTGTCTACATAGCATGTCCTGCCATTTTCGATAATATATGTTCGAAAATATCCAAACATTGGAATTATGTCGAGAAAACATCAGCATATTATAGGTATTGTGAATATCTGTTGCCTAGAGCTGACCCAGACACTTGTCTAGCATTCGTTCTGTTACCATGTCATAGTTGCCGTACTATTGATCGTAAATTATATGTAGGGACGAAATTATATTTTCTGAATTGTTAGATGTTTTATTATAGTTTATTGGACTAGATGCCGTGGCTAAATAACAGGTGTGAACATTGAGAGGTCTCGTGAGTTAAGCTACCTATATCGCAGCGTTTTGAATGGGTTGTCCTCAATATTCTAAACACTGTCATTTTAAAACTCCCAATGTGCATTTACGCTAAGACCACTAGATGAAACCTAAGAAGAAGGCCACTGTTGGATTTTCAACGCTTAACTCGTCGTTGAGAAGGTTAACTGGGTTTATATTTAAATATTGACTGTTTGCCGACTCTTCACGTGACCACATGACTGGCCTTTTTTTTGGCCAACGAATCATCATTGCCATTCAACGTGGCAATGCGGCCAGTGTTCTGGGCACTTTTCCCGTTGACAGCGATGTGGACGAATTTTTCGATGCCCCATGAGTTCTTCCATCCCCTTTTTACTCCGCTTGTATATTTTCTACTAGTTTGTATTCAGTATCTATAAGTTTAATATTAGCGGTAACAAGTTTTAAAATTATTTTAATTTGATGATAATGAATACGGTAATAAAAAAGATTATATGTTATTTTCAAAAAAAAAGTCACAAAAAAATAGTTACGCTTACTTTAAGTGCTTTTATGTTTTAGCATAACCTAGCCTTTCAAAAATGAAAATAATGGCTCAACAGTCTCCGTATTAAGTTCTCTTTGACCTTATTACATCAAAGAAATACACTACAATATACATCAAAACCAGTTTAGAAACCTAGCAGGCAGCAGGCAGCCTGCTTGTATCACAATAACACGAATGGGACCTCCAGATATAATACACAATCAAATGGAACCCTGTCGAACTTATTGACTACAAAAACTCGGGTCCAACTAAACTAATAAATTGAATATATTTGTACACAGCCTTCCGTATTTCAATAACAATGGAGGCTAGAATAACGCACATTTACAAAATAAGGCACATTTGCAAAAGTTCTACCACTCAACTATTCCATCCAATTTCTATGAAATGGAATAAAAAATATGTAGAGAGGAAAGATGTAGACACTGAGCGAATTATAGGTTTCTGTGTTTTGAGGAAATTGAGCGGAATGGGATGTTGTACGCCTATGAATAAATAAATATACTCACAAAAAGCCTATTTTTTCATCAATAAGTTACTTTGCTTGTGTTTTTATAAATCATTTTTGTTTTATAAAACCATCGTAAAATAAACATTTTTTTGGCCATTACGTTTCACATTCATAAACGCGAAAGTTTTTATGAATGGATGTATGTATGTTTGTTACTCTTTCACGCAAACACCACTGAATGGTTCTTGGTGAAATTTGGCACAGAGGTACATAGTAGTCTGGTATAACACATAGGATACTTTTTAACCTGGGAGTATGTTCTCTTGGGATAATTTTCGACATTCACGCGGGCGGAGCCGCGGGCGGCAGCTAGTACTTCATATGAAAAACCGGCCAAGTGCGTGACGGACTACGCACAGTACAGGGTTCCGTAGTTGCCCATAGAAAGATGAAAATGTCACCCATCCCATGTCAAGAAATGTGTGTTTTATTTAGAGCTCGTTTTCGTTATTACGAAGCCCGAAACCTTGAACATGACACCCATGACGAAACAATTTGAAAATTATCATTGGCGACATCTTGGATTCTAATTTCAAGTCATTTTCTTAGTTATGAAGTTGTCACGACATTTTTACGTTTTGATGAACCTTTTATAAAATGGTCTGAAACTTCTAAATAAAGACAAGTTTGATACGTATTTATTAATATGAAACTTGTTTTTAGATTTATTATTTTTTTAAAGCTTCATAAAACAAACAACACGGCTTTATCCATCACGACTAATTAATATTTCACAAAGCTCTAAATATTTCAGATTAAAAATACAAACCAGGAAAAATATAAGTGTAACAACAGAACCACAGCCTCATTACATTGTAAGCAATATGATATGCGTACTGCGTGCCCACGCAACAGTTTTCATGCATCATGATTACTCTGTGGCCGTGAATGCTGTTAGCGTGTTTATATATTCACAACGTGTAATCTGCACGGAATTGTTAATAGACAGGCTTCGAGTTCATTTTGTTAAAGAATAACAATGTTTTGAGGAATTTCATTTAGGTAACACTTTTTGTTTAGAACAAAATTCTGGACTAGTAAAATGATAGCTCAATACAATGGTTTACAAAAGGAATCTTAAAATGTAATGATAAATGATGCAGAAAAAGTTGTCAAACCAACTATGTATTTATTTATTATCTCACAGATATCTTTAAAGAGAAAAAATATTGGACTTGTTTTTTCCCGCGGCGTTGTACCGTTGCGCAGAGATTAGGAATTTTACTATGCATTTTTTATGCCCTCAGCAATACTGATTTTCTATCTGCGAAAAAATGCTCGTAATCGGTCCAGTACTTCCAGATACTTCAAACAAACAATTTCACATTTTTACACTTAACTAGTGGCCCGCCCCGACTTCAAACGGATGCATTTTTTTTCATATTTTCTCACCATCTAAACCTTTCGTCGACTTTCACAAATATTTCAAAATCTTCCACATTGGTCCAGCCGTTCTTGAGTTTTAGCGAGACTAACGAACAGCAATTCATTTTATAAAGATTAGAACTATGAAAGATTTTTGCTACAACCTGCGTAGCGTTTCGTAGCGCCGCGCCACGCGTGCTACGCTTTCGTAGGCGTCGCGTCGTAGCAAATAAACGAGAATCGAATGTTGTTATTTTAATCTTCTGCTTTATAAGTCTGATTTGTGTCTGTGAATGGTAGTTATATAACCGTAATTAGTTATTTAATCGATTTAATTTTGAATATCTTTGTATAACTCTAACAGTTATAAGCAAAAAAATACGGCTTTGTTTTGCAATTACTTACAGAAACCACCAAAAACAGCAAGCACTCTACCTAACAAACTGTAAACGAGCTTACATTAAAACGCACTAATATCACGAGAATAATAACTTCACATATCACGGAAAACAAAATATGGCTGCGACCGCATCACGGAAATCTAATTTCCCCGCGGCGGAGGGGGCGGAGGGGGCGGAGGCGTGCTTGTACCAGGAGCGCAGAAACACTTTGAAGTTATTTTTGACATTACAATGGTACGGCGAGGACCTCACAGTCGACGACCCTCGGATGGAGAGGCTGCGAGCCCTCTCCTGCACTTTTATTAATAACTAGCTTTTGGCGAGACTTTTTTCCAGGTTTCGTTTGATTTTTATATTTATTTCAACATAACATTTTATTTTTACTGGCCTAATTGTACCTTGTTTCTCTGCACTATTTAAAACTATTCCAATGCAAAAAGTCATGCTATTTGTTGCCTTGTTACTACGAAAAATAACGGCAAACCAACAGTTTCAACACTTTCTTACTTAGAAGTAGGATATTAAGTTGAAATAAAATATCGTGATGCAGCCCTACTAAATGTACATATCTGTTTACACTGCGATCATTTTATTTAGATATTGTATCTAGCTAGTATGAAATAAATTATTTTAAACTAGCTTCTACCAGCGGCTTCGCTCGCGTGAAAATCGGAAATAAGGAGGTTTCTTGATTTGTATTGTAACTACACCTACTCTACACCTACCTACACCTACCTACACCTACTCTACACCTACCCTACACCTACCCTACACCTACCCTACACCTACCCTACACCTACGCTACACCTACACTACACCTACCCTACACCTACCCTGCACCTACCCTACACCTACCCTACACCTATCCCAACCAGCCCAAAAAATACTATGACATGTTTCTGGTTTCCTGGTACTTAATGTTTTTGGTCTCCTGGTACTTGTAAATCTGTAGTACTAAGGCAGCAGCGGCTCTGAATTTCCACTTCCTCCTCAGTCTTCATTGATCCATGCCACTTACCGGGATAAAAAGTAGCATATGTCTCATTCCAGGATATGAACTACATGTGTGCCAAATTTCATCCAAATCCCTTCAGCCGTTTTTGCCTGATTGAAACACAAACATACAAACATACAAACATACAAACATTCACATCCTACTAATATTATAAATGTGAATGTTTGTATGTTTGTATGTTTGTATGTTTGTATGTTTGTATGTTTGTATGTTTGTATGTTTGTATGTTTGTATGTTTGTATGTTTGTATGTTTGTATGTTTGTATGTTTGTATGTTTGTATGTTTGTATGTTTGTGTTTCAATCAGGCAAAAACGGCTGAAGGGATTTGGATGAAATTTGGCACACATGTAGTTCATATCCTGGAATGAGACATATGCTACTTTTTATCCCGGTAAGTGGCATGGATCAATGATGACTGAGGAGGAAGTGGAAATTCAGAGCCGCTGCTGCCTTAGTACTACAGATTTACAAGTACCAGGAGACCAAAAACATCAAGTACCAGGAAACCAGAAACATGTCATAGTATTTTTTGGGCTGGTTAGGATAGGTGTAGGGTAGGTGTAGGGTAGTTGCAGGGTAGTTGTAGGGTAGGTGTAGGGTAGGTGTAGTGTAGGTGTAGCGTAGGTGTAGGGTAGGTGTAGGGTAGGTGTAGGGTAGGTGTAGGGTAGGTTTAGAGTAGGTGTAGGTAGGTGTAGGTAGGTGTAGAGTAGGTGTAGTTACAATACAAATCAAGAAACCTTCCTATTTCCGATTTTCACGCGGGCGAAGCCGCTGGTAGAAGCTAGTTTATAATATTAGTAGGATTATTCAATTAATAACAGACTGGTCTTCTGTAGCTTTTGTTTCTTGGAAAATTAATAACAAAAAAAAATTTGGTAGATAATGTTTTTGTAATATGTTGTGGTTGAAGAAGAAAATATTACAATTTGCTCGCTTTGATGTCTAGTAATGAGATTAATAAAATTTAGTAGTACAACAGCAGGGGCTGGCAAATATAAGTAAGGTGGGTCTTTTCTAACGACTTTTTTTTTCTAAGTTGTAAAACTGTGTGTGTATCAAATGAACTTTGTCTGAAATAGCGTTTAATTAAGTATCGTCTTTGTAATTTATTTTAAATTCAATGTAATTTCCTTGATTATTCTTTCTTGGTCACACACACATACATATTTAAAACAAAAAAAAAGTTACTTATTTAGAAATGAAGATAAAAAGTTGCATAACCTATAGCTACTTCATAAAAAGTCAAAACTCTATTAATTAAAAAAAACAAGATTCAAAAAAGATTTAAAAAATTATGTCCATCATGTCCTAGAATTATCACAGTTACCCTACGACAGCCCGCCGAGCGCTGTCACGTCAAACAAATCTAATTTCTACATGTGAGCGACCTATGTAACACACGTTACAAAATTATAGGCTTTTACATAAAATATCTACATACCTACAATGTCTGCATTTTAAAGCGAAAATTTTAGCCGAATATCATTCACGTCATAGTACTAAATCCAATATTGAATACAACACGCGAAACTAAAATGGTTGAGCCTGGTATTTTTACTCGAGACACAAAACCTAGTTAAATATAGCATTACAAGTATGTATTCCACTGTTCCGATATTCACAAAGTATTCCTGCCCATCCTACTTTCCTTAAGCCAGCTGTCAAAGTATAAGGCCTGCCGCATAATGTACATCTTTAAATCGAACAACAGTTTCGTTGTTTGTCAAAAATATGTGGAAATCAATGAAGATGCGCATAACTAGAAAGTTGCTCGACAACATTATCATAAAATCACATCGATCTTTTTTTGATGAATCAGTCAATCAAATACCGAACGACTATACGACATAGCTTTCTGTAGAAAACAAGCTTTTGCCCGCGACTTCGTACGTGCATTCTCGTTTTTACGTTCCCGTAGGAATTTCGGGAAATCCTCTCTTAGTGCTCCGCTACACCCAAGAGAAAAATGCCAAATTTCAGTTTTCTACGACCAGTAGTTTCGGCTGTGCGTTGTCTGTCAGTCTTTCAGTCACTCAATCAAGAGTAACACAAGAGTTAGATATATATTGATTACGTAGATTTAGTAAGACTCTTTGCGCACTATCATCGACTAAGCTTGGGGTCTACTCTCTAAGCCCGAAGTCCGTAGTTTTGGCCTTAGTGTCGAGCATTTTCTACTCCGTATCACCTACGGACTTAGGATTATTCCCGAAACTACAACTCGATCTAACAGTTTCAATGATTTGAAAATTGTATGGATACGAAGCCTAAACTCCAATGGATGTAGCGAAGTATTGACCGCCACCAACAAATAACCGACATCGACATGAAGAAGAGGTATGGTATATACCTGTTCTGATATTCACACGAATGTGTCTGCTCCTATTCTGATATTCGTAGTACTTGTGATTATGTCGCCGGGTCTTCAGTATAGCAACAGGTGCGATGTGATAGTACTTACTATTGGTTAACGGGTTGGGCTTGAATCAAAAGCTGGATATTATTGTGAATCTGTCTCTGTTATTTTTCCAGGAAAAGGTTTTCCTGTGAAAAAGCTAGTCAGGAGAACGTAGTAAAGTAAGGTAGTATATACCTACGTTCCGTATTGAATCGTTTCATTGTCAGGCTCGTGAAATAATACTGTACATGGCTCCATAGAGAAACCAATTCTGTGAAATATAAAATGTTACAAGGAATAGGATACAACAGTAGGGTAAGGAGTAGGGTGCAACAGGGTAGCAGCCATAGCTATCCATCATTTAAATAGAGGCGCTCACTGGCATTAGCTATCACTACAGTGCACCAAGATATGCAGTTTTAGACAAGGTATTAAGAAAACTTTACTTAGAAACCAAGCGGAACAAATCTTGGAACTAATTTGTGCTCAGTGCACACTATTCTAATTTACCAGTCAAGGCTCACGTTGTCACAAAGCGATATGTATTCAGCAGTAAAACGACTCAAAATAAATACTTATTAAAAGTTCCATTCCGGGTACAAAAACTCTCGTCATTAATTTTAAACAGATGATCGAACTCAATACCCATTCACGTGAGAGGATCAAATTCGTTCTTTAAATAAAAACTGAAGGAAAGCTGTACGAATTATAGACAAATAATACTACGTTCAGTAAAACAACAAGTAGTTGAATACGTGTTCTTTCAGCTCACTCCATTCCTAAATAGTGGCTCTTTGAGCGAGCGAAACATAATCTACAAACGCGACGAAAAAACGAGGAAAATCACAACATTTTTAATACAAAGTTATTTTAAAACAGGCAACATTGTGGTCTGCATACAGTTCCGTGATTACAGTATTTTGGTATTCTGCCCGCCTTTGTATCTGACAGCTTTTATATTAGCTATCACGAATATGCATGTGTGTGTACTGTAAGATGGTTCACCGAAGTCGATTTTTGTGCTATATTTGGTCGGAGCTGGGCCGTTGTGTGTCGGCGAATGGGCCATTCAATCATGTCTCTGGTATCGGGGGGCGAAGGATTTATCTTCAGGGAGGCTGGTAATAGACCGGGTGTTGAATTACTGGACGTGTCATGGGTTGGAGATGAGTAGTACCCTTGAAGCTTATTAGACGACCATTCAACTCTCATCTTACTAATATTATAAATGCTAAAGTTTGGATGGATGGATGGGTGTTTGTTATTCAATCACGCCAGAACGGCTGAACAGATCTGGATGAAATTAGGCACAGATATAGATATTTTATAGAACAGATGGTCGATGGGGCCGAACAGTTATGGAGTGGCGACCGCATACCGGAAGACGCAGGGTTGGAAGGCTTTCCACAAGATGGACCAATGACCTGGTGGTCGCGGGTAGCCGATACATGCGAGACGCACAGGAACGGTTGTTGTGACGAGACGCGCGGGAAGGCCTATGTCCAGCAGGGGACATCTTTCGGCTGATATGATGATGATGAGATTTATTAAAGGCTGAAATAGCACATACATCAAAGTCAAAGTCAAAGCATTTATTTCAATTAAACCATTTACAGGCACTTTTAAATTGTCAAGGTCGGTCAGTCAAAGAGGTGAAGCTATTTGCACGTTCCAAAGCGTAGATCTCTATGGAGAAGAACGTACAAGAAACTCCATGGACTCTCTTTTGAATCAATTAATTATTACAAAGTTGTGGTTACATTGTTCTTGTTGAAATTATTCATAGACATGTGAGAACGATGTAAAAAGACGTGCACGACAAAAGCAAAAAAAGGAACAATTCAAAATACTAACAAATTAAAACAAACCGTGGCAGTTGAGAGATGACCAGTCCCAGCTAACGGAGCCAAATGATGAATGAAACACAAACTGCACCATCAGAGAGAATTGAGTGAGCATGACACTCCCAACAGCCAGGGCACATTAAAATCTTACCCAAAAATGATAGTTTGACTTGAAGGTACACAGTACTCACACATGTGCCGTTAATCCATCATACCTTTTATTTCGGGAGTATGTTCCCTTGGAATAATTTCCGACATTCAAGTGGGTGAAGCCGGTGGCAGAAGCTAGTTAACACATATTTTATTGGATTTGTTTGACATAAAGAGTGTCCGATATAAAGGCCTCATAGTGCCCTCAGATTCAAGTGGGATCAAAGTGAGTCTAATTGATTGTAACGGTTTTCATGAAAGCTTGACTAAAGGACAGAACTCAAATATCAAAGGTCACACAAAAAATACCTTTTCATCCTTACAAAGTTATTTTTAAACGTTGCTACTTGGACTTAGGGGTCAGATTCTCATTGACAACGTTTATTTTCGCTATTAGACTTATTGAGTTTTTCCGTCTGAAATATTTCGGTACAAACCCGAAGTTTGGTTTCGAACCCGGTTAATGTCAGTAGCCTCGCTTCTGTTACATTTTTAAAGATAGGAAATCATCAAATGACCTCTTCCGCTCTGGGTGGAGCGGAAGAGAGTGTCAGGCTCTTACTGACTGAAACCCATTCATGTTCCTCCTTATGCTCTTTGTGTTCCAGGGCCGCGGTGACTCTTGCGAACAAATTCCGCAACTCGCTTTTGTTAGGTACATTGGGACTTTAATATAATAGAAGTTTCGGTTTACTGCAGGGTACACCGCTACGGGGACTCCAGGCGGGATTCTACGTTACGTGTAGAATCAGACCTAAGCAAGAGTAAAGTAACATTTAAGTAAGAATCAAATATTTCATCCGCAGCTTAGACTCGTAAAAATATCAAAGCTAGACCTTTTTACTTTTCTAGTCTGACACAGATTTCAGATTCAGTGAAGGCAAAATGTAATATTGAAATAGATAGGCCGCGCCTATCGTAATACGATCTTTGATTTCCATCCCTGCCCGCCTCCAGCCGGACGGGGGCTGGAGTTGGGCTTCCACTCCTCTGCGATACTTACAATAGAACCGCTCAATAATTCTAAGATTCTAGTGATCTAATGAATAGAAAATTAAAGAGTTTGGGAATGGTTGTCAGGTCTTAGAGTTGTCATAAAGGGACGGGGATATTTATTTGTCGATAAAATATTGCTTTTAATGTTAAAAGTAACAGTTTGTCTTTATTATGCCACACCACGACCAGCAATAAAATTGTAGTACCGGGGATGAACTTTGACTTTTCGATACACTTCTGATCTACCACAAAATCTTATGCAAAACAGCATCAACAGTTCAAGTTCTTATTTATAGTTCAAACTCACAACGAAATCTCCTGACTTCATTCGTCACGAAACAAACGACGTGACGTGTCGACGCAAACTCTCAGAAATACAACAAAGCCATTTTATTGCCCTCACCATCAGTTCTCTCTTTCTCCCCTCCTATTGCATCTCTTTCTCTCGCCTAATAAAACAATCGCTCCTCCCGACTGGTTCAAATAAAACGCTTGCGACAGCAGACAGTCGCTGAATCTGGACGACAAACAGTCTCCTCTCTAGTGAAGAGGACTTCAACCATGGACGGTGGAAGGACGCAAGCAATTCCACGACTAGTCGTGTCGGAGTCGTAGCGCGATGTTGTAAAAAGCTTCAAGACAAAATTACCGTCTATCAGAGAAAAAAATAGTCGAAAAGTCAATAGTCAATAGTCAAAATAGTTAGAATTGAGGCTTTCTTGACAGATTGCGACTGAGAAGTCAGTAGAATTGGCACTCTGACAACCCAAATCAATTCTAACTATTTTTTTATTTGGAAAATCACTGTTGTTGATCAAATGTCACTTTGTCTGGAACCCAAGGACTGGTTGCATTGAGATAAAACCCGCGAGGACCGAACGCTAGTGTGCGCAACAGTAAAGCAGACTGATGTGTGCTTTATTTGATTTTTAAATTGTATACTGCCATCCTCTATCATCCCAATATTGGGCAAAGTCATGGGGGAGGCCCCATGACTTCCAGCTAATTCGATTCACGGTGAGTGCGGACTAATAGTAGTTTGTAATGTCCAATATACCCGCTATTATTTAGTACTAATAAATAGGTACATAAATAATTGAGCCCTTTATTATTTCCAGTACGCCTATAGCCTACGACTACGTACTTTTTTATAAAAACAGCTAGAATTACAACAAACAAAAATACCTTAACATCTAGATAAAAACATGTCCTTATTTACCGATTATTTCTATCCTGCGAGTTCTAATTAGCGAGCGAGCTATCCTTAGGTGCTAATTAGTGAACAAGTATTGTAAGACTAGATGTAGGTCTTAGTTTCTCCAAGTTGGTCACAACTATCGGACACAAAGTCGTCAGCAAGTCGTCGGGAACTCGTCTCGCGACCATTAAATGGGTTTGTTGGCAGATTCAAGCTATTTACTATCGGAAATTATTACTCGATACTATGTTTAACGATATTTATTATGTTCCGCTTAGTCGTTTAATTATTTAGATATCTTTGAGTCACTTACATACTTATTTAATGTTTTATATAATTACAAACTAGCAACCTGCCCAGGCTTTGCATGTATAGCAGATCAAAATAATATAAACTCTCAATCGACATATTCTCAACATCTTCAACAGTAATCGATATATTTCAGTCAATTTACGTAAAAGAAACTATTTTAATTACTGTATTAGGTGAGTTGATTAATTGGTATTAAAGAGTTGAAGAGGATACTTGATTTTTTTACATTTTCTAAACGATGTTATTCGATTCCATACTCATGTTTGAATTACAATTAATATGAATCTGTAAATTATTTTAGCTTCATGATTTAACATGTAGAATTATGTTTTATTTCTAAAATTACAAGGCCAATAATTCTAGCTAAGGAAAGAAATGAACTTGCATTAACATACACACAGCAAACTGTAAGTAATAAACTCGTTGAGTTGAATTACAACTCAACGAGTTTATTACTTACAGTTTGCTGTCGTTTAGTGAAGTTCTACGAGATAAATGTATCGGTTCACAAAATGTATCTTTGTATTATGTTAATATAAAGATATCTTGAAACAACATTGATTAAAATTATTATTGGCAAAACAAGATTAGACTTTGATGAAGACGATTTAAAAAATGACAGTATTAATTTTTCCCGTAAGTATACACAGGTCCATAATGTAGGCTTGAAATTGTGTACAAATACAATTCATTTATTGCCGCCTTAACACTTCATTACTCGAGTGGGGCACGCGCGTGCCCCCGTCTCTGATTATTGCATACCTATTACTTCTAAAATAATAGACTTCGGTTCTGGCCGCCATTAATACCCGTACCTAGTATTCTTGAGCTACTGTCAGAATCGCATCAGCAGCTTCAGCTCATGCACGTAGTTTTTGCAAACTTTTTAGTGGTTTTGGGAGACGCCTGCGCACCGTGCGTGTAACGTTAGAATTTGAAGAATAACTATGATAGGCATTTTTAGCTATTTTCTTCAATAAATTAGCCATTAATTTTAGTGTTATTTTATAACATAGTATGACAGCATTATTTGCTTCTATAGTTTTGGTACTTATAAGTCAAAACGGCTTGTACGGAACATCTAGTAATGAACTGGCTTCAAAATTCTGAGGTGGTGGAATACGGTGATGTACTCGTAGCATGCTTATTAGGTAGTAAATAGTAATGGTGATGTGGACTTAGGAAAACGACACTTCATAAAATATAAACAAAACCATGATTGTAGGAGTGGGGGGGAGTTGGCCATCACAGCAAGTTAGAAATGTTATAACGATATATAGGCGAGATAATACAAAAATAGATCAGGCATCGTGTCACACAAGTATGATGTGCAAAAGTGTTTATTACATGGCCCCAGTTGTTTATAATAAATTGCCAAGTGCTTGGAAAGATTTGAAAACGGTGCAATTCAAAAGTAGACTTAGAAAATTATTAATAGATAAAACGTACTACAGTGTAACTGAGTTTTTAACGGATAAAACTTTTTTCTGAATACGGGAATATTTAAATAATTAATTATTGATTTACTTGAATGTTACATATTATTTATTGACCTGAATTTTAGTCTTTGTTTGTTTATTTATGTTCGACCACGATTTTTATTCTTATGTAATTATATTGTTAAGGACAATTTAAATTTTTAACCGCTTTATTTAATGTAGGTATATTGTTATAATTAAGTTAATTTTTTAATGACAATTTGAATTTTTATAATTTTATTTATTGAATGTAATAATTAATTTAATGTTTTAATGAGAATTTAAATTTTAACAATTTTAATAATGAAAATGTTTGCATGCCGAATGGTGAAATATGGCAGAACTCTGATGTATACCTACTACTATCTACTTATGCATTACCCATATTTGCAAATAAATGCTATTCTATTCTATTCTAACATGGATCTCATGCCATAACCATAGTTTGAATTCTCTCGAAATGTCACAAAATGTTCGCAAAAAATATTTTATTTTGTTTTATTCGGTGTTCCCGTTGTTGAGTTTTCACATTTTTGTGAAATCGTAAAACAAGAAGTCTTGTAATAATGGTTTTAATCATCTTTCCTTTTTAATTTTGTTATAATGGCTCAATACCTATAGAACAAACAAAAATATTGTTTTCATTCTACGCCTACGTGTGCAATTCATTCATTCTTATTGCTAGTGCTTAATTTTACAATACTGCAATCGTATCACACACACGAGTAACACAGAGCCAGTGAAAATTTTATGACCAGGCGCACAGCAGTGGCGCGGCGTTTAGATCATTAATATCGCAAAGCGGCCCAAGTTTGTACGCCGCGGGCTTCGTCCGTAAGCGTAATATGAGTATTTTGGGTTCCCTATTTGCTGATAACGTGTACTAGGCGCACATAAGCGACTTGGAAGCGTCGTCAGGCCTGAATGTTGCTAGGTTGACGATAGGGAAAGGTACCAAATAATTTGAGCAAAATTTTATTTTACTTTCTGTGTCTTTTGTCAATAGATACTGCTACAACTTTTTGAAAGGATTATGGCACGGGCATTTTTTTATTGATGGGAAATCATTAAATGACTCCTACCGCTCTGGGCGGAGTGCAAGGGAGCGTCAGACTCTTACTGACTAAAACCCATCCGTGCTCCTCTTTGTGCCCTTTGCTTTCCAGGGCCGCGGTAACTCTTTCGAACAAAATCCGCAACCCTGGCAGGATGACATGACCATTAAGTCGTAACAAGGTGTTCAGCTGGTCCCATCACTGGTCAGGTTTGACGCTAGACCATATTATACCATGAACTAAATACTGGTGACTCCTCAAACACAGGGTAGCGGCAGAGACTGGTATTTGACTTTATTGTGCAGGTTTGAAGGGATCTAGAAAGTGACATCATCCAATACATATTTGACACTCCGCAACACATCGGTTTACCAGGAAATCATAAGTATGGGACAGGTGTCCGTCCAAGCCAATCGAAGTATTGGTTTCTTACTATTGTTCAGGTTTGAAGGGAGATAAGTGTGGTTTGTGGTCTGTTGGTTCTAAGCCAGAGGGTACAAATTTACTCCCAGAATTGATTGAATGCGGGTTTCTTGAGGAAATTGCAACGAGCCGAGTATATTGGTTGTAAAACTATTTTGACTTAGTATTATTATGTAGACGCACAAAATCGACCACATCGTCGCTTTCCATCAGGTTAGATTGTGGTCAAACGCGAGACTATCAATAACAAATTTGTCTTCGGCCATTCACTGTTTAAAAACTCTAACAGGTTTTCCAGAAGGCTTCTTAGAAAATGTATTAGCTTTATGAGTAATTAATAAACCGTACATAAAGTAGGACTTACAAAGTGTCAAAATGAGAGCTCAAGAAATGAACAGCTAGGAACCGAGTTTGATGAATTTTGGTTATGAGATAGACGAGCCCTGGAGACAGGTATAGACTTCTATTTATTGCGACAATCTTTATTACAAGATTGAAGCTGAGTGCAAGTAACAATATATAGACGTGTTCACACACACACACACTCAAGTATCGTCAGATCCCGTCGCTCTCACTCAGGATACCATCTACAAGTCGGTCTGGTGTCGCTATCTGAGGGATAAGTTCGTGACGAACTGATGTGTTACACATCGACACATCAAGTTTGTGCTGTTTGCGGGAAGCGGTTCAATAGTTAGTGTTGTCGTAGTTTTGGGCAGGTGTTAGTAACTGGCGAAACGTGTGTTGTGTGAACTTCTGGATATCTTGAAGAATACAGATTGGTATTATGACTGATATCAATCACACTCAGTTAAACGTTTAGTTTTAAAATGTTCAATGATTTTTATTATACCTACGTGAGTTGTCTAGTTGACTGGTTGTTGTGGCGACACTTGGGGAAGGTCTATGTCCACCAGTGGACGTCTTTCACTGATATGAAGATGATGAAGTTGTCTTAAATGAACAAACCGGGAGCTGCCGCTATATATAAAATTAATCAGGTAAGACAAGACGCGGCAGTAAAAAGTGAGGCTAGGCGCATGGAGATACTTAGAATGAACAAAACCTGCAATTTTTTTCGTGTTATTTAAAAAATTCGATTTTGAATTTATAGGCACCCGGTCATTCTGGAAGCTGACCCTAACATATTTAGTTGGGAAAAAGCAAGATAAATTATATTGTACTGTGGTTTTTCTATAGGGGTTTTGCAGTTAGAGCACGAAGTCCGCTTTAAGGCCAGGTTTTCTGGAAAAACGTTGTTTTGCATTGTGTAAAATTGTGTTTTATTCGTAAACAACACGGATTTAAATTTTGAAAAAAATATATTACATATTTCACACTTCGATCTTGCGATTTCGGCCGTGCGATACACGATTACTTGCACTTTACTGCATCCAATAAAATCGCAAAGACAAGTCAAAATCAAGATGTAATTATCATTTCATTTGAGTTATATAAGGTTTTGAGTAATAAAACTTATACCACAATAAAGGTCGTAAAAAATGTGATATAAATCGGCCGTCATAATGTGAAATATGAAAATACGTATCCCACTAATTCCAAAATCAAGTGATTTTGTCGTTTCATGAGCGCGCCCCGTGTCATTTAGTCCCGAGCGGAACGTGTTGGAGGTCGGACGTGTGCCAAATTTTTGCGATCCCGCCACCCCCGCTAAGTTCTGTTACTGGCTAAGCCTAAATTGATTACCGCTCTAGCACTGCCGGCACACCAGTGTGCCGCGAATTTAATGTTTATGTTTATTTACGTAAGATTTATTTTTTATTTTGGAATTTTCACGTGTCGAGTGGTTAAATAATAATACTTGTATACAATTTAGTGTTCAAACAGTTGTAATATAGTTAGTTTTTATTAGATGTAGCTATAATTTTGTAAAAAAAAATGGGGGAAAAAGAAGTTGTCACGGCTCTTCGTTGCAGCGGTGACTACTTTTTTTATAAACTTTGGCTGAATAAACAAAAAGGTATATAGGTATATACATCATTTACTTTACTAACTAGGTAAGTACCGACACGAAACAGATAAATTTCCACACCGCAAACATGTGTGTAAACAGTTTAATTTAAACCTTATTTCAGTACGCATAAAGACGTGCGCTTTAGTGGTTTAGTTTTCGCGCGGAATAGATTTACCAACCGCATCGAGTATGTAAAACAATTGAATTTGAACCCTATTTCAGAGTGCATAAAGCCACCTCGCGCGCACATGATACAATGATTTACTGTTTTCAAATGTCAAATAGGTAGTTCACCCCGCTACGTTAGTCTTGATGGTTTCGGAGAGTTTGTGTAAGTCTTATAATATTTGTTATTTATTAGAAATGTCCGTTTTCACTTATCTTACTCCTAAACAAATGCAAAAATAATAGCTCGTATTTCCTACATGAGAGTTGAATATCGGTGCAATAATGTTGTGGTGTTCATGTAGAGAAGAAATATAAGTGTAGTTATACGCTAGGTGGGTACCTACTCACAGCCACCACAACACAACAAATAATAATATTTATGGTGTCCGCAACGTTTGTGTAGGTCTCGTCTATGCCAAACAATACGCGCAGCGCACTCGTGAGTCGCGTGCCATAGTGTAAAAGTGTTACAGTATGACCATTTCCTATGAAAATATTATAATAACATACTTTTGGTAACGTTTAGGCTACCGGACCAGCTCATTTATGCGCTGTACACTAGAGTCCATCCTCTTACTAATTACTAACAATGTATCAAGTTATGATAAGACATAAAAAAAACTATGTGGTCAGTTTGGATAGTTTTTCCAATCCAATGCGTTACTTTATCGGTGTTTATTGGCAAGAGGAAAAATGTATAGAAATTATAAATTACATACACTAAACTGTTTTTAATTGACTATTGTATTGTATATTATTAACCGACTTCCAAAAAAGAAGAGGTTCTCAAATCGACTGTTTTTTTTTGTTGTATGTTTGCTCAGCGATATTTTCGCCAATTAACGAATTTTAGCCAGTTGCATTGGTAACTTTTATTATGTTAACTATTTGATTAAAAAATATAAAAACGTTTTTGTTTTTTTTTAAATAGCATCTAGGCAAATTCCAAACCATTTATACTTCTAAGCTTTCTTGAATTATAATATTCAAGAATTGTAACATAATTTTCCTAAAGTAAGTGTGCCTACCTACTACTTGATTTTTACGAAGGTATCGCACCAAAGCCAAATAGCGCGCGACGCGTATTTTTGTATCGTACTCGTATTCATAATTTTCGTGTCAGTCAGATTTTAAATCCACCATATACTCTAAAATAAATAAGTATTATTACTGATTTTTAATGATTAGTAATTGGATTCAAGTTTGTACAATACGTACTTAATCCATCTATAACCTTAAAAAATACTTAATAGAAAAATAAAACAAAATAATCTTATACTAATCAATTCAAGTTGATCTACTGCATTACTTTATCCTGTGACGGAACTTAGTACCTACCCGAGTCCGTGAACTCATGAGCGAGCGGTGCGCTTGGTGCGCGCGTCTCCCGCGCATCGTAACTTATTACGTATTGCTACTCCTTGCGGGGCCTGGGGTAAGCGTTAGATGCCTACGCGCTCAAGTCAGGCTCGCCTTAAGCACCCTGCACCTGTACCATGAGATTTTGTTACTGGCGCAATGTTTCGTAGCTCCAAACCATGCAAATACATCTCTGTCTATCTCTTCGGGGAATGCGAGCGTGGTGTAATGAGATGTCACTTTTGATGATTTGGAGATCAATCCAACAGGCTAGCGCGGGCTCGGGACATTGCGCACTAGCAGTAACAACACTAGATTGTTCGCGAAAGTAAGCGTGACAGAGTAATTATTGCATCGACGCGGCCGTATGACACTTGTGTGAACTTCATTATCTCACTCCGGATATCCGGCGAAGGATAGTTTTGTCCTGTGAGCTCAGTGAGTTGGTTCAGAGGTTAGTGTACCGAACAATTATTTGATTGTAAGTCATCAAGTTTTAAATGGTTATTAACTGGGGGATATGTTGATACATGCTTTGTTGTGAGCCACAGATAAAGCTATGTAGATCAAGGCACAAAAATTTTAAGATTTAAAAAAATTCTAACCTATTACTTATGTTCATTCAGCGAGCCAGGGGTCAGAGCGCCAATTCCATTAGTTTTTAAGCAACGTTCGCCTTCACATCTCAGTCGCAATCTGTCAAAAATGTATAGAAATTGAGGATTTTTTGACAGTTTGCGATTGACATGCGAATGCGAACGTTCGCGTTGTTTAAAAATTCGTAGAATTGGCCCTCTGGTCGCGTTGCGGTTTGTCAGAGTTTGAGCGCAAAAAGAGCTGACAGAATAAGGAGCGCCAGTCACCATGCTCCGCTTTAACGGAGATCATAGATGTGGGGGAATAAAAAGGCTACCAAGCTAAAATGGGATTAGGTGGGTAACGTGTGCCGCGTGCACAGTAACCGCTGGTTAATAGTCTCCACAAAGTGGGTGCCCAAGGAGTGAAAATGGCGTCGTCAAGGGCGGCATAAGAAGAAGTGATGAGACGTCCTAGACGCCTACTACAAGGGCTGGTTCAGGATGGCAAGAGACAATGATAACTGAAAAGATTTGCGGAACAGTGGCTCAGAATAGGATAAAAAAAACGTTTGTTTGAAGCAATCTTTGGAAGTACGCAACCGCTGAGTGCCATAAGGCACTTATTCTGATAAATGCTCGGTTGCTATGGAACACCCCACGGGAGGATCCGCAGCAAAAAGCGAGTAGGTAGTGAATTACCTATGCGAATGTTAATTAATGTTAATTTCTATTCCCATCCAATGAAATCTAAGCAAAATCACAGGCTCAACACTAAATGTAGCCATAACCATTCCAGTCATAGTACCAGGGCATCATTACACAATGGAGCTACCTACACCCAGTCGACTCCGTTACCTTACAGATATCTACATGGAAGGCACATTAGGGAGTTCACAGCTTACGTATTTAGGCGATATACATAAGTTAAAGTTAGAAAGTAATAACATAAGTTGGAAGGTAACGCGAACAAAGGAACGCTTTTGCTTAACTGTCGCAGTTTCTATAAGTATAACAATAAGTTGTTGTCATGGCAGCTCAGACTGCTGTCTTGGGGACGTTGCCACCAAAATAAGAAAATGTTATTGTAATAAAGAGTTTGGATAAGACAGACTGAATTATAATTAAATCAAGCTTTATCTTTAGATTTTCCTCAAATCACTGGAACTTTAACTGATACCTACATCAGAAGGAGGGTACCTAATATTTTCCGAGCGTGCGAGCATCGTCGATCTTATTGTTCAGTAGGTAGTGGGCAGTGGTGCACGAACAGCGCACATTTACGTCGCAGTTCTAGCGTGTTGGTGCCCACCGTTCCCGCGACTGCTAGAGACGGGTAAAAATAGGTAATAGTTCCCATATTGTTATTTTATATACGTAGGTTTTATTATGAGTTGTGAAGTTTTATAAAAACTGACTGACATATCAACACATAGCCGTAACTACTGGGATAAGGAACATGACATTTTGCACAAGGTTTCTATGTATGATGTTGGTTAGGAAATTCAACCTTTAAGAGGGTAAAAAGGGAGTAAATCGTTTGTACTAAATCTACTCAGACGAAGTCGCGCGCGAAGTGCTATACAACTGTAACACATAATTTAGTTTTGTTTAAAGTTGTTTCTACTAAATCACATAATTATTATGTCTATACACTGTTCTATCTTCTACAATCCCCTTTAATTTTCAAGTGTCGTCGAACAGTTTAGCTTCACAATAAAAGACACATAACTCACTCGTACGATATAAATAAATGAGTGCTAAGTCAATGGTACCGCGGCGCTGAGGGCTGAGGGCTGAGTTTACAACCTCTTATCACCCAGATCTGCTCGGAGGGAACAACAAATAAAGACGTACGTACGAGGTACGAGAGTGAGGGACCCTCTCGTAAACTTGACTGTTTACTCGCGCAAACTGAATCTTGATCTTGAATGTTCTAGGTTGAGATTGATCGGTCATTTGTAACGGTTTTTATTGTTTCTGATTGTTTACTAATATTTAACTTGTTTGTTTTTTTTAAGGTTGACTTGTTTGTTTGTGAGAGGTGAACTTTGAAAGTTCTGATCCGATTAGATTCGAAAAAAATTTCAGTGATAGAAAACTACATTATTTTTGAGAGCTGCGGTTTGCTTTTTGTTCCGGACAAATGCACGGTCCCATAGGAGCGAAGCCGCAGAAATAAGCTAGATAAGTAAACGAGAGTCAGCCTGCCTTTTCCCAACTATATTGGGTCGGCTTCCACTCTGGCCGGATGGACTACCAGTATGTTACATAGATCGACAATCTGACCTCCACAACCCAGTAACTGGGTAACACAGTACTCCTTATCAACACTGGTGTCAGTTTTCTTGGCTTCTTACTAACCGTATCAACTGTCAAAGATCTATTACTGCACCTCGTAAACTAAGTATAACCGGGAGCAACATAATATTACGGTTTAATAAACAAACTACTCGGAATACCTACTGTGACAGGGTATTTTACTGAAAAAATCTAATTACTTAGTCTTTCAAAAAGATTTCCAAAAAATATTGGAGACGTATTTTAACTTTTTTCACTTCAACAAAAAATGAAGACACACGCATGACGTCACGTGGCCGGTAAACATTTCTACCATCTCGTAGTGTAGTACCTACAAATGTAAGTAAGTACTCACAACACACTTCAATATCACGTTTATTTTGATATTTCCTCTGTGTTGTTGGACCCCACTCGATACCTACATTGTTGACTAGAACCGGCCACTCTCGGTAATATCTCGTATAAGTACGCCATTGCAACTTGTTGTAGATAATGGACAATACAGTTGTTTGCGAGGCCATCGTGTGCTGTCGGGCAACATCGGGCTACTTCGGGCGGCGTGCAGTTTTCGGATGATGTCGGAGCATGTTCAGTTTGGATGATCAACAGTTTGCTATTGAGAACTGAACACTCTTGGAGAGTGGCTAGGAGTATGCTGGTTTCTACATTCGGGATAACCTTTGGCGACATTTGTGGGAGGCCAATGTCCAGCACTGGATTTCTTTGGTCGGTGATGATGATGATTATGCTATATTTAAGGGTCACCCAGAAAAAGATTATAGATTGTCTATTTTGCTGAAAGCCATTTTTCCGGCAGCAATTTGAGACACCATCATATTCGTGTCATCAACTTTCTCGGAGCGGAAGTTTCAGCTGCCGCGGACATAATAGTTATTATAACTGTCATGGGCATTCTATTGATAATAATAATCGGTAACACTAACATGCTGGATTTGTATGGACAGTCTTGAAATTGCCGTTTCTATCAGCGGTCGCCGACTTATATCCATAATCTATGCTGAGGACCATACAAAGCCATAACAACTCAAGTTTCGATTAACGAGCCCGAGCAAATAGTTTGAGTGTATCGTTTGCAAGGGTGCCCTGACACTTGCTTAGTGACTGTGACTCGGGTCTTGTTATAAACTTCAATTATCTCCACGGTTTAATACAATGTGTATTGATAAAGACTGCTAAACATATCACACCAGAACTGGGGCCTTTATTAAAACCAACTGGTGACAGGTGACAAGCGACAATCTATCATTTCGACAATTTTGTAAGTTTATTTTGTAAACAATACCTGAAGCGAAATAGTGACAATTATGTAAATTTTTGACAAGTTTGTCGCATTAAATACTGCTCATGCTTTTTGTGTGTAAGTTTGTACTAAACTTTTTGCTTTTTACTTATGATCGACACTTAACATAAGTGATCAACTTTACAAGATGGTTTTTAATGTACCTACCAACTACAAGTTCTTTCAACAATCAACTTTATTTAAAAGTTACCAAAGTGCGCCCTCGACATAATACAGTTTACCGCCGTGAACCGTGACCTTCACCCGGCTTACCTCGGATCCTTGGAAACAGCCCGCTCTGATCCGGCTTCGACTTCGACTTCCATTCAACCTGCCTACACTCGTTTGATGTTTATGGCAAATATACGCACAGAACGACTTAACAATTCACGTAAATTCGCTAAATTCTCTCTTTGTACCCGCATGGAGTCAGAAAATAGGGCCAAGTGCGAAGCGAACTGCCTCGGGTAGGACTAAGGGTTCCGTACCAACAGAACACTGGCTTACGGTTTATTTTATAAAGTAGCGGCTATACTGGGACGTGTTGTGTGAACTGACTGCCTTTTCCTCTACCATACAGATAGTATGTTTCGAGTAGAATACTGTAATATAAATACTAATATTCCTCACGTCTAAATCGTTGAACAAAATTTAATTAATTTTGGTACAGATAGATAGATGGGACCCTGAAGACAATTATAGACTACTCTATATAACTGTCTCCAGGGTCTCATCTATGTTTTCAGCAAAAATCTAAATTATCGTAAGCGAAGTCGCGGGGAAGTTAGTTTATTATAAGGTTCCGTTGGCTGCGGAACCTTAAAAACTGCCCAAGAGTCGAACTTTATATCATGGAGGATTAGGTGCAGAACCCGGAGTTTTCAGCACAGGAGCCTTTTTATATGGCCAGTAACACGTCGAGAGTGGCGCCCTCTAGCCATCGCGCCGATCACATTAAATTTACTTGAGCTCGTAAAATACACGCTCTCATCGATCTGAAGCTGTGAGGGGAAGCGTGTCGTCATACGCGAAATGAAAACGATGCTCCGACATCTGCCCAGCCTTTGCATAACTGTAATAGAGTCGGCTTCCAATCAAACCGGATTTAGTTGAATTTTACGTGGAGCGGTGCCTATCTGGCCTCCACAACCCGGTACAAGGGTAACACGGTACTTCTTGGCATAACTGGACACAGATTTCTGGCTTCTGACAATCCGTAACGACTGCCAAAGATCTACAAATGACAGCCGGGACAACGGCTTAACGTACTTTCCGAGGCACGGAGGAGTCTCGTATTTAAGATGGTCACCGACCCATAGACCAAACTCGGCAAGCGACAATTAACCATGAAGATCAAGTAGTGCGACTGTTGTTATTTGACCACCAGCAAATTAAAACGATGCTCCAATACATGAAAAGGTTAATTCCTTTTGTTTTAGCACAAAGTGTGGTTTATTTTATCTGAACGTTCTGACATTTATTGGAATTAGCGATTTAACGGATACAATCTCAGAGAGATTTGATCGAGACCGATAATGGTTTTATCTGAGAGACTATATCCGAAAAGTAATGTAAATATAACGTGAAGTGGAGTAGATTTATTTTGTGGAACATCATCAATCATGGGCTGGTGTAAATTAGGTTCAGAGTAATAACGACTCTCGCAGTCTCGGCGTCTCATGCTAACAAAGTGTTTCTGCTTCAATATTTTACCTATTTATTATAATGTTATGATATCGTACTGGGGGATAATAATCGCCTTTTAGTAATACACGCACCCGCCATGACTTTTTACTATATCTACGTAATCACCTATACGAGATTAGTTTTTCGGGTCTCAAACGTCTGCAAACGGAACTTAATAAGATCACTTGTATGTCTGTCTGTAAGTCTATCTCAACCGACTTTCGCTACTTATAGATTACAGGAGGTTCTATAAGAAGTTTATGGTTTCAAAGTAATATGTTAAAAAACACGATTCGTTCGCGCCCGTGCGCGCCAATTCGAGCCGCACTTGTTGGTGGTTTTTCATAATCATAATCAGATTCATATATTATTTACAGGCTAGTAAAAAAGCATTTATTTTGCCGCCCACAATGTAAATAGAAGGATCATTAAAGCAAGTATATCATTATGTTGTCGTGTAGACAGCACATGGCAGGCCAGAATATTTCTTGCTTGCTGTTCTGACTCAAAAAACTAGTCACAAGCAATCCGGGTATAACACTGAGAAGCATTCAACTTGATGTACAAGGACACGACGTGCTGTATTTTAATCAATTATATCAAGAACAAGGAATTTGTTTTCCAGATTAGGTTGAATTCCATTATTGCATAACTTACGAAATAAGTAAACTAACTAAAAAACTTCTACTTTCTTATCCACAGCCAGAAATTCCCGTGACCATGTAGCTAGTTTCATAAAAATTGCAGCCAGAGAGTCAGGTCCGTCCACTTAATAATTCAACGGCAGAACCCCTCGGGGTCCACATTAGTGCAAACTATTCTGTCTCGGGTACCTGTGCCCTCACAAAGAATTTTATAAATATATAAATACTTAAACGGACCAAATGGATTTTATGTTCAGAAGGAATTTGGGCGCTTACAAGAGAATAGTTCTGTGTTTAACTTTGGGTTAACAAGTTTCTGTTTTTTGTATGTTTCATATTTTTCAACACATAAATATAGCTTGTAATCTTAAAGTTTTTCTTGCAATTAAGTACCATTCCTTTCTTTAATTTTATAAAAAATAACTATTTGCTGAAAAAATCGTTACATCGGGAGCCAATAGTGTCCTTTTTTATTGTACTTAACGTACTGCAACGCAGAATTATCATAATTTTGTACCATTTATCTGAGGGATAGGTACGAAAAACATTTAACTCTAAAAGTAATGTTGCTTGGCCTGATAATAAATCAAAGGGCGTGGTTACTACATATATATATTATGAGGTAGGATTAGGTCCTGAATATTCCTCTATAACAAAACATAAATGTATATGGCCCTGCTTCTGTTGAGGTAACTTCATAAAAAGGTTACATGTCACGGATAGATATCTATTACCCAGCGCACCCAGTCGGATCGTATCATGGATTTCATCTTGTTACTCACCATCAGAAACAGCTCTTAGATAATTGAGTATACGAATCAATTTTGCTAGACAACTCTTTAACGATATCCCTAATCAGCAGATTTAATATTAGTAAATTGAACTCCGAACCCCATCTAACTCTTTTGTGTACATAATTATAATTTTTAATTCCTTATTTCCAAGATCTAAAATCCTGTTATTCTTGTAATCCTTGTTGTCAGTCAGACACTCGATCTGTTTCAATTACAGCAAGTTTGCGTGTCTCCGAGTGTTCGCGAGTAGCTTCTGTCGGCGAACTCCTTGTTTAATTTATTTAAATTATTGTTCGCGACAATCATGGGCTAAGTTTGATGAGTGCCAAGGGAGTGAGTGCCTCTTGGCGTCCGGTGAGTGCTGCAGGGTATGAATGGAAGCTGTAGAGCACTCTGTGTGTTTTATGTACGTTACTGAAGAAAACATATTTCTAAAAACAAAACGTCCAAATTAAAATGGGACTGTACAGGCTACAAAAAAAGTAGGCAAAAGTAGCCACAGATCGGGTCCCAACTTCACAGATTGTTAACCGGCGACGCGGTAGACCCAAAATGAGATGGTGTAATGAGCTGGACTGCTACGTGTAAAGGATTGGGCTCACATTGCCCACGACAGATTAAAGTGGAAAGAGAGAAGCCAGCAGTGGGACACTGTGAGCTTAAAATAATAATAATAAGGCTACTGTAATAATACCTTTAAAATTTAAATTAGTGTGTAAGGTAAAATGAATAAAGATAACAATAAGACTGGGGCTTTAAAAAAAATAATTGTTATAGTTTCGGAATTCGCGGGCCAAAGGACTTCTTTGCGCCAGAAATCACTTTATGCATTAAAGCAAAACGTTATTTAACACATAGTTCAGTCTCTGATATATTTAAACGATTGGCTGGAATAGATCAATGATTTCATTAATTTAACGCTGAATGGATTTAGTGATTTGTGGTGTATAAGTGGACCTCAAAGACTAAACTAATTTGGAGCATGCCTCTACTGGATGTTAATTTATCAATGTGTGACATTAAGTACTACTTGCTTCAATTTGCAATTAATCAATAATTGTCTAGCCGATGACTGAGTGACTAAATGCTGGGAATTAATTTGTGCGTGTTACTCGTACATTATGAACGTTCATGTTACGAAGAGTTGGACAAGCATGCAATTTTTACATAGTAGGTACCAATAATAGAACAAATCTTTAAGTTTGTAAGTTTGTGAGGTTGTAGGGGGTAATCCCTGGATCTACTGAACCAGTTTTGAAAATTCTTTATGTGTATGATAGCCACATTTATGAGAAAGGCTATATGTAGGCTACATGGGAACGGGAAATTTCAACGAATGGGAAATTAAAAATCAAAATTGCGAGCGAATGCGCAGCTCACAGAAGCAGAAGCTCTCTATATCTCATTCATACTGCGAGGTCTCCTGGCGAGGTCGTAGCTTCGAATTGTCATCCACTTCAGTTTGTTTGTTTTGGTTCCATTTTAATTATACCTCTCCAGATTTTCGAGTAATTTTAATTATACTTAGGGATTAAGAGCTACAAAGAAATATACAAACGACAAATTATTTGCATAAAATATTATTATAGTTTATAGTTTATTATAATTATTATTATTCAGTACCTACACGTATTTCAGCCTCTTAGCAAATAATAAGACGAAAGTAGCTGAAATTGATGTAACCCACACTGTTGATGTAACCCACACTGTTTCATGAATACCTATCTTAGATTATCGTCTTCAAATAAATATTATTTAGTTTTGAAATCATGTAAAGTAACATTTTCGTCTATAATATTAGTCTGCTCGTGTTCCTAGGTGGATTGAGTGGAGGAAATTAATATATTCCACGATAGCTAACTGACTTACGTAAGTATATTGATAAAATATGTTTATTATACCTAAGTCGGATTACGAAAATTGTATTCTTTCACTGAAGTTCACTTGACAATCGTTCGTGTTTACTGAGTGCCACAGACTACTTTTAAGCTAATGTTATATATTATTCAATTAAAACTTCTGTAAACTGTGTGAACTTCTGGTTGTTGTAACACTTAGGTACATAATAATCTACTTGTATATCAATCTGTGGAAACTGTTTCTGGATTGTGTTGTACTAATTGTATACTTATGTTTGTTATTGCATCTGTTTGTTTCCCAAATAAAATGAAATAAAATAAAACAAATAAATAAAATAAAAAATTCCAAGTTTCTTGGGGGTATGTCACGGCAACAAAGCCTACCGAAAGGTCCTCCTAGTGTCAAATGAAAAAATCTTCATAAAAATTAAGATTTTTCAAGGCATTAAAGTAAAGTACTTTTCACTTTTCAGCCTTTTCAGTGAAGTACTTCTGCTCATTACTATTTAGAGCAACGTATAGAGTCCTGACTCCTGCCATTCCCAGACACCTACGGCCATTCTCCTAATTACTAGTAGTAAAACAAATCCCGCCCCCAGCACAGCGGGGCAATAAAAGGCACTAATGACAGTATTGATTAGTGCTCTCTTAATGCCACATTAGTGCCCTGTTGTTGCCACATTATTGCCGCGCATTGCTAACTAGTGCTAAGTGGGCATAGACAGAGGTTTATGTTTATGTGTTGTTATAGCACTTAGGTATCGTGATTAGCGATTTTATGATAATGATGTGGGTGGAGTGAACATGGTTCAGTGGCTGGAAGGGTGGGTAGTAGTATGGGGCGTTAGGTTGTAGGGCAGTAGTCTACTTTTGAATCTCAAAAGTAGACTACTGGTATCTTCAGATTAATGTAAAGTTGAGCAATTTTAGTTTAAAACCGATAATTTAAGAAAAGGTTGTTTGTTTTTTACGCGTTCACATCGAAATTGCTGAGCCGATTTAGATGAGTTTTGGTTCAGGGATATAAAATCAATGTAGTTAACATTGATTTTTGCAATCTAATGTAACCGACAGAACCGCTCCAGGGTGACATCTAACACACTATCAAAAAGTTGGGTGCATGATAGTCACTAACGATGAGCGTGTATGATCACATGTAGGAACTTTAACAAAGCTAAAGGAATGTTTAAGGATCATAGCAATTCTATAGTTTCTGCCTAATCCGCGGCTTCGCTCATGTTAAAGCAACCTATATCTGTCTCCACAATTATTCATCAAAGTCTATAATTTAGGCGTGAAAGCGTTTTTTTAACGATGGGATATCATCAAATGACTCCTGCCGCTCTGGGGGGAGCGGGGGGGAGTGTCAGACTCTTACTGACTGAAACCCATCCGTGCTCCTCCTAATGCTCTTGGTGTTCCACGGCCGAGGTGACTCTTACAAACAAATTCCGCGAAGGTGTGAAAGCATAAAAAACTCACTTTCACAGTTATGATATTATAGTTAGGTTAGACAAATATGACCCAAACTATGACACGAATACCAGTTAATAAGTAATTGCGTTAAACAGAGTAAAGTCGTACAGTGGAGATCCTTCCACTTGTCAACACATACGTTCTCTAAAGAATTGTTGTTCACCGCGCATGTTCCTCCGGGACTCACTTGTTTACTAGTCGTGTTCTACATAACACAGTGCCATCCTCTTACAGAAGGTTATGGTCTCTCTCCATCCATTGTGGTTTATGCAAACAAGCATCTACTGTTTTACCACTTTATAAATAATACAGATTATAATACGCTGTTAGAGTTACGACAAAAAAGAATGTATATGGTCATACATAGTTTTCGTACCTTTGAAAATTTTTAACACACGA
The DNA here is from genome assembly GCA_947386135.1 of Melanchra persicariae. Classification (NCBI taxonomy): domain Eukaryota; kingdom Metazoa; phylum Arthropoda; class Insecta; order Lepidoptera; family Noctuidae; genus Melanchra; species Melanchra persicariae. The sequence continues at coordinate 14,821,802 of OX376669.1, forward strand.
ATCTGCGCTTGATCATGATTCGTGTAGATTGGTCCTTTTCACGTTGTGTGGTAATGGACTTAACCTAGTGTACCAGTAGTGTGGGTCGATAGAATCTGTCTGATAACAAACTAGAGCTGACACCAGCAACACAACGCGCCGGGGGACCGCTCTGCTACTAGGATACCAGCTATACGTAGGAGCAGTGTACATACTGACGGGCTGAGCGCTTTGGGGGACTGCCCTATATGACGTTCAAAAATTGCTGATGTTGAGCCTAGCTTTAATAAATAACTTTTGACTGCAGTAACTTCCAAATATACAGGATAAGATAATGCGCTTATCATGTAATTAAAATGAGAGTATTTATAAACGAATACATGAAAATAATTAAAATTGAAGTGTCTGTTTGTAGTGTCAAAATAACAGCATAAAGAAATGCTTTTCTAAATGTATTTGAATGTTTACGTATACAAAACAAAATATTTTTTTTTATTTTGTTTTGTTTCAAAATCACTCCAACCGTTGGAGTGATTTTCACGGGAGATGGCTGAGATTAAAAGGGTTTGCGCAAAAATAAAGTAACAGTCAAACTCATGAAACTGTGAATTCAATCCAATTCAATGGTCAGTTTTACTGGAAAATGTTTGAATTTAATTGACAGAGTCGTGGGTAGCAGCTAGCTTTGTGATAAGCAAAAAATTCGAGATAAGTAAAAACTTGCTTCGAGAGGTCACACCTACTGCTGACTACCAGACACTGACGCAAAACATGTTTTTAAAATAATCTATGTTTGATATAATTAGTTATAAGAATAACTCGGCAAGAAGTTATCTCAAACACGTAACACATAATAGTTCAAGAGCGTGTGTAGGTGCTATCGCAAGTCGTTAGCAGTGCATCTCTTGAGCGTTCTTATTTCCTGGTACTGCAGCCAGAGCTAGCAGATACCACTCTCATCTGATACTGTTTACAACATCCCTGGGACGCGGACCAGAAATAAGAGCATTCCAGATTGTGTAAACTTAACTTCGGGATTTAATATTGAGAGGAAATCTTTGAAAACATTTATTTAGAAAAGTATTAAGACATTTCCCTTTTAACCCTCGACGTGAAAGGGGTGTATTTAGTTCGAAGCCTTTTTGTGAAGAGTAAGTATTTGCTGTGTGTTGACCTTTCAGTTGCGGACCTACCTTAAATGTATTAAAAGTTAAAAGCCATTGAATTTGCAAACGGAGAAATGTTACTTGGTTAAGAAGATTTTGGGTGTTCTTTTACAAAATTACGTCTGTGTAAACTGAGTGACACATGTTTATGATACTTCCCTGTTACTGAAAAAGACATACGCAACTCAGCATACTTCCATTCGAAAGCGATGCGGAAGAATTTTGTGACGCCATAATTATTTTATCGTTTACTTAGTTGGGAGCTTACATTTCACATGTGTATAGTTAGCCGAGTGTAATAATTACATTTTTTATGTATTTTACAAATAAAACACCACATACAGTGTTCTCTGGTACAAAGTCATGGTAACAGCTCGCAGCGTGAGGTTACAGAAACATAATTATCTCAGACTTTGTAGTCTCAAAGAGCGAAGGAACATTCATTGCTGAGTATGTTCTTCATCTTTATGACTTCATGGTTAGCTGGACCATACCGAATAATATGTCGCAATCTAGAAAAGGCGACATAATCTCGAAACAAGTCGAATGTTGAAATAATGAATGTTCCCAATTCTTCATCTCAAGATAATTTTATGAAAATACGACAAAAAGTAACGCAGCAACAGCTTTACCGACAGCAACGAACTACGTGAGAGAAATCTTGCATCGCGGTATCAGAGCTTTCCGTGCAGTTTAAACATTATACGACAGCCCAAATATCAACATCGGGCGTCATCGTCGTCTGGCCATCAGTTCACTGTTTGGTCGGAGGATCCTCCGTTTACTATGCATGGCACTCCACCCAGACACACCCAGCTCCACATGCCTTTATAATATCTCACTTCTTGAAACGGCCATAAATGGATCTATTTACTACTTGGATCGTAGTTTGAACTTTCTAAATCTAGCAAAGTAATTCATTGCCTCAACCTTGAAAATGCCGTTCTCTAAATCGCCTTCAATATTTCCCGCTTACACAAAAGTCTTGGCAAGACATTCGCCCCGTATCATGGTAATGCCGCCGACGTGACTCCCCCTGAGCGGGTAACCTCGTACGAGGTTGGTACCTACGAGGTGGATTACACCCGTGCATGAACCTGACGCTTGTGCATGAACGTTAAACGTAGTTTTGTTCGCACGTAGCACGGAAACTCAGGCTTGACGGCTGTGTTTCTTTGTATTGACAAACCAGACAAAATATTTCAAAGAATTATTCCTGAAATAATCTTGACTGTTGAGCGTTATGTTGGAAGAAAGAAACTGGTTAAAAAATGTTTAGTTATTGCCAGGACAGTGGCAGATTGATTAATTATGATTAAAATGCTTGTAAAAGTTTCAGTCGGAATTTAATAACTATTGTTAATTCTTCGATAGCCTGATATTAATACCAAATAGGGTATTCCACTGAAAAAAAAACCATTAGTCCGCAAGATAGATTTTCAAAAAAATTTTGGACACGTTTTTTTTTTTTTCACTTAAACAAAAAATGACGAAGATACTACGGTAGTACAAGTTTTACTAGCGACGTGGCGTCACCAGCCCCTCTCTTAACTCTCTAACTTTGATGCGCCTTATCTTTATCAATTTTTAGCGATTTGAAATGGCAAAAAATACATGTCCAATATTTTTTTCATCTAACGTACGGACTAAACAGAATAGATTTTTTCCACCAAGTAGAACACCCTATTGATATCATTTAACATCCGAACTTCAAACTAGAAATACCTACGTACTACGAAAATGCAACGCACACAATTTCCGAGTGAAACAAAATGCAAAAACGGCATTCCGTTTCACGTACAGTCAATTCACTCTCATTTCCCTTGAAACTATAAAGCACCTCGTAGACTATGTTCTAGTGATCCTATTACTCTCAATATTTCACGGTAATATACGATGGTACATGATGTGCAATTTTTATGAAGCACCTGGTGACTGGGAGCGGCCATTACTCGCGAACTGCCCAAACTTGAGAGTTAGAAGTGCAGCGCTCGCTTGACCTCGGCTTACATAAGTGTGCTGGAATCGATGATGTAAGGAGAGGGTAAGGTATTGAATAGATTTACAATAAATGGTGTGTCGAAAGTTTCGGTTAATTAGATCAAAGTTAGAAGTTCAAATATATGGTGGAATGATTTCGTGAAAGATGTTAATGGCAGTCGAGAGGACGGTAAATAGAAATGAAGTGCCCAAATAAAATGGTTGATCGATATAGGTATTCCAGTTGACATGTACAATACATGGAAAGACATGTCATCGATCGATGAATCGTAATCTAGTTTAGGTAAGACGTTTTCGATTCTTTTACACGTGAGGGAGAGGCAATCCTCACGCCCAAGCCAACGGGAGACGCCCTGGGCGTCGGGAGTCACAGGACGATTACCGGCTGCCATAGGTGCGGACGACGAGCGTTGGGTGGCTTGCCGTCCGATAAGGACAAGTAAGGCCCGGGTCGACGGCGAGTTGGGTTCCACTCGTGCCTCAAGGAAATGTCAGCATTGTTGACGGAGACCGCTAGGGCCAGAGCCTGCCAGGGTACAGGAATAGTTCCCGTGACCTGAAGAGTTACCGTGGCTCTGGAACGCAAATGACATTTGAAGGAATACGGGTGGGTTTTAAGCAGTAACAGCCTGACACTCTCACTCACTCCGCCGAGAGCGGGAGGAGGCACTTGATGATTTCCCAACCACAAACTAAAAGGTTCCCATCTTGACTTTAACGAATATTTGTATGTAGAAGTTTGGGAAAAAAAACTAAAGCAGTCGGTGGTCTCAGCAAGTAGAGTACCGAGTAGCGATTGTAGTAGTAGTACCTTTTAAATATAACATCTTGGTTACTCTTGTTCATTAAAAGGAAACGTTTTCGGATATGTTGTTAAACATCGTCTTTTCGATTACAAAACCCTCTGATTTTATCCTGATTTTCCTCTTAACGAAAAAAAAACTAAAATGATAGTTATGTGCTGTCTTAGTTCACTTGACAGTCCTTGTGTGATGGTGTGTGTGTGTGTGTGTGTGCAGGGGTTTCCTAAACTAGACGAAAATTGTTTATTTTGTTTCCATGTTTGTAGAGGTAATATCTGGAAGTACTAATCCTGATTACGAAGATCCTTTCACTGTTTGAAAGCTAAACTATCACTAAGGACCTGCTCCTATGAAATAAACCACGGCGAGGAACCCGCGGGAACAGCTATCTCTATAAATGCGAAAGTAACTCTGTCTGTCTGTCTGTTACACTTTTACGCTGAATGGATCTTCATGAAATCTGGTAGATGTATAGCCTGGGAAATGGAAAAGGATATAGGATACTTTTTACGCGATAACTGACATCCACGCGAGCGGAGCCGCGGGCAAGAGCTAGTCCAATAATTATAAATGCGAAAGTGTTGTTATACTTTCATGCCTAAATCGCTGGACCGATTTTGATAAAAAAAAATAGGTTCCAGTAGACAGTTATAGGATACTTGCAAGCGAAACCACATAGTATTTCATAAAATCATAATAACATGTACATGATTATGTTTAATTCTGCAGTAATATTATACCCATGAATTAATTACTCTGTTAGTATTCTAAACAAGCAACTGACATAATAATGTAATTAGTTATTATTGGCACAGCTTTCTTAATATTTGGACAGCGTTCACCAACATTATTCTATTCAAGTATGTAGGTGTACTACTCCTGTATTTCTATAAACGGATCCCCGATAGTAGAAGGCTATCTTCCTTACTTGAAGACGTTTCTAGAGCAGAGCTATTCAAGAAATATTTTCTTTAAAATAATAATCGTATAATGTTCTGTCATCATTGCGTGTTCTGTGCGGGTGTGTATGTACAGTCATGTCGTTGCTAACTTCGCCACTTTATTAATTGATTTATCCTTATGAAATCAGGACACGTTATACTTTTTGAAGCTATGGAACTGAACGGAATACTACTTAAAAAAATATGCTCTGCAGACAGAGTCTAGTCATCCTACTATATGGTCACAACATACAATTTGATTGGCCTGTTCATGATGTGGTGTGTTTGAGTAAGGCCAATCACATAATAATGTTTGAAGGAATTTTGGGCAACCCGGCCCGTATAGGTTAGGTTCGAATGGGATGACGAGAGCTAGAGTAAGCGAACTATGAGCTTCTGTCATATTTTTATTCATGTTAGGTGCCTTTAAACCTAAAGAAATAAGAGCCAGGCGCAACAGAGCTTCATCGTAGAGGACCGGATTGAGGTGGCCATTTCATGAAGTGGCCATCCAATATGAGCATGACATGTTTTGTGTCCAATTTAATTTAATTTAGGTGTGTACCATTGTTTGGTTGACCTTTGCCGATGTACTGGAACATAACAATATGTGTTATTTATAAAATTTTATAACTAGCTGCTGCCCGCTTCTTCGTTCGCGTGTATGTCGCTACTTAAAAAGATGTCACTAGTTAATAAAATATTATAAATGTTTATTTGTGATAGTGTCATATTTTGTGATTTTGTATCAACAGAGTGTCATTCTATGCGATTGACTTTACGACAATAGCGAACTGATAAAGCAGTTTGCAACACGCCTATAGCATGTTACAAACCGGAATCAAAACTAGGCTTTAAACTGACGAACCCATCTTTTCTAAGATTGTAAGCTTACACTCACACATTTCATCCGGCTCGTAAGGGCCTGCACACACTGCCGCGCGTCGCCGAGACAAATTAGTGCGAAGCAGTCCACTTGCGTTAGTCACGCTCGCCGCGCGCTGTCGTATATTTATTGGATATTTTCTCGCTCCTGTCGACAGATGGATGCGATATATATCTCCGTTTGTAGTGGCGCTCAGGCGTTATGTTTTGTCCTGATATTAGTGCTTTGGTCTCGGGTTGTCACACAAAAAACGTTTTGTTCTGTAAATAGTTGTGACACTGTTGTTTTCCTTTTAGAACGCTGTAAGGATATAACGGTAACTAATAACATTCTGTAGAGCAAAAATAAAGTTTATTCTTTCCAGTATTTTCGGAAATTCAGGAGGCTTAAACGACCAACCTCACAAGACCTGAGGGCCAATTCTACTAATTTTTATACAACGTTGTCAATCGCATGTCTGTTGCAAACGGTCAAAAAGCCTCAATTCCCCTACATTTTTGACAGATTGCGATTGAGATGCGAATGCGAACGTTGCTTAAAAATGCGTAGAATTGGCTCTCTGATGCTATGACAGTTGACATACAATGCAACGGAACTACGTGGGGGCACCAGCGGGCGCATACCAAGCACGACTAATCGCTATCATGACTATTCATGACACAATAGATACTGTCTGTCAATAGATACATTTTTACTCTGTATTTTACCTAATTTGTAGTGAATGCTGTAAGTGGCACTTAACATTGTATACGTCAAATAATACAGTCCTTAATGATATTATCTCCGGTTTCGGAATAAGATACGAGTTTCTAAATTGGGGACTTGGTTATCAATACTTTAGCATGTATACCTAACCATCATAACCCATCATTTGGCAATAAAGTTGAGTTTGTGTGTCAGGCTCAACTTTCAGAAACCCGGGTTAGTGTAAAGTGTAATCATTATAATAACTTTGTATTTTTTTGTGCGATAAAGATTCTGTTTTCCTCTCAAAGTCGGAATCCTGAAAGCCGCCGACAATCCATACAATCATTACTCTAGTTCATCAGGGCGCCTTGTTCCCGCGCCGGGCGTCTTTTGTTTCCCATTCATTCTCTCATTCTTCTATACTTTGAAGTTCAGCGTGAAGGTGCTTCATGTAGCCCTCGGCAAAGACTGCGGTAATCATTAAATTAATTAGTTCTTTCTAGAACTGTATGTTAGTTCTGAATAGGCTCTGTTTGTCTGACACGTGGATGTTCTGAAAATGAGACTAAGTGAGCTACCTGAGCGATATTCTATCAGCGAATCAAATTAAAAGTCAACTACCAGCTATTTGGGATGCGCAAGTCACACTACTATACATTTGTTATATCTTAATTGCAGTGCAGTAACAGTCATCTAAATCACTTGATCTGGGTTTGACAATCTATATTTAAGCTTATGGAAGACGCCCGCGGTCAAGCTGCTGTGCGCGGCTTGGTAATATAAAAATACTGTGTACACGATTTAATATCGTTTAAAGATTGTAAATTCCGTTTAGATCCGATGCAATGCGAGCCGTTTGGCGGAAATTTTTCTTTAAGGTTTAATATAATTCTATATTAGAAAGATAATTATGATTTGAATCTAAATTCAAGAGAGAATAATGGCCGCAGAGTGTAAAACCGCTAGTTTTAATGACTCAAACACGAGGAGTGTACTCACAAAGAGAGTACATTAACATTACGAGTAAGCTCTCATGTGTGAGTGTCAGGGACCTTGCCACAGTGCAGAGGAGTGCAGACGACTCAATACTCAATACTCAATACTTTATTGCATTCCATAATGTGTACATTATATGTGTTATGATAGGAAGGCCCATTCTCAAACAGAGAAGGTATTGCTCATTGCAGTTAAGTTCACAATTACTGAGAAGCTTTATGGTTTTTAATATTAGATATTATTTACAAGCTTGCGTTTGACCACAATCACTCCTGCTGGGAAGCAATGACTGGTCGACGATGGAGCACCCTTGCTTGTAAGTAATCTATCACTCCTGACTTTAAGACGCCTAGGATGTAACTATCAGGAAACATTTCCACTCCATAGCTATACGCACAATGAAAGTAATGACTATGCTGCTCGTAATTTGTTGTTATTATCTAGTAGAAGCATTGGAAGACTTGATTACTATTACACTAACATGATCATCATTGTACAATCGCACAACGAAAACGTTGCTTTTTTAAAGACGGCTTCTTTATCACGTAGCTTCTGTTGGCGACTTCGTCCGCGGAAAAGAAAAAATCTCATGACTCTTTGCAATATTCACAAACGAACAAGTTTGGTACCTAATAATTGATTTTGTACCAAAATTCTGAGCAATTTCAATTCAAATTTAAGTAATTGAAGCCGTCCAAAGTTTTAATAAATTAATAATACCCATTGATTGATTTATCACTAAAAACAAAACACGCTCGCAGGAGTGATTCAAATTGTCAGCTACACAATAAGCGCTCCATTTCTATGTGTAAGTACTTCACTACTTATCAAAAAAATAAGTCGCTCCGCCGCATAATGTCTGTCTGTCTGTCTGAAAAAAAAACCTGAACGGTTTTCACCAATAAATGGAGTGATTCATGGAAAAGGTTTAAGAATGTAGCATAATTTAAGTATAAAATATTTGATTTTGTGTCAATTGGCTGAATTATGACGATGATATTTGAAGCCAGAGCGGATTGCCAGCATTCTGATTAAATTGCCACAGGTAAAAAATGTTATTATTTAAAATGGCTCAGTTCCGCCAACGTTTTATTTTCACCGCTGCACGTGGAGCGCGCGTCCGCCGTGTGATCCTCTCTTTACTGTCGCTCTTCATCACTACACACGATATCTGCGAGAACCTTTCGCAGCTTTTTCGATAGTTAGCTTCGCAAACGGCTTTACTCGGCTGCGATTCAGATAATGTTCGTTTGATCGGGATTTTCTCTCACTGTTTATAACTATTAAAGTAAAAGAGTTACAGAGGTTAACTCTTCTGATTATACCAAATAATAGTAGTTTATGCAACGACCATATAAAAAGGGTTATTAAAACACGAGTGTGGGTTTATCACACGAGGCGTAGCTGAGTGCGATAATAGCATCACACGAGTGTTTTAATACCCAATTATATGCCGTTGCATACACTATTTTATCTTCACTCATACAGTTGAAATAAAATAAGTGGAAAAATAGTTTATTCCAATATGGCGGATATTCTCATTGCGTATTCGAATGACTGCACAGCGCGCTCATCCATAGACAAAGATAAAAGCTGGCTCAATGACTTAAGTCAATGAGCCCGCGCCAAAAATTAAAAAGAAATAGTGTGTTATAAAAATTAAAAAGTGATTTTATGATGCAGTTGTTTAAAAATCGAAGGAAAATGTTGAACTGTAATGGTTTTTTTTTAATTTTACCTGTCCACGAAAAAAAAGTACGTGTTTATGCATTCGTTTTTGAACTCGAATTTGGAACATTACGTTGTGAGTGTAGATAAAGATTAAAAACTAGTAGGATTACTAATAGAGTAAAAACTTAATTGATCAGAAGACGAACATAAGAATAAAATTATGATATTGCACACTTGTTTAGTGGAGTTTAAACACACACGGGTGGGGGTTTAAGTCTGTTGGGCAAGCTGAAAGACACTGCAATATAGAACTAAAGTACCAGGGCATAATAATGAAAAGGAGTAGATTTTCTGCACTCATCTATTTAATCCGCTCATCTATGTGTTACATTATAATCTCAATGAGTATAAGGGACCTTTTACGGTCCCCATGATCCCGGGCGGGGAAGAGACGCGCGGAGGGAGGGGACTGTCCCAGTCAAAGGAGTATGGACCTTATGCTAGTGCATGGAGCTAATTGTGCGCGATTAATTTGATATCACACCTTTTCGGACAAAACAAAATTAAATGCTTTCACATAAACACCGCGAAACGACTGATGTAATAATATTCATTCAAAAATTCTGACCTATTAATAATTAATGTATCTTATGTAAACAGACGTTTGAATCGTAAATAATGTTTAATTGGCAGCTGATTTACGTTTTGTTTAATTATTACGAAAACGATTTATTATATGAATTCGGTACATTAATACTGTTATTTAAACCCCAATTTGTTACTACGCTATTTAAACTAAGTAATAAATTGGAATTCAGTCTAAAAATAACTGGGAATTGTAACAGATATCTTGGAAACTTCTGTCAACCTGGTACAGAATAGGTTTGCATAGCAATCGAAGTGTCGTCGTGAAGGTTGCAGGCTTCCGCTGGTTGGGAGACGCCCAGCCGGTCTATTCTGACAACGTCTCACTGTGGATATGTGGAGTGAGCGTGAAGTAAGTTGTCAACCCATGTAATCAAGGCGAATGGTTCAGTTCACTACAAGCTTGCAACACCACCTAGGTTTTCACAGTGAGAAGTTTGTAGAAGCGCACTGCAAGACCGTCTGGTCTGTCGATGGTCGGCCCTTGGGCCCATGTCCAGCAGTGGACGCCTGTCGACTGAACTGATGATGATGATGGAGCCTCGTGACTTTACCTAACTCTCCGAGAACTAGATACATAACAGTTGATGTTAGTGCAACGAACGCTTGAGTGCTGATGACACAGCGATATCGTTTGATTAATTCCAGCTCCGTTAATTAGTATGTACTAGTTATGTGCGTCCCGATATGTGATACACGTCGTTAGTTTAAGATAATAATGTGCAGTTATAATTACATGGTTCATTACACAAGATGCCTGTGGAGCAGACAATCGGTCAGCCTCTTCCCAACTACATTGGGGTCGGCTTTCACTCTCACCGGGTGTAGCTTAAAACCAGAATTTTACATGCATCTGATCAAGACTGGTCAGATTTTCTAGTTTCTGACAAGCCGTAACGAATGCCAAAGACAGCCGGAATCAACGGCGTTACGTGCTTCCCAAGGCCGCGAGGAGTCATAGTAGGTTGAGATGTTCACCCATCCACAGACCTACTTGGCAAGCGTTGCTTAACCGTAAAGATCAACCCGTGAGGCTATTAATATTCAGCTACGAGCCCAATAATAATAAGATTAAAAATATGGTTGCAATAAAAGAGGTCTGAAAAACTCGTTCGATATCCGAAAAAGACGACACGTCGCGGGTTCGATTCCCGCACGGGACTAATATTTGTATGGCCTACAGATAGTTGTTCCGGGTCTGGCTGTTTGTGTATGTGACTTTGTATGTTTGTAAACGCACCCACGATACAGGAGAAATTCCTAGTGTGGGGCAACGTTTTTCTAAAAACAAAAAAAAATATGACACGAACAAACCAAAATTGTGTTTCCAGGAACATGAAAATAATGCAGCTCTTTTGCTATTTTATGTAACATACATAAATAAACGTACAATCTAATTACTTCAATAATACATTTTCTACTAAGAAAAACACAATTTCATTTTAAACGCAATAATAACTTTATCGTGAACTAACCCTACAATATGAAAGGTATAGAACTCAATCTATTACTGGAAAGTTCATTCCAATTGAGTTCTCATGTTCTGATAAAATTAAAAAAATCACGGGAATATTGAAAGTCGCTTTAACTCGAGTCCCTTCAAATAGGAATAATAAACTTCTCATTTGATTTCAATGAACTTCATTGAAATCAAATGAGAAGTTTATTTTTGTCAGGTTTCTTCATTCTTGATTTTTTTCTTTTATTATGACGTTATTATTTAAAAATTTCTCATTTTATCACGTGGGTGATTATCAAAATAAGACTATCCGGACAATTCATGTACTTTACATTAGAAAAATCTTCGAAAATAACCTCTACAACTATACAAGACTTTCATAATTGTCGAGTGACCAGCTTTTGCCCGCGGTTTTGTCCCCTGTAAAGTAGCCTATAACCGTTTCTATGGAGGACCCTAGAAACGGTTAAGTATAGGCTACTTTATAGCGACTTTTGATTAATTTTACAGAGATAGATGGGAATCTATCTCTGTAAAATTCATCAAAATTGGCTGTACAATTGAAGCGTGAAAGCGTGACGAATGAGTCGACTCACTTTTGCATTATTTTATAATGTTGGTAGGAAGAGTCGCGTTTGAGAACTAGCTCAACGAATAGTGAACGATGTGACGCGGATGTGGTCGACGATGGGGCACGCTTGCTTAGAAGTAACGTATTATCAGTTACGGGGAGTAATTGATTATATTCACTACTGTTGGTAAGTTGATCTGGATCTTTAGAGATAGAATCTGGGCCTAAATAATACTGGACGCCAAGAATCAGAGTAGATCAAAATAAACCACTTTTTTTTTAAACGTTGCCTCACACTAGGAATTTCTATCACAAACAGCCAGACCCGGAACAACTATCTGTAGGTCATACAAATATTTGTTCCGTGCGGGAGTCGAACCAGCGACACGCAGCGCAGCAGCCAATCAACCACTCAACCACTGCGCCGACCGTGTCGACTAACTTTACTAGCGGCAGCCCGCTACTGCGTATGTGTGGAAAGTTACTGTTCTATCCCTCGGGAACAGTGTCTTTTTCTAGATGAAAGGTAGGTTAAGATCGTATGTTACAATTCTTGACAAATACTTTATGCTGTTAATTTTATTCCAGTTCTTCTTGAGAAGCTAATCTGTCTCTGTAGCTTTTAAAACAAGTTGTTCTTTTCTAGCTTGAAACTACGCGATTATATATGCACATTCACTGTACACCAACTGTATCGCACAGTACACTAAACACGTCTAGGTAACTGACACCGACACTCACATAACAAGTGAACGTCGCTTTAACTTGATCTTAGCGCCTTTGACAACACAACATAGTTAAGTAGATTTATAAAGAAAGTCAAACTGTGCGAAAAAACTACCAAACTTATTTTGATGTACAGTATATTCTATCTGTTTACCATATTATACATTCGCACCCAACCGCGCCAGAACATTGCCGCCGCGTCGCGAGATACTTCGGTCTAGACGATCCAATAACGAGCCAATTTGTGGCGTCAAAAAAACGTACGCTTGACCCCTGTCCAAGACCTAACGATGTGAGACGATCCCTATACGCTACGTTTAAGTATATGATACGCTGTCAGCGATAAGACCGCCACTGCACACAAACAATTAACTTTGTGTAAAAGAGTTGTGTAATACACATGTGACTGTTCCTGAAGTACCACAGCCGGATATAATTTTAGTTTTTCCTAATATTTCCTAGATTTAGTATTAAATCTGGTTTTCCCTATGTATGGTGTAGATACAATAAAGCACATTATATCTACCACACACATTATTTCTATCTATCTATCCATTTCCGAGTATCAGACTGATTGTCTGGTGACATAAGAAACACCACAGCTTCCCACAGATGCCAGTAACATCACAGTACAGTGTAGTGCCTCCATATGCATGAGATGATAATCTCGCGGTGTCTGTCTCCGAGCGAGTGTGAGTTCTGTGAGCACTTCACTCACCGCCTCGCGACACTTGCACCGACTTGAGGATTACGAGTCGACTCCAGTTTTATTTACTGTGAGTTTTACCGATGATGGAGAGTTTGTTATTTTGTTGGGAAGTATTGTTCAATATCCGTTTTTGTTTTGCTTGAATGAGGGTGGTTTTTAGTAGGAAGTCGCGTATGGAGTATAATTTTTATTTTCTCTTGATGAAGTATTTTTTTCGTAGTTTATTATCAGCTATTTACAAAAGCTTTTTGATTTGTTTTAAATGAGTTTGTTGTTTTGATCGGCAGAGTGATTGCGTAATACCTACACAAATTCAAACAATCAATTGCAATATCGTTCATTTTGTTGGTTCGACAGTATTTATTGCATGTTTTGCGTTGTGCAGCAGATGTACTTTAAATATGTGAAGCAATTGACTTTAGCTTGTATTAAATTTTTGAATCAGTGTTTAGTGGGCTTCGTTTAAGTTGTTATCAAAACCTAATGAGGTTCGCTATCTATCCCCAGTGTGTGACATCAATATTCGTGATAATTATAAACCGATCACTTTAAAGTTAATACGCCTGCACACACTACACGCATAGATTCTAAAGTCCACAGCTAATGGTCGTTGGACACGCGAGTCAACTGATTATTTAGTTAGAACTTGAACATCGATACTTTGTTGTGATACACATAGTACCTGTTGTTAAAGTAACTATCTACATATACAGGGTGTTGCAGAAGGGCGTGCTCATCTAATGACTTTTTAATTAGTCCAATGTAGTTGGTGGCATTAAATCTGTGATTTAACTAAAATAAATTACACCAAAATCATCGGGCAGCTTGAACTTTTTTCTGGATTTTTTGATAAAAGTAGTGTTTATTTTAATTTTTGCAATTGTTTCTTAACTGTTTATCAGATATATAACATCATCCTTTAATTTTAAGATGACCACGCAGCTCTAAAACATCCTGTATAATCTAGACAAGCGCCCTCGCTTTAAACCAACACTTTGACATGTTAATGCGTACCGCCGACACATCTGACACGATCACACACAAATACAATCACTGCTTACAAATACAACACGAACTAATTGAGGAACATACAAGTTAATTAGAATGTTGACTGAGACAACCTCATGCTCAAGAACTGAATTAATTAACATTCAATAAAAACACGGTAACAGAGACAATGTTAACAACGGGAGGACAAGAAATAAGTTTCATTTTAAATTTGACTAGTTTTGTCCTCGGCTCTGTTCACGAAATTAGGCATAATAATCGTGACAGACAGCTAATTTTCTCAGCGGTAAATTACCCCAAGGCAAATTCTTCCCAGGATAAAAAGTATGCTATGTCCCAATCCATGACATGCGCAAAGTTTCACTAAATCCGTTTATCTGTTAAGACGTGGAAAGGTAACAGACAGACGGATTTACTTTTGCATTTATAATTATTTTTGTATCATCATCATTTCAGCCTGCAGACGTCCACTGCTGGACATAGGCCTCCCCGCGCGTGTCGCCACAACAACCGGTCCTGTGCGTCTCGCATCCATCGGCTTCCCGCGACTCTCACCAGGGTCAACGCTGCGTCTTCCGGTATGGTCATTTTAGTTTTATTTATTTCCTCAAGCAATTTACATTGTGTTCTAATTGTACAAAACAGTACATTACACGATTACAGAAGCAATAATTAAGTAGTATGCATGATAACATGACTGGTTTTGCATGCCCCCTACTGACCCAGTACTGATAATGATAAGCTTGGTGTTAGTCAAGTAAACGAAATTAAGTTTGACATAGAAAGATACGCTCACACGATCCAAGATACATACATGTAAGTGTCTGCCAATTGTATTTACCTAAAATAACGTAGCTGTTTCAGCGTCTAAAGGCCGGTTCCTGAGTTGAGAATTTTGAGTTATGAACGTGTAAAACCCAACTTTAGTGCCAAAGTTTTCAGAAGTCGGCGGTAAAAGTTACAAACAACGACTCACTGAAATGTTTGCATGTATTCTAATTTGGTCGACATGACGTTGATATTATTTGCAGTATGAAATAACAACAGTTTCATTAAAATTGTGCTCACCGGTCAACAACTGCAAAACTTTAGATGTAATAATAAACCGGCGAGGAACGACATTTGACACACAGGTATTGTTAGCAACCACCATTTATTTTTGTGACTCGCGCAGTGCCTACGCAACTTAAAAAAAAATCATACTGGTTATTGAACTTGCGTTAGCACTTCATCATCCATGACTTCTGATTAACTTTGTGACACTTAGGACGACTTTAGCAGGTATTAACGAAGATTCTAAACGAATCAAAACGAGGTAATATTCTTGAAATCCGAATGCATTTCTTTTCAAATTACATTTAGCGATATCTAAGTAGATATCGCAAAATATTTCAATTTTTGTATCCAGACAACGTTATGGTTGTACAGAATGTAACGCAGTACAAACCTCTCAATTTTATTTTATTTTAGAACAAACAATGTCGGTCACAGTTTGAATAAAGCACGAAGCTCATTTTAATTAGACCTTTGTAAGGTAATTAGTGTAAGTTAACAACGTTAACATTATAATTATGAAAGCCGTAAATTAGTTAAAAAGATGTCCGCTTCCGGCGCCACGTATTTAAATAAATTATTAATAAACACACGACAACCGTAACCTCTAATGAATGAGCCACGTCACGTCACGTCAAACTGAGTGGTCACGCTTCTCTTACACTCAACAGTAAAAGTGGACACTATTATTAATAAATGGGTACTATTATAGTAAAACTCACTCACCGTCTAGCAGGAACAGCAGCCTGAAGATGAGGTGACAAATCCTTTTCATCTTAAT
The DNA here is from genome assembly GCA_947386135.1 of Melanchra persicariae. NCBI lineage: Eukaryota > Metazoa > Arthropoda > Insecta > Lepidoptera > Noctuidae > Melanchra > Melanchra persicariae. The sequence goes on from OX376669.1 coordinate 14,837,884, forward strand.
CATTTGCCGACACTTACTCAACTACTTACAACAAACAACTGGACATTAAACTACACGAGTACTGTCAAACTATTCGAGGTATTTAGGGATCACAATAATTATTTTTTAGTATTAAATTTTCACTAATAATTTGGCTAGAACTTAATTATTATTATCAAAGTCACTCCGCGCGAGTACGTGCTCATAGCGCGACGGGACGTGCGCTTGCCACCGAATCCCAGCGGCTACTGACGCGCCCGCTCCGGCGCTACGCGAACACGGAGCTACGCGGCTACGACGCTACGGCGCTACGGTACTACGGCGCTACGGCGTAGCGCTACGAGATTGCTCATTATTCCGGAGTGAGTCAGGCAACGTATTCACTACATTATTTCGTTTAATAAAGTTGCCGCGGCGTGTATGCAGATGCGTTTACATAATGTTATGGAATTTTAGAGAGTACCGAGCGGAGGCGGGAGCGAAGCTACTGCAAAATTAAAGTGACGCTGACACCGGCAGACGTCGGCGCGGATTAAAACAGGATAAGCGTAATCAAATTTATTTGAACGTGAGAGCTCCTGAATTATTGAATCAGCGACGTCGCGAGCTCTCGACACTCTCGACGTACACTTGATACAGCGAGGATATAACTGAGTACATAGCGGCTGTCGTCTTATCTTGAGATGCAAACAAAGAATTAGAAAAGACTTCAATACTATATGTCTAGTAAGTTCCTACAGGCGTAACTGCTGAGCGTGTGATCCTAGGCGGGCTGTCTAATATACGTGACAATGCGATAAACGTATTTGTCAAAATATCACTATCACTTCTCTTCAGTACCTCACTAGTCATTACTAGATAATATAAAACAAAGACCCCTCCCGCTTCTGTGCGTGTGTAAGCGATAAACTCAAAAAAAACAGAACGGATTTTCATACGGTTCACACCAATCAAAAGGACAGTGTGACTCATGAGGAAGGTTTTGGAGCATAGGTAGTTCATTATGGTTTTATGTAAAATGACTAAATTATGACGACAATTTTTGTTGAGGATGTCGCAAAAACCATGCCTATGGTAGCTTCCCGAGTGAGCCAGGGCAAAATGTTTGCATTCTCCGATATCATCCGTTGCTTGGCAGTTCAATAAAATAGTCCGTTGTATAATAGAATTCGAGTTAACATTAGGCATCTCCCACTGTCTCTCGCTATGCTACACCAAAGTTAGGACGTGTGTACGCGCCCTATGACAAGGGACTAAACATACCTAGCGCGTGTTCTATACATCTCTGCCTAGCCCTTCTAGGAGTTGAGCCTGACGATATGTTTAGAACGTTGTGAATTACATCCTGAGGCCAGCATCCGTCTGTTAGACACAGATGAACTATTATCTCATCCGAAAAAAACAAGATTCACGCTCAGTGCTGCGACCTTCACGTGAAAACTTCATCTGGAGCTATCTCAGGGCATCTGAGGACCGACCACAAAAACGATCGTTAGCCCTAACCTTGTCGACTAATTATTTCTAGCATTTACGCTTTTAATTTGTACTAGGTGGCTATTATTTGAGGTATTTTGTCCAAGAATAGCCTCAAACCCTATCTGCTCCCTCGAGAGTCGTTAGAGGTCGCCACTAGTACCGTGTTCCGTGTGGTACACCTCGGGAGCTGTGCGTGACTTACAAACAATAATGGATTGTTTTATTCCGACAAATGTAATATTATGATCAGTTGATTTACGTCAAAAATTCAATGAATGCTCGCTGTGAATTTATAAATCTTAACCTCATATACGGGGTTATTTTTTAATGACCGGCCAAATTTTCCGAATATGAAAATGGGACCGACTGAAATCACGAAAAAAAAAAAAAAGCTGTTTCATACAAAAGTTCAATACCTACTCGACTAAAATATATGAAACAGCTGATTTTTTTTTCGTGATTTCAGAGTCGGTCCCATAGTGAAAGTTGTTCATATTCGTGGGTAGAACACACAGTGAAAATTTGGCCGGTCATTAAAAAATAACCCCGTATAACCTAGCGTCTACCCGCTGTTTTCATGGATTTTCATTTATTCATAATCTTTGATGCAACTGTGATTATTCTTATTGCTTAATGTTACAGGGAAGTTAGAAGTTATGTCGGTCACACAATTATTTTCGTTCTGTATTCTGCTGGCTGAGTTTTCAGCTCAAATGTGAACAGAACATTTAGCTTCGCTGATAATGTCGTCTACTGCGATCATTTGATAAACCAATTGGTCTAGTTGTTTATTAGTACTTAATAGTTACATTAAGTTCCATCTAACTGAATATTATATTGTTGTTAATTTTGAACATATTAAAAGATGTATCAGTTTGCCAAACATGGTGTGTAGTTTCGCACATTAATGATTTTTAAATGGTCAATAATATTATTCCAATTCAGAGGTACATGTGCAGTAGCGTATGTGTTGAATATGTAATACCATAATCATTTCAATTCCTGATAACCAAACTATTTGTGGATAAACCTAACTATGAAGTTCCATAACAGTTAATGTTACCATTTATGAACAAACCACCACGCTGGTTAACTCGAGTGCCAGACGAAACGGTTCAAGTTGCAAAAAGAAGTCAATTGAGATAAGACGCGGGTGAGGGGGGAACAACATTTACAGCTATTCTAAGGTGCAAAACACTTAACTAATTAAGTGCTATTAAAGTAAGTAATGTTGTACGGTAGGGTGCGCACAGTCAGGAGCAACAATGTGTATACCGCTGTTTACTTACTTTTGGAGAAGCTCGTGGCTGAATAGTAACAGGCACACGGGTCGAGCAACGCTTGCCGAGGACAGTCACGTGAAGGGTGACTTCACACACCGAGATTCCTCCGTGACTCGGAAAGCACGATAAGCCGTTGATCCAGTTTGTCATTTATAGGTCTTTGGCAGTCGTTTGGCGTCGTCTGGACTGTCAGAATCCAGAACTCTAACACCAGTGGGTTGTGGAGGTCTGGTAGTCAGTCGCTCCACTTAAAATACTGGAATTCAGCTGCTATGTACTTCCAATCCGGTTAGATTGGAAGTACATATTGGGAAAAAGGCTAGGCGGATGATGAGTTTATTTACTTTTAGTGATATTCAAAACGACTTTCTTTTTTTAAACACAGGCAGCACCTCCCACTGAACTATTTACTACACATACTTGTCGGGTGGAGGAACTCATTATTATTTGGCAACTCATTATACTGTACAGATGGGAACGAGATAAAATTAATTACATTGTGGACCGCGGACATGACATTGTATGTAGGTAGTTATCAGCTATATGTATAGCTTGCCTATCTGTCGCCATACATAGTGCCCTGGTACACAGATACGGACCAATTTGTTATTTAATGGGTTTTTTTTCGGGTTTACGTTATTTTAATTATTGAAAATTAATTATTACAACATTTATGGCGATAACAAAGTAAGTTTAAATAATCTCTTTATTCATTAAAAAAACTTCCCATAACCTGTGTCATAACTTAGTTTCAAAACTGATTAGATTAGCAGATTCATCATAAAATCTGCTAATATAAAAATTCATTACTATGCTAGGCCAGCTCAAGTTAAAAGTGATACCACAAATGTTTTGTATTACTCTCTATAACGCTATCAGTGTCGAATCTGATGGAGATTCGTTATTGCCTCCTGCATCGGGTCAGAACCAAAGCATATTGCTGACAAAGAACTGCTAGAAAACCTTCAAAATATATTACAGTTCGTCGATTGTTAAAGGAAACGTACTTTTTTCTACGAAAGAAATAAAGGTGTGTACATAAAAAGTAAGTAGTGCAGACTCGTTCACCAGTGCACACATCTATCTCCTTTAAACTTCGTGTGCGGAGAACAAAGCGCTGTCTTCTCCACTGCACAACTTTAAACATGATTAAATTATAAAACTGTCAGTCGACCAATGAGCGCAGCTCGACCAACTTGTGCAAAAACTTTGAGCACACAAGTACTCCAGTACTAGTGGGAGAGAGCCACAACACATTGGAATTCATCGCGTCACCGCGACGCCCGATTCATACCACAAAGTACCGACTACGGAGTTTGCATTCTTTTTCAACGGCTCGCAACTTTACCCGCCTCAACAAGAGAGAGAGGTAATTGTTGTTTCTTGTTGTGCCAGAGAGAGATGGAAGGTGGAGCGAGTCTGTAATCGTGGCAGATTAGTTTCTGTTGAGATTTACAGTGGTTTATTGTTAAGTCTTCAGTGTATATATAGTACATGCCAGTATTAGTACTTTGTGACAGAAGTAAAGATCGTGGATCTTTTAAACTAACATGAGTGTTTAAAAGTAAACCAAAAGAACAACTAATAGAAGCGTGAAACAGGAGGAACCTATTAAGTTTACTATGCCTTAATAGGCATAGTAAACTTAATGGGTTCCTCCTAAATGAAAGGAACCTAATGGTTCCTCCTGTTTCACAGGTGTTTTTCTGTGACAAAAAGACAAATAATACTGATTAAAGTCCCTGTCTGGGTTCGAGCCAATGACAGGGTCGACACAAGCCAACGCTGCTGCTGTCGCCGCCGCTGCCACTGCTCGGGAGGGGGCTGAAATGTAGTGCTAGTAACGGCGCCATTTTGCCTCCTCCAGACGTACGTTAGTCACTGCGCCTCTCAGGAACTGATGCTCCTGAGCAAGACGCAGTGATTGACGCCTGCGGACATCGAGCAATGAGTAGCTCGCTGTCCGATCAGATCAGGCCCGAGTCGACGGCGCGTCTCACTCCAAGCGCGCCAGAAAGAGCAGTCAGCAACGGAGACGGGGCCCGCCAGGGCCAGAGCCTGCCAGGGTACAGGAATATGTTCGAAAGAATTACCGCGGCCCTAAAAAGTAAAAGGCACTAGGAGGAGTACGGTTAGTCAGTAAAAGTCTGACACTCCCTGCCGCTCCACCCAGAGCCGAAGGGGTCATTTGATGATTTCCCACCCTCGAAAAAAAAAAAAAACCAACGCTGCTCTCTCTCTGGATTATAATATACTACCTAGCTTTTAGCCGCGACTTCGTACGCGTATATCCAGCTGTTTCCCGCTCCCGTTGGAATTTCTCGTTCCCGATATACTTCCCTTTGCCTGTAGCCTTCCTCATGAATGTGGCTATCATATACAAAAAATATCTTCAAAATCGGTTCAGTAGATCCCAACCCTACAACCTCACAAACTTTACCTCCTTATAATATTAGCGCCTTCTTCGTGCTGTTTTAAAAGATTATAATAGAATACTCTTCATTATGTAGGTACACCATGACAGTTACAGAAAAGATAGACAAAGGATGGGCGACGTCTTTATAGAAAATCTTCGGATGGATTGAAAATAGAGAAGGAAAGAAAGAAAGAAAAACAGTTTATTTACGTGAAAGTGACCAACCAGCATGTAGTTGGACTGTCTACCACGTATGTGATATTATAATATTTCTAGGGCTGTCTCCAGGCATTCGCGTGTGGGCTCAAAGTTGAAATAAGCCTCCATTTTCACAACTAAACAGTTCAAAATACTTCACATAAAACTCGAAAAAAAACTGCGTGAAACTTGAATGGATTGAAAGTTGTTGTCTGTTTGTCCTTTATTTAGTTTTGTGCCAGAGGACAGAATGTACCGCGTAGAAACTGTGCGGTTTTCAGCTGTGAGAATATTTCGTGCTAAATTTTTTGGCGTATAAACATGTTTGAACATAGCGGCAGTGCACAGCGACTCGACTGTGGGGCTCTGAACAAGTGTCATTATGCTAAATAGATCTCGATATGCGTGTTGTGTTCATTGTGGTGCACTGAGTACTTCGTTAATGTTGTGTAGTGTGTTGTTATTAAGTGGTTATAATCGCGACACTTGCGATGCAGCTTGCATGTTAGCTTGCTTGCTTGCTTACCTTGCGGTTACAAAGCTTGTTCCATTCCTTAACGTAATATTATAAACACTGAAGTGAGTTCGTTTGTAACGCTTTCACGCCTGAATGGCAGAACCCATTCTGATGTTACACAAAATTCATAGGAGTTGGTTAAAGGTAACTTTTTTTTTATGAATATCTGTTGTAACGTTGTAAAAGCTACGGGCAAAGCTAGTCTACACTAATATTATAAAGAGGAAAGATTTGTTTGTTTGTTTGTTTGTTTGTTTATTTGTTTGTTTGTTTGTTTGAAATGAATAGGCTCCGAAACTCCTGGACCGATTTGAAAAATTCTTTCACCAGTAGAATTGTACATTATCGATGATGGACATAAGCTATAGAATATTTTCAAAAAAGTTAGGGATCCGTATGAAAACTTCGATAAAGTAACCCAAGGTGTGAGAAAAAATCCTTATATCGCGTACGCTGCGGAATCTATTGACAATAGAGCAAAGTAATGTACTACAGTTTTATAGAGGTCATCAATGTCTACAAAAAAGTCTGCGATACCATATGTCTAACTATTATGGTTAAGTCACCATGACCGCTTTTTGTTCAAATTATTCAAGCAAATCCTTGGTGATTTGAAAAAATGGTGATTTCGGTATCATGATATCAATCCTTATCCATTTAAATGGTTTGATAATTAAGGTTGATTATTTCCGTGTAAATTACACTTTAAATTATTCAAATCGGACCTTTCGTTCAAAAGTTACGACGGTAATAAACATGCTCGGAGTAAGAAAAATGTCGCGGCTTGAGCGAACTGGGAAGAATCATATCAATGCTTGGTCCGATGAAGTTGAAAATGATTTCGATAAAACAATAAGAATAACAAATGTTTGGATTTTTCGCAAATAAACTACATACCTACATAATAAGGGGTGAAGCAGGGGTGATTAAGATTTTAGGGGAGGACATTATTTCTTGCTTTAATTTACGTCGGGATGCTATGAACAAACTAAAAATGGGATTATTGAAACAGATGTACCTAACAATTTTTGCATAATCAACTCCTGACGGGGTGAACGGGGTGAACAGTTGCGCTGAACCTGAATCAGAATCAGAATCAGCGTTTATTTGTGAAACATAGGTTTTTTACATTTAAAAGATCTTAAATTAGGTAATATAAGTTCGCTATGTTTTGCCGTGAAGGCGTACAAATATTGAAATGAAAACAAAATCATAAAGAATAACAATTAAACTACTAACATACGAAGAAAACAAAATTAAACTCTTACATGAGAAAAGGAACTAATAACCTTATAAAATTTATAATTAAAAATAACTTAATAAAGAACATTATGATTATCATTCATAAAATCTTCCACAGTATAATAACATTTTTCCATTAATATTGAGTGGAGAATCTTCTTGAATTTAATTATGGGCAAATTTTTAATGTTATCTGGTATTCTGTTATAGATTTTCGGAGCCATGCCAAAAAAACTCTTTTTCATTAGAGCAGTTCTGCATTTTTTGTCGCACAGTTTGTTTGCATATTGAGAACGCATTGGAGTTTTTTTAACATCAGAAAGTTTTTGAAACAGATGTAAATTGATTTTCACAAACAAAGCAGTTTCGTAAATGTACATAGCTGGAAATGTCAGTAATTTTAGTGATCTAAAATGAGGTTCACAAGATTCAGTAGTTTTTAAGCCACACATGGACCGAATACATCGTTTTTGTGCTTTAAAAACCGATTCTCTTTCAGATTTTGCCCCCAAAAAACAATTCCAAACCTCAGAACAGATGTTGTATGAGACCATAGAATAAGTAGAAATGGCTATGTAATAAATGTAAATTAATGAAAATCGTTGTGCTTAATTTTCCAAAACTAACCTTTATAAGGGGGTATAGGGGGCGTTGAAGTTTGTGGAGTACCTACTAAATCCGCGCGGACGAAGTCGCGGGCGAAGTGCTAGTATTTTATAAGTACGAAGATGTGTCAATAGACGGCACGTTATGTTCCAACTTCCAATCGCGCCGGAAGAAAAGTCAGCAGAGGACGGGGCCTGCTGAGGCAGTGCCTGCCAGGGTTGCGGAATTTGTTCGAAAGAGTCACCGCAGCCCTGGAACGCAAAGGGCAATAGGAGGAACACAGATGGGTATTAGTCAGTAAGAGTATGACACTCCCTTCTGCTCTACCCAGAGCGGAAGGAGTCATTTGATGATATCCCAAACTTAACGAAAAAAAAAAATATATGTCAATAGGCAATACGTAAGTAAAAGATGGCAGCATTGAAAGTATCGTTGAGTTTGTATCGAATAGAATTCTGACCTTTTTCTCTCAATACAACACGATCGTGGAGAACAACCCTTACAGAGCAGTACAAGCTATAAACAACATTCCCTGTCTCCTTCCCTCGTTGTGAACATTTACAAAACGTGCTCTAGTAATTTGAGCGTCCCGATAGATCGCAGCCACAGATGCCCATAAAATTGGGGATAAACAGAAAAACACTCGCTTTTTATTTGTTTATAATACATTATTCGCATAGATCGTATCCACTGGGCTTCACTGCAAACAGCGCCGGATTTTTTATGCGTCAAACGTGACCGAACATAAGTAACTTTCATTCTGGGACTTGTAATATGGAAAATAACATTCACCTATGCGTTGCGACATTGTTGTGTTATTTAACATCCATTGCGCGCTGAAAATGCGTTCCCTTTATGACACATAAAGTAAAACGGTAATGGATAGTGAATATTCTCTCAGTCGAGTATTTTCCCTGTGAGGTGGTGGGCATCCATATAAACAGCTCATTACGATAAAGGCACGCGTTCGACGTACGGCAATCAAACGGGTAAACATATCTGCGCGGGCGACTGTACGCGTCGCGGCGTGAATTGTACGAGCGACGTACACCGGCCCGCACAAGTTGCGCTCGTTAGCTGATTACTGATTAGTTTATCGAGTTACACTCAATCAGCATTGTGTCATTTTTTCGGGAATTCTGCTGTTAATTAGATATTTAGGTTTTTGCTGATCTAATTGTGTTGTACTTCATTATCAGCCGATGAACAAGTGGGTTTTGGAAGCCACAAAGAATTAAAGCCTGCTCTAGGAATCGTTGTCAATATCTCAGAGGGAAATTTCAAAACGTCCAGCCCACTGGACTGACTCTCACTGAAATGTTCATTCTGTCAAACAATAGTTTTAGATAGGAGAACCTCTTGTAAAACGACTCGTTTGAACTCAAAACCATCGTTTATGTTTTTGCTACCAAGCATCGTTGCTGCACTGCCGCATGCCGTTTGAAATAAATGGGCGCTAGTGTCATTACGGTTGCTTATTTATTAAGCACATGCATCATTGTAATCAAGTTGAACAATGGACCACTGAACCTCCCAATGAACCACTTATTCAGAACAAGGCTCCAACCTTGACATCACTAAAAACAGTTTTTCAGTACGACAAAGTTAATTTTCTTTGAATCAAATTGTTTTGCTTTGTTATGAAGTGTACATTTACATTATTTTCTTCTTTGCTATTTCAAGGTATGTTTCATAATAAAAGTAGTTCGTCATGATTAGCACACTGAGGTCAGTTATTTCAATTACACCACGTACTTCAGTTGGTCTGTATTCTTTAATCTCTCTCAAATCGCAAGCAGTAAACCTCACGATATTTGAGATTTATACGTAATCTCCGGCTGCAAACTGCATAGAGGCAGTAAACCGGACTCATCACACACCGCGTGTCCGGTAAGTAGCCGTAAACGGTTTCATAATGCCGGATCACGGTCTGGCCCGTAAACAATCCGGTAACGGCACGACACCAATGTGACATGGACTACAGCGCCTTTGCAGTAGGCAAGTATGAGGGATTGATGAATTCTGGTGGTTGAGTTGCTGATATATCTTGACCTGTAAGTGCTTTGATGTGGTTTGCTATCATGGCTCGAAATAATCTGGTTTATGGTCTATTATAAGTTGAGCTGTTGTGTCTATAGAAGATTTGTAATACAAAAGGTCTTGGTCGTCTGGTGGATGATCGTCTTAAATTATTGAATATCTGCGCGACTTAAGAAATAGCTATTAACTTGGTTGTTGATTCAGTTAAATTGTGTTTGTCGGAGTTTTTCTCCGTCTATACTTTAATACGTACGTACGTACACAGAGGGGTGGGACAGGTGACAGGCGAGGTAATAACGTTTGTTTGTGGTCCTCCTCTGTTATAATGAGATAAGCAGGAGGTGTGCATGCACTACAGAAAACGCGCGTTTGTTTTAATCATCACTGTGGCGGCCGAAGATTCTGTTCTGTTATTTTTTGTTCGAAAATGATCTGAAAAGGAATGACACATTTTTAAACGTTTTTCTTAGCTGCTGCGATTGAATGAATTAAAGCTAAGTTTACACGAAGCCAGTGCTCTGCCGCCAGTCCTACAGACAAGCCAGCGCTGGCCCGGCCCGTGTTGTTTAGACGAGGCCAGTCATTTCTGGATTTTGTCTAGTGATGAGCACACGTTCGAAACAAAAATGAATTCGGGACAAATCTGGCTGTTGAAGAAAAAACGACTGGACAAGAAAATGGATAACCGATAGAACCAGTACCTACTGGAGCTTCTGCTTTGTTGCTACAACAATTAAGATTAGAAGATCCTTCTGAGTACAGGTTAGTAAATTTTCTCGTCATTTTAAAAGAAAGAAAATCTCAACAAACGAAACACGTGTATACACTCCACGGATATGCGCCAGTGACTCACTACTACACTGACTACACGTGTTGCAACGCTGGTACGGGGGCTGCGGGGCACGCGTGCGGAGGGCACTGGCTTGAAAAATAGACGCGCGCTCTATTTTAGCCAGTGCAGGCCGCCAGCGCTGGTTTGGCTTGAAAAACTGTTTATACAAGGCCAATACCAAGCCAGCGCTGGCAGCCAGCGCTGGCCTCTTGTAAACCATACTTAATTCACAAAAGCCAATGGCATCATTTGACTTGCATACAATTTGTGAGATGAACTTATCCAGAAACTCTAAAAAAACAATTTTAATAAAACCGACTGACGGACAACACGACGCGAGGTCGTAACTCTATGAGGGTCTATTGAATTTAAGTCGATGTGCCTATCTATACTTAAGTATTATAAATGTGAATGAACTCAACGGATTTGGATGGGTCATTGCACGCTGATGGACCATGTCCTAGAGCAGCATGTCACTTTCTATCCTGGAAGTATCACTAGTATATTCCCTTGGGATAATTTTCGAACATCACGCGGGCGGAGCCGCGGGCAGCAGCTAATTATAACATTAGCTGCCGCCCATATAAATGTTATATAAATATTAACAGAATAGAGAACAGTCATCAGTATCAGTAACAATAGACTCCCTTACTTTCACATTAGATTTAAGAGAACAGACAAAGAAGAACTCGGATGACTCTGAACTATTGCGCGTATTCCTTCGAGGTAAACGGGTACTGTGATGGTGTGGTGCAATTTTATAAGAAACACAGAAATTAAACTGACAGTTTTATCTTAGTATTCGCCAAAAACCAGAATTCTCAAAGTGGTCTTACTGCCCTTTCTGTCGCACCACAGTTCTATGTTCAAGTTAATTAGCATACACTGGGACTTACAGAGCTTCTCGACATGTTGCAACTTATTAACTTCTCGGAAAATGCTCCGACTTCCACTTTAACAGTTTTTGCTGCACTCTGCTTAACAGGTTTCATTTACTTCGCGTTGATCACGAGCGCACACACGTGACGTGAGGCGGGTGATTGTGACACCTAATGGCCGGTAGCGTCCCCCCCACCTGCGGCTGTTGTTAGGTTAGGATAAGATAAGATCAGGTGTCCGATGCAGAGAGCCGTCCGCTGATCCGCCGTATCCTCACTAATGGCCGGTAGCGTCCCCCCCACCTGCGGCTGTTGTTAGGGGCCGGCGATCAGGTGTCCGATGCAGAGAGCCGTCCGCTGATCCGCCGTATCCTCACTAATGGCCGGTAGCGTCCCCCCCACCTGCGGCTGTTGTTAGGGGCCGGCGATCAGGTGTACGATGCAGAGAGCCGTCCGCTGATCCGCCGTATCCTCACTAATGAACGGTAGCGTCCCCCCCACCTGCGGCTGTTGTTAGGGGCCGGCGATCAGGTGTCCGATGCAGAGAGCCGTCCGCTGATCCGCTGTATCCTCACTAATGGCCGGAAGCGTCCCCCCCACCTGCGGCTGTTGTTAGGCGCCGGCGATCAGGTGTCCGATGCAGAGAGCCGTCCGCTGATCCGCCGTATCCTCACTAATGGCCGGTAGCGTCCCCCCCACCTGCTGCTGTTGTTAGGCGCCGGCGGTCAGGTGTCCGATACAGAGAGCCGTCCGCTGATCCGCCGTATCCTCACTAATGGCCGGTAGCGTCCCCCCCACCTGCGGCTGTTGTTAGGCGCCGGCGATCAGGTGTCCGATGCAGAGAGCCGTCCGCTGATCCGCCGTATCCTCACTAATGGCCGGTAGCGTCCCCCCCACCTGCGGCTGTTGTTAGGCGCCGGCGATCAGGTGTCCGATGCAGAGAGCCGTCCGCTGATCCGCCGTATCCTCACTAATGACCGGTAGCGTCCCCCCCACCTGCGGCTGTTGTTAGGCGCCGGCGATCAGGTGTCCGATGCAGAGTGCCGTCCGCTGATCCGCCGTATCCTCACTAATGGCCGGTAGCGTCCCCCCCACCTGCGGCTGTTGTTAGGCGCCGGCGATCAGGTGTCCGATGCAGAGAGCCGTCCGCTGATCCGCCGTATCCTCACTAATGGCCGGTAGCGTCCCCCCCACCTGCGGCTGTTGTTAGGCGCCGGCGATCAGGTGTCCGATGCAGAGAGCCGTCCGCTGATCCGCCGTATCCTCACTAATGGCCGGTAGCGTCCCCCCCACCTGCAGCTGTTGTTAGGCGCAGGCGATCAGGTGTCCGATGCAGAGAGCCGTCCGCTGATCCGCCGTATCCTCACTAATGGCCGGTAGCGTCCCCCCCACCTGCGGCTGTTGTTAGGCGCCGGCGATCAGGTGTCCGATGCAGAGAGCCGTCCGCTGATCCGCCGTATCCTCACTAATGGCCGGTAGCGTCCCCCCCACCTGCGGCTGTTGTTAGGCGCCGGCGATCAGGTGTCGGATGCAGAGAGCCGTCCGCTGATCCGCCGTGTCCTCACTAATGGCCGGTAGCGTCCCCCCCACCTGCGGCTGTTGTTAGGCGCCGGCGATCAGGTGTCGGATGCAGAGAGCCGTCCGCTGATCCGCCGTATCCTCACTAATGGCCGGTAGCGTCCCCCCCACCTGCGGCTGTTGTTAGGCGCCGGCGATCAGGTGTCCGATGCAGAGAGCCGTCCGCTGATCCGCCGTATCCTCACTAATGGCCGGTAGCGTCCCCCCCACCTGCGGCTGTTGTTAGGCGCCGGCGATCAGGTGTCGGATGCAGAGAGCCGTCCGCTGATCCGCCGTGTCCTCACAAATGGCCGGTAGCGTCCCCCCCACCTGCGGCTGTTGTAAGGCGCCGGCGATCAGGTGTCGGATGCAGAGAGCCGTCCGCTGATCCGCCGTGTCCTCACTAATGGCCGGTAGCGTCCCCCCCACCTGCGGCTGTTGTTAGGCGCCGGCGATCAGGTGTCGGATGCAGAGAGCCGTCCGCTGATCCGCCGTGTCCTCACTAATGGCCGGTAGCGTCCCCCCCACCTGCGGCTGTTGTTAGGCGCCGGCGACCAGGTGTCGGATGCAGAGAGCCGTCCGCTGATCCGCCGTGTCCTCACTAATGGCCGGTAGCGTCCCCCCACCTGCGGCTGTTGTTAGGCGCCGGCGATCAGGTGTCGGATGCAGAGAGCCGTCCGCTGATCCGCCGTGTCCTCACTAATGGCCGGTAGCGTCCCCCCCACCTGCGGCTGTTGTTAGGCGCCGACAATCAGGTGTCGGATGCAGAGAGCCGTCCGCTGATCCGCCGTATCCTCACTAATGGCCGGTAGCGTCCCCCCCACCTGCGGCTGTTGTTAGGCGCCGGCGATCAGGTGTCGGATGTAGAGAGCCGTCCGCTGATCCGCCGTGTCCTCACTAATGGCCGGTAGCGTCCCCCCCACCTGCGGCTGTTATTAGGCACCGGCGATCAGGTGTCGGATGCAGAGAGCCGTCCGCTGATCCGCCGTGTCCTCACTAATGGCCGGTAGCGTCCCCCCCACCTGCGGCTGTTGTTAGGCGCCGGCGATCAAGTGTCGGATGCAGAGAGCCGTCCGCTGATCCGCCGTGTCCTCACTAATGGCCGGTAGCGTCCCCCCCACCTGCGGCTGTTGTTAGGCGCCGGCGATCAGGTGTCGGATGCAGAGAGCCGTCCGCTGATCCGCCGTGTCCTCACTAATGGCCGGTAGCGTCCCCCCCACCTGCGGCTGTTGTTAGGCGCCGGCGATCAGGTGTCGGATGCAGAGAGCCGTCCGCTGATCCGCCGTGTCCTCACTAATGGCCGGTAGCGTCCCCCCACCTGCGGCTGTTGTTAGGCGCCGGCGATCAGGTGTCGGATGCAGAGAGCCGTCCGCTGATCCGCCGTGTCCTCACTAATGGCCGGTAGCGTCCCCCCCACCTGCGGCTGTTGTTAGGCGCCGGCGATCAGGTGTCGGATGCAGAGAGCCGTCCGCTGATCCGCCGTGTCCTCACAAATGGCCGGTAGCGTCCCCCCCACCTGCGGCTGTTGTTAGGCGCCGGCGATCAGGTGTCGGATGCAGAGAGCCGTCCGCTGATCCGCCGTGTCCTCACTAATGGCCGGTAGCGTCCCCCCCACCTGCGGCTGTTGTTAGGCGCCGGCGATCAGGTGTCGGATGCAGAGAGCCGTCCGCTGATCCGCCGTGTCCTCACTAATGGCCGGTAGCATCCCCCCCACCTGCGGCTGTTGTTAGGCGCCGGCGATCAGGTGTCGGATGCAGAGAGCCGTCCGCTGATCCGCCGTGTCCTCACTAATGGCCGGTAGCGTCCCCCCCACCTGCGGCTGTTGTTAGGCGCCGGCGATCAGGTGTCGGATGCAGAGAGCCGTCCGCTGATCCGCCGTGTCCTCACTAATGGCCGGTAGCGTCCCCCCACCTGCGGCTGTTGTTAGGCGCCGGCGATCAGGTGTCGGATGCAGAGAGCCGTCCGCTGATCCGCCGTGTCCTCACTAATGGCCGGTAGCGTCCCCCCCACCTGCGGCTGTTGTTAGGCGCCGGCGATCAGGTGTCGGATGCAGAGAGCCGTCCGCTGATCCGCCGTGTCCTCACTAATGGCCGGTAGCGTCCCCCCCACCTGCGGCTGTTGTTAGGCGCCGGCGATCAGGTGTCGGATGCAGAGAGCCGTCCGCTGATCCGCCGTGTCCTCACTAATGGCCGGTAGCGTCCCCCCCACCTGCGGCTGTTGTTAGGCGCCGGCGATCAGGTGTCGGATGCAGAGAGCCGTCCGCTGATCCGCCGTGTCCTCACTAATGGCCGGTAGCGTCCCCCCCACCTGCGGCTGTTGTTAGGCGCCGGCGATCAGGTGTCGGATGCAGAGAGCCGTCCGCTGATCCGCCGTGTCCTCACTAATGGCCGGTAGCGTCCCCCCCACCTGCGGCTGTTGTTAGGCGCCGGCGATCAGGTGTCGGATGCAGAGAGCCGTCCGCTGATCCGCCGTGTCCTCACTAATGGCCGGTAGCGTCCCCCCCACCTGCGGCTGTTGTTAGGCGCCGGCGATCAGGTGTCGGATGCAGAGAGCCGTCCGCTGCTCCGCCGTGTCCTCACTAATGGCCGGTAGCGTCCCCCCACCTGCGGCTGTTGTTAGGCGCCGGCGATCAGGTGTCGGATGCAGAGAGCCGTCCGCTGCTCCGCCGTGTCCTCACTAATGGCCGGTAGCGTCCCCCCACCTGCGGCTGTTGTTAGGCGCCGGCGATCAGGTGTCGGATGCAGAGAGCCGTCCGCTGCTCCGCCGTGTCCTCACTAATGGCCGGTAGCGTCCCCCCACCTGCGGCTGTTGTTAGGCGCCGGCGATCAGGTGTCGGATGCAGAGAGCCGTCCGCTGCTCCGCCGTGTCCTCACTAATGGCCGGTAGCGTCCCCCCACCTGCGGCTGTTGTTAGGCGCCGGCGATCAGGTGTCGGATGCAGAGAGCCGTCCGCTGCTCCGCCGTGTCCTCACTAATGGCCGGTAGCGTCCCCCCACCTGCGGCTGTTGTTAGGCGCCGGCGATCAGGCGTCCGATGCAGAGAGCCGTCCGCTGCTCCGCCGTATCTTAACTAATATTATTTATGCGAAAGTGAGTTGTTTGTTTGTTACGCTTTCACGTCTTAAGCGCTCAACCGATTGTTATGAATTATGCGCTACAGATAGATGGGACCCTGCAGACGGTTAAGGCTCATTTAACGCGAGCGAAACCGCGGAAAAATATGGAAAATATTTATATTCTGTCCGTCTGAGTCAATAAAATAAATGTAGGAAAACTTGGTTTTGAAAATACTCCTGTCACTGATAAAAAGTTATTACTAGCAGCTGTAGATGTGTACCATAGACTAATGCACTACTCCTGTGGGATTGACCACGGGAGCAGCCGTGGGAAAAGCTACAGTTTAAAAACTATTTACATTTCTTAGAAATAATTTTCTAAAACACAAACTCCTTTCAAAACAGGTTCTCCACAAAATGCTCAATCCAATACTCATAATACGGACTGCAAAGCGAAGCCGTCAAAATGGCAGCCGATCCGCGCCAGCCGAGCATTCGGATGACGTCACGCGCAGTGTCCGACACGCGCGACACTCGCCTTCGACGCCAATAGAGCGGGCGTGACACGAGTGTCACGGTGTCAGCGGTGTCGACAGTGTCGCGCTGATTGCGACACCGGACGCGATAGACTGTCGTGTGTCGTGTAGTGGGGGGATTATGAACTGGGCGGTAGAGGGTAGTTTGGGGAAACTGAGTGTGTTAATAGTGCTCTTTTGTATATCCTAGGAATCATAATAATATTATGGATAGATCATCACCTGGCTGACTTCATCCCAACTACATAATGTTGGGGTCGGCTTCCAGTTTAACCGGACGCATCTAATACCAATATTTTTCGTGGAGGACCTACTTATTAGACCCCACGAGTCAGGCACTAGAGGCTCTAGACAAAGTGCTAATCTAATAATGAATGTGATTAGGGATAATATAAGGGCAGACAGCGTTTGACAATCATTTTTGACGTTTTGTTTTGACAATCACCTTCGCCGCGCTACCGCTGACAGAATTTGATTCGTCTTGAGCCATAGCTCACACTTTAATCTTTAGTCAGGAGGATACTTCTCCTTTTTGCATACTCTTCTTAAAATACAACTTGATATCAAATGAGTAGCATTTAGTTAAAGCATCAAATATTTCCAAAGTCTTTTCCTTTTCATATAGAAGCACCCCCGTGTGTCCCCGCGAGGCAGCAGGCAGGCTACCATTAATAATAAAAGCCGTGTGTTCTCACCAAGTTAACATGTCAGTAATTTGCCGCGACGGCTCACCGCCACAGAGTAATGGACATGAGCACACGGCGGTGGAGCTGGTGGGGCTACTGCCAGTTTGTTCCGTGTGTTTTAGCTGCTCTGTCGAATAGAATATTTGTTGTAGTATTTTTTTGAAGTGTGTTATTAAAATTTACCTTTCATTTAAGATGGAAAATAATTATATTGTGTCGGAAATAATTTCGAAAGTAAACATTTTACATAGCTGTGAAAATTCCATGGCTCGCAAATGATTCGTTTGCGTACTAATTAAACTGAATAGCGCTCAATCACTTTAATTAGTTCACAGCGAATAATTGGAATTTCCCCGAGCACGTGATCGCTCGCTTTCATTTACGCACATAACAATAATTCTGTACTTAACTACCCTTTTAACATTCATTTTTTTCTGAATGATCGAAATTTTTTCAACAAAATTTTATTTGTTGTTCAGTAGGTAATGAGAATATTTCACTTCAAATAGAGAATCCAACCGTGACTTATGTTTGAGTACTGTGAGGCTCTCATATTTAATGGACTGAAGTGAATCAGCGATTTATAATAATTATGCACAAAAAGAACAGTACCTATACGTTCACATCCTCGCTCTGACAAGACAGCGTTGGTAAGATGTTACTAAATACTATGTCTATGCAAGTCCTTGCCGGAGTCTGTGTTTCCTGATAGCTAACCGGGGTTCTTTAAGTCAAGAGTGAAGAAGTCTCATTAACCGACTTCCAAAAAAGGAGGAGGTTCTCAATTCGGTTGTATTTTTTCAATATTTTTGTATATAACTTCGACATTTATGAACCAATTTGAAAAGTTCTTCTTTAATGTTCGTGTATGTGTTCTTTGATATACCTACTTTTCAATATTGGTCGCATAAAAATTACATCAAAATCGGTTTTGTCGTTTTGTTGTTAAATCAGATAGCTGAAAAAATATTTCATCCAAGTAAAGGCAATTGCGTATTTTGCTTTCCTGTGACTTTCCAGTGGTTACGAATCATAACAAAAAAAATCATAGACTTCTCACAGGTTTTCCTGTAGGTAATCTATAGGCGAAAAATAACCTATCATCTGCAGTTTTTCAAGATTTTTATCTCAGTAGTTTCGGAGATATGGTAATTTTTCATCTATTTTTTTTAATAACTTCAAATTTTTTTTTTTCTATTACAGAAAAAAATGATTTCAGACCCTCACACTGAATCAGCCCTTTTATCTGATTTGTCACACGGTATAATTTAAAAACTTATTTTTGAATTCTGTTTTGTCCCCCATATGTGAACCCAATACTCAAAAATTATTTATTTACGTAACGTGTTCGTGTTTGGGTCACAGTATGTGTGTATACCAAATTTCAACAGAATCGGTCCAGTAGGTTTGGTGAAAATTGCCTGTGACAGACTGACACACGAGTGATCCCATAAGAATTCCATTTTTAACGGGTATTCGGACCACTAAAAAACCTAATTTATCGGGTATATATTTTAGATAATATTGTCTCGCTAAATTAGGTTTAGTTCTAACTTAACCAGCATTAGCACTAACGCGGTCGGCACTGCGCGAGGTGTCGCACTTTGCACCGGCGGCAACGTAACGCGCGGCCGCATGCTAACCACCGCTGGTAGAGAGCACTGGGGGACTGTTGTAACACTAACAATGGTATCATTGTTGCACACGATAAATTAGTGTGTACACATCCGTATAGTTTTCAGGGAAATGCTCTGATAGTGTTTTGTTTTTTTTCTCATACTGTTATTGGAAAACCTCTCAAACGAACTGCATGTAGCTAATAGTGTTACTCACACACTCGTACACGTAAACTAAACAAGATAATTATCTATTTAACATAATTATATTAGTTTAGTAAAAGCGAAGTGTCCAGAAGGCAATATCACAAGCTATGTCAACTTATTACGACAGGACATTGGAACTGTTTCTTCTAAGTACGTTTCATAGTAACTCATCTAGGAAGCCACCTACTACATTATGAGACTGGTGAGCCCTAGTTACCTTACGCAGTCATGTAAAATTATTTTAACAATCAATTTTTATTTGAATTTGAATTGGAAATTTGAAAAAAAAAAACATTTGAGTACCTACTTACTCTGTGTATGATTAAGTTAAATCGACAGATTTAACTTAATCATACGGTGCAATTAGCTTTTGTAGTGTTGTGAATGTATTTAACAGGACCCGACATGAAACAACAGGGCTTTGATTTTATTTTAAGACTTTATAAAGAAAAGTTTTTAATATATATTTTTTTTAAAATAACTTTGCCCCACACTAGAAATTTCTTCTGTATCGTGGGTGCGTTTACAAAAATATCAAATCACATACACAAACAGCTAGACCCGGAACAACTTTTTGTAGGCCATACAAATATTTGTTCCGTGCGGGAATCGAACCCGAGACACGCAACGCCGCATTCAATCGTTCAACCACTGCGCCAACCGCACCGTCAAATAGTATTAATAACGAATCAAACAAATAAGGTCTATGCACATACTATACATACAAATATCTAGATACATGATGTACATCGAACTCTTGGAAATTGTCCGACATCAATTACGTAATGTAATAACAAAAGAGGATATCAAAGCAACCACTGTTATTGCTCGAGTGACGAGCGCGAGCTCGTAGCTCACTACAGGCCGGCGCCACAAATTGCCCGCCGAGCTTCTGAGAAGCTGTCGCCTTACCATGGACGCTACTGACACGAGGCAATGTTCCTTATTCATGCGTTGCTCGAGACTCAATGCCGCTGACGTGTGAAGCTTGTAATAAATGCATGCCAATGATGTGGTCGGCATCGGATAGTGCTGGCCGTCTTGATCACTCTGAGGATGTTATTACAAACCTCGAGGTGTATTCATGATGAGAGTGACGGAATTTGATGCAAGGTTTGATCAGTGACTGATGTTGGATCGAGTATTCAGCTTTGTAATATTATGGCAAGAGATGTGATGATAATATTGGTATGTAGTTCAATACCGTACCCAACGTTAATAATACCAGCCTGTAAGTGTACCACTGCTGGGCACAGGTCTCTTATTAAGTTTATAACATGTATTTCGAAATAGTGCTCTTGATTCGGTGAAGAAACTAAAGTTGTTCTTCTTCATGCTTCCAAAAACATATAAATACCTACATAATACATATTCGCTACAGAAGCTCTTCAGCATGCTCACACACAAACAAAATCTGATTTCCTCCCCGCACACCCACATTTTGTTAATCACATAATGTCTGCTATTTCCTAAATCTTTACATCTTAACTTAAACAACTACCTTTCAACGACTACAGAAGACATCTCCTATGTTTATTGAAGTTAAGCTTTCTTGCACTTCTCTTGTATTCAAAGATATCAAACAGTCATGTCGACCACAGCGGGTTTCTAGCCTCGGGAGGAACTTGGTGACCTGTAACACACACGCACCCACCAGTCTGTCACAAAGTTAAACCCTGGTTTGTGAACTGAAAAGAATGAAGTTAGTTTGTGAAGTAGAAAATCAACGTGGTATAAGATATATTATGCGTATAATCGTAACAAAGAAATTAAAAAAGTAAGTAACCCACATAAACGAAGTTGTTGGTCCACTAGTTGTCTTATATGTCGATATGATGTGCCAATATTTTGAGGTCAACTATAATAGCTATATCAGTCAAAAAGAATCGAATGCTGACGGAGATTAATGTCCGTAACATTACATATTCAGTAAATTGCTGACCTGCAGCTCGCTAACTCGCTGACGTCTCGGCGAGCGGTCAAACGTCAGACGTCAGACGTCAGGCGGTCAGGCTTCACGGTCGCCGCTTATAGATATTAGCGTTACCATGCAACATTGTAATTTTTTTATTGAAGCTGATTAGATGGGATCTATAGGATAAGTACCTATTGCATACCTAGCAATAAAATTAATGTTATTGAAATTATTAGTCCTTTTGAAAGAATGGACTTGATTCACTGCAGTCGCCTCAGTCGCCATGACATAGCAAAAAAACCTTCTAGAAAAGTCAATTAAAAACAAGATGTAAAGGTCAATTTAGCTGGGTTGAGTGGAGTACGATACTAAGAGAAGGAGCAGGGATATGACCTTGAGCCCGAAACGTATGTTTTGGCAGACTATAATATGTATGTACATGTTGCCGTGCATAGCTTTGTCACACGACTGATAAAATAACACTTACGATTTGAATATGAACAAAGTAGTTGTATTTTATTAATATACTTTTAACACAGCCTTCATCATTCCGGGGTCGTCGTCCAGTCTAGCAGAATGCAACTGAATAACAATCTTAGCGCTTTCGAATTGTAAATTGGAACTGAGAACAGTTAACAGGAAGCAGCAGTTAAAACGCAGCATGTGGTGTAAGGAGTGTGTGTCGCCAAATGCGCGGCACTTGGCACGCAGTGGCACAGAGCTTATTGTTCCAACTAAGTATTTTATAATATTTTGCATAAACCTGCATTTGAGATGGCAAAAAAAAAACGAATGTTCACTTGCGTGGAAGTATGCTATAGATTACTAATATTGATTAAAGAGAGATAGGTCATCATCATTGAAACTGAAAGATCCTAACGAATTCCAGCGGCCTTCAAAATCAAAATCAAAAGTTATTTATTTAATCTAGGCTGTAAATCAGCTAATTTTGAACGTAAACATTTACATAAAGACAGTCCCCCAAATCGCCCAGCCCGTCACCACTAGCTGGGAAGAAGTGGCGCAACAAACTCCCCAGCAACACAACTGTCTGTTAAGTTTGAAGAACTTTAATTTATACAAAGGAGATAAACATTTTATGATAACACTAGAAAATTACATTTAATTTAATTTATATAAATGGCACATGCCAGCTAGCACACCATATTACGCCAACTAAATCTGAAACAATAATAAAAATTCTTCACCAGGTCATCAGTCCATCTTGTGGGAGACTTTCAACTAAGTATTGGATAGAACATTTAACTTAAATAGTCAACAAAGAACATCGCAGTCACAGTAAAATGCAATTTTTCTGATCGTCTCTAAAAGTGTTACAATAACATGTTGTATGTGTCTATACCCATACTTGCCTAGTGCTGCAACATTTAGAACTACAAAGTCATAGATCCTCTACATTTACAAATAAAGATTGGTAACATTTCTCGATAGTTTTCGAGCTATATAAGTTTATTTGCGTCGCCTGACAGACGGGGATCTGGCAGCGCCCGACGAGTCGGGAACTGATGACGAGCGGAGAACGCGACGCTTCAGACAAAACGGAATATTTGCTGTAACGTCTTAAAACTCAGATTTATGGCTTGTAACTGTCGGTCTCATGTGGATTGCATTCATGATTAAAAATACCGTCAGTGTTGTAGGGGTCATCATCAGTTCGTCTTGTGTCATCGTGGGTCACCCTGGTGTCATCGAGAGCCACTTTGCCCCACTGGTATCATTATATTTGGTGTCCATGTGTCCCTCATGGGCCCTCTTGAGTTATTTGGTTAATCATTAGGGTCATATTAGTGGTCTCTCTCTCTTAGCCACTGTTTGGTCTCTCTGGGGCCATCGGTATTTGATCTCTCACCAGCTAGCCTGGGCTGAGGTGTGACGCTGTAATTACTACTTATCTTTAGCTAGATTAATGAGTCTTGGTTTTTCTTTGGTAAATGTGAAAGGTAGCTAAAAAAGCATGAATATAATTAGAAATGTAATTACCTACAGATTATAAGCTTTTTGCTATTTTTACCATTGTAATTTTATTGTAAACTAGTGTCCCTTACCGACTTCACACGGGTGCAAGTTAAAGATACGAATCCTTCCTTGTTTATTGCTTTCTATGAGTGAAAAGTGAGAACCGTATCAAAACAAAACTCGTTAAGTGGAACAGATCATCAGAAGATGTTGGAGGAGAGACACACAGGCAGACAGCGACTTTGGTTTTATACCATTTAGAGATTAGAGAATATTTTTATGGTGACGGGTGCAACTAAAGCGCCAGCGTGGATTTAAAATAAAATTTGTGTAGAGTCTAACTTTACTGAGATGTGAAAGATTAGTAGAATTAGCAGTTAGGTCAAACCGGTAAAAGAGGGCTTCAGCTCCTTACTTGAGTCATCATTCTCTCATCACAACATTTTCCAAGAAGACATCCTTCGGATTACAGTAAGGCACCCTACGTGTTTACTATGCATGTTCCGTGTATGGTGTGGTGTGTGTGCGTCCCGTGGCGGGGCCGCGGCGTGTGACGAGCTGGCGCGGCGCGCGACGCTCCGACACTCTGTCACTAGCCAACTGACGCAGTCCAGATACCAACAGTAGGACAACAGCCATATTTACGTTACATGGGTGTAATTTATCTATAATATGTATGTATTTATAAATTATATAAGTATGTATATCAGTTGTCTGGTTACCATAACACAAGCTCTGCTTAGCTTGGGATCAGATGGCCGTGTGTGAGTTGTCCCAAGATATTATTATTATTTTATTATTATTATCTTAATGAAGAAGTATTACCGATTGAGCATCCACTTTAAGAGCACCAATGTTTAGAGCACCTAAGCTTTTCCCATTTGAGCACCAATAAATATTTTAGATTGATGCTCAATCGGGAATGAAATAAAAAGTAAATTTTATTCCATTTTGATCGCTGATGGTGCGTTACACTCTAGTGGTGGGTGGGGTTTATAATAAAACATATCTATAAACATATTAGTCTTAAGTCTGCTTGCTTACACGTCTCAATGGCTGAACCAACTTTGTTAAATATTGGATGGAGGTCATTTTAACACACGGTTTAGTTTTTAAATAGCACTGTTTACACTTTTGATTTCTAACAGGTAATGTCATGCATTAAGCCTGTCCCAGACGTAGCTATAATATGTAAAACGTGTAATAGAATAAAAGCAATACCTCTTAACCGCCCTGACATGTGAAAATTCTCAAATAAAAATTAAATCTTTTGTAATTGGTAAATAAAAATTAAATTCGCGATTAATTCGGCGCACACCGGTGTGTTGCCGGTGCTTGAGCGGGAGGTCAATGTACTCGTCATTATGAACAAATTATAAATGTAGCAATATAACAACGCTTTCAGGGCACTGATGTGGTCACGTTTTTGCAGCGCATCAGAGGTGTTTGCTCAAGCCAGAGTCAACAGCTTCTGAGTTGTCGTGCGCAAGAGCCTCTCCGCCCTTCTTCTCGCCAGATTGCGTGGCAGTAGCAACAGCCTCCTGAAAGGGGTGACTGCTGATTGGTTTGAGAAAAGCCCCATGAAGAGGCATCTAACAAGACAACACTGTCTCTTGTAGTTTATAAGTATTTGTACAACATGTAACATAGTAAACGCAATACCTCTTAAGGGGTCATTGTACTCATCATTAGTAACAACTTTTACTATGAGAACGAACCTGAAATCACAAAAAAAAAATTTGATCAGCCTGTCGATTCTGTAAACATGTCGAAGTGAAGGATTGGGTGAAGTGTTCACGAAGTGAGCTGTCATTTCTATCTTGATCATATGGATTGACAACTCACTTCGTGATCACTTCACCCGAGCCTTTACTTGGACATGTTTACAGAATCGCACTGCAGTACATTTTGTCGAGTTATGCTCACAGAAATGTACTATGAAGCAGTCGAATTTTTTTCGCAGTTTCAGTGTTGGTTATACACGTTGTATAGGGTATAAGCTATTTTGTAACTTAAGATCCTTTAAGTATTTTGTTGTTGTTGTGCTATGTCTGAGAATAAAGAAATAGTTTTCGTTTACAGTTGTATTTCTGTAGTACTTGTGACTGTGTCCGCCTCCCGCGGCGCGGCGCGTGATGTATGGCGACACGCGCGCGAATATTTCACGCCGCTCTTAAATTCAGCGTAATGCGAACTGCGAGCACCATCGAGATCCCTCTCTACTGCTGAATAAATCATATTTGAACGGTTGACTGTACCGACTTCTTGTAGATATAGCAATCTCCTTGCAACTCAATAAAGTGTTTTTTTTATTTTTTTTATTGATGCACGAGCTTGATCACTATCTCAACTGATTGTAAGCGATGATGTGGCCGAAGATGGAGCACGCTTGCCTAGAAGTAACCTATTCACTCTCGACTTAAAGGTTGTAGCTATCAGGAAACACAGACTCTGGCAGGGAATTCCACTCCTTAGCTGTACGCACAATGAATGTGTTCCCAAAACGTTTTGTGCGTGTGGGTGGGATGTCCACCATGTATCGGTGGCGCGTCACCGTCCGTCTTGTGGTCCGATGATGGAACGGGCTTGGCGCAATCAAACTATGCAATTCCGTTGCACACTCTCCAAAATGCAACCGATAGAAAACGACAGGCTAGCAACTCGGCGTCGATGCTCGAGACTTTGGAGCTTCGACTCGACGAGCCTATCGTTGCCGATAATCCTCTTGGCTGGTTTCTCTATTGACTCAAGGGCATCAAGCTGGTATCTGGCAGATCCGTCCCAAAGATGAGAACAGTACTCCATACACGATCGAACTTGCGCTTGATAAAGTTTAAGCAGCTGTTCCGGCGTGAAATACTGTCGCACCTTTGCTAGGACTCCCAACTTTTTGGCAGCGGCTTGAGCCTTACCTCTATGAATGTGCCAAAATTGAGGGTAGATGTTAACGTAACACCAAGAAGCTCAAGTTGGTCGGTTATTGGCACGGTTACACCTCGGAAAGATGGAGCTGGGTGGAATTGGCTCCTTTTAGCGGAAAAAAGACACGCCCGAGTCTTAGCAGCATTGAACTTGATCAGATTGGCATCGCCCCACTCAGAGACAGCCTGTAAGGACAAGTTCAAGCGCTCAACCATAGCCTCTCGGGGAGACCGGATCTGCGACCCACCAGCTCGTGCGTTGGACACGTATCTCTCAGCAACAGTACTGTCGTCTGCATACCCAAAGGTACCGGGTTTTAGCAGTTTCATAGGAAAAAACACTTTATTGCTTTAAAACTCTGAAATTCATTATTTTAGTAACTCATTGTCGTCGTTCTCCCTGTTCCAGAGGAGTCGGCACGGCATATTGTCCTCTTCTTCCATCCTAGCAGGTTCTCACATATCTCTCCATACCTTTATATGCTACCATGTATAATGAATAATTTAAAATACTGGTATGCAACTGAATTCGATTTGACTGAAAACCGACCTAAATATAGTTGGGAAAAGGCAAGGCAGATGTGATGTATAATGAATTAGCCCTAAATCAATTAGAAGAGTACCATTTGCTGTAAGTAAGTGCACACTATAAAGTAAGACATTATGTTTTGAGCTCGTATTTCTCGCCGTCAAAGAATAGCATCGCAATCAGCCGATGATCCTATCACCCTACAATTATCACACGCAAGCCGCGGCCAGCCGAACTGCACCGCTCAGCATCGCACAGCATTCCATCTGTGTGATGCGAGACTGAGCGAGATGTGATGTAATAGGTAAGCAGACCTCCCACTGCCACAAACATTTTATTTAATCACGCAAAATCATTGTAAGCGTACTAAACAGTTTTGAAATGCTGGTACTAGCTATCTGCAGTGTTAGTTTGTCCCAACCTAGCTCCTGTATCGCGGTGCGAGCATATTATTATAGCTACCCACACCCTAACTTAGTAGAAACTTGGGCTACTCACGGAATCCCCCGGGAATTTCATAAACACCAAGATAGCAAGTAATATCTGAGGTGAGCTTGGAGCAAGTTTACTCATTTACGAGTACATGATCAGTGACGCCGCTCCGCTCAGGTTAGCTACGCACAGCTCAGCCCCGCTCCACTCGCGCCGCGTCGTCGAGGGACGATTAAGTTGATGGATTATTGTTGATTTTATTGTAAAGCTGAAAACAAAATTCAATCATCGCGGGTTGTAGGTACTGTGCGGTGTGGTGCGGAGCCTCCCAGTGTTGAACCGAACAATTGTTATAATATTCTTTTAGGGCGACCGGGGGCAGTCTCCAAATAACATTTGTGTGGTGCGAGTAAACCTTTTATGTTTATTGTAATAACCTGGCTATCTGGCCGACCACCATTGCACCAATGCTCTCATTATGCAGTTTTTTAACCGACTTCCCAAAAAGGATCGGAGGAGATCATGTCATGAAGATTACTACAAGACTGTGTGCATGATTTTTCTCATTTAGTCTTTTATCACTTTGTAGAAGCTTTGTACATTAACGTGCTTTCATGTGTGTGATCGGTAGGGTTTTTTATGTCGCCACACCGTTACTATAACTTTTCTATGATCTTTGAGTGTTTACAAATATAAACTGTGCACGACGCCCTGAGGTAACCTCGGTAGTAGGCGCAAGTAGCGACGTGGGCAATCTAATGATAATTTCTTATAAACAAATCAGATCATAGGAGTCTTATAAGAATGTGTGTGTAATTGATGTAAATTGTTATTATTTTATGTAAAACACTAATTTAGAGTTAGAAAATGGTTAATTATTGTATAAGATAAAGTTTTAAGTTGTTAAAAGCATAAATTAGAGTCATATGTTAGTCATAGCAACTAAAATAGCAATAATTGTGTGTTAAATACTTGATACTCACTCAAATTATGTAAATAAACTTACTAAACTTATGTAAGAATGTAAAATGAGAAAATAAAGGTATATACCACTGTGTATTTTAATAATCCTGCCTCTACGACGTCCACAACAAGAATAAACAAGTTTGGGGCGCCACATGTCGTTTTTATAGTAGTGAAGCGGGGGACGGGGGAATATAAATATGCCCGTAACTTTGACCTCGCGCCATAGCGTGATGGGACGTCGTAGAGGTAAGGTCAATAGGTCATAAGATAGGTTTTAAGGTTCTCTATTAGAAAAATAGAGACGCGCCAGCTCAGGGTGCCTGTAAATAAAAGTATAATAAATAAACGCTATCGGGGGTGAGGAAAAGGGATCGCTGGCCAGCAAAATGGATCGCTGGCCAGCAAAATGGATCGCTGGCCAGCTCAAAACGGTTTTGTATAAAAGGAGCTGCGTGTTTTAGCAGCTCCGTAGTTCGAATCAACAAGCTCAGTGAGAGAAACCTCTGTCCGTCAAGTCAGCCAGCTTCCCATAAGTCCTCGCCGCCGTTTGCCTCTGAACAATTATCTTTGTGTTTCATTTCAACGGAGTTTGGGCGATCCCGAACATTATTGGTCCTTCGAAACCGGATTATCAAAAAGTGACAGTGCCGCGTCCCATCAAGCCGCGCAGCATAATTAAAGGTCAGAACGATAACCAGTGCTTAAAAAATGGTGTTAACACGAAGTAAGGATGGAGAACAAGCAAAGCGCCGGCAAGAAGAGCTGAGCGTGAATAAGACTACAGAAGAAGTTACCACTGAGAATCCGTCTACCAGTGGCACGTCGAAAGCCGCTACCGAGTCATCGGAAAATAAAAGTGGAACAAGTAAGTCGACAGCCACAGAAGCCACCGCTTCTACAGAAGAAAGCAGTGCTGCGTCCCAGAAAGAACAGACTTCGCAGCGCACGCTAATACCTGCAGACGCACGGTCACGTCACTCCGCAACCTCCCGCAAGAAACTCCTCGCGGAGTTGGAGGCTAAAGAGCGACTAGCCGAGCTGAAATTAAAGCAGGCAAAAATACGAGCTGAAACAGAGCTACAGGAAATAAGAATACAACGTCTTCGAGCAGAAGTAGATACTTCAGAAGAAGAAGAAGAAGAGTTAGAAGATGAGCTGGCTTCAGTCCGCATCAGCACATGGCTACAAGGAGCAGAGACGGACCGAACACAGCCAGCAAATAAGGAATCACAACAAGAAAAGGCCAAAAAGGAAGATTCCGAGGAAAAGAAGCAAGAAGATAGTGCAATAACAGGTCAGTCATTAATAAATGTGTCAACCTTAGCCGCCGCACTCTCTCACGCGGTAAGAAGCACGAGGGAACCACCGAAATATATTCAAGAGCTACCGATATTCAATGGAAGTAGTACAGACTGGCTTGCTTTCAAAACTGCCTATGAAGAAACATTAAAGTATTTCACACAAAATGAAAATATGGCTCGCATACGTCGGAGCCTGCGTGGAACAGCAAAAGAAGCTGTTGGCTGTCTCTTAGTAAGCCAACCAGATGCAAGAGTCGTCATAGAAGCATTAGAAAGAAGGTTTGGAAGACCAGAAGCACTCATTCACGTTGAAATGGAGAGAATCAAGTCACTGAACCGTGTCACCGACAATCCAAGAGAACTGTGCATCTTCGCCGGGCGCATAGCAAACATAGTAGGTACCATTGAAGCACTCAAAAAGCCACAATACCTACACAGCCCAGAGATGACGCGAACAATAACAGAAAAACTCACTCCTATATTAAAAAACAAGTGGTATGACTATGCAGCAACAAAAAAAGAAGATGTGCCAGAATTAAAGAAGATTTCTACGTTCCTAAATGAAGAAGCAGACAAGTGCGGCGCCTATGCCTTACCGGAAATGGTCGCCGACGAAGCCACGGGAAGAGAAAGAAGGAACAAGAAAACGGAACGCACATATACTGCTGGTAAGAGAATCTTATTAGAAAATCAGTGTCCTCAGTGTAAACAAGAACATAAGTTACCTGACTGCAAACAATACTTCGCTCTCGACACGAACGCAAGATGGGAGGTAGCAAAGAAAAATAATATCTGCTATCGCTGTCTTCGAAGCAAACACAGACGACTTCAATGCAGAGCACCGCCATGTGGCAAACATGGGTGCGTCATGAGACATCACAAGCTGCTACACCATGACAAAGAACAGAACAGCACGAGTGAGTCAGAGAAGAAAGAGATGACAACACCAGCAATAGAAGTAACGTCAGCAGCTAAACCAGGTGACCGACGACGTGCATATTTAAAGATAGCGCCCGTTATCTTAAAAGGGCCGCACACCAGTATTGAAACATATGCACTATTGGATGAAGGAAGCACGGTCACGCTACTGGACGCCTCAATAGCCGACGTCATGGGAGTAGACGGCCCTGAAAGTACCATGTGGATTCAAGGGGTCAGCAATGAAATGAAGCATGAAAATAGCAAAGTCGTCAGCCTCAGCATAAAAGGAAAGTACGCGGAAGATGAATACATCATAGAAGCCGCGCGCACTGTCGACAGACTGAGCTTCACACCAGAAACAGTTTACGATCGTCACTTAGAAGATTGTGAACATCTGATTGACATCAAAGATCAGATCACATATCAGCAAGCTTCACCTAAGTTGTTAATCGGACAAGATAACTGGCATCTTATCGTGTCAAGAAAAATCCGCACCGGTCATCGCGACCAACCAGTCGCCTCACTCACACATCTCGGCTGGGTACTGCATGGCTGTCACAGCTCGCTCACAACAAAAATAGCGTTCTGTGGCAAACTCCAACAAAAAGAAGAAGAACTGTCAATAGAAGATCTGGTCAAGAATCATTTCAAGCTCGAATCCCTATGCATTGAGCCAAGAAGACCGAGAGAAGATCCTGAACAGAAAGCCATTCAGATATTAGAAGAAACCAGCAGAAGACTACCAGAAGGAAGATTCGAAACTGGCCTGTTGTGGAAAGAGAAAGACTTGAAGATACCGAATAACTATAAAGAAGCTGAACGACGTCTGCGTTCCCTAGAGAAGAGACTGGACAAAGATGAAGACCTCAAGCAAAAGTATGAAGAGAGAATAGACAATCTGTTCCAGTCGGGTTATGCAGAACGAGCACCCACTCCAGCTCCAGAAGGGAAAACATGGTACCTACCCCACTTTCCTGTCATCAACCCAGCGAAACCTCACAAACCACCACGGCTGGTTCATGACGCATCAGCAAAAGCCGCCGGCGTGTGCCTAAATGACATGCTGTAGCGGTCTACACCCTATTTCACATCCATATATCATTGTAAAAACACTAAACATTCGTCCATAACACAACATTCTACTTTGTTCATTTCGTTTGTTATTTTCACGTCTGACAGTTTTGACACATGACATTTTTGCAATCACGTTCCATTTATAATTACCATAAACACATACACACATGGAACGCATTATCTATGACTAATCATATTAATAAAAGCATTACATAACACATGTAAACTCATTAGAACTTGTTTACATAGCACACATTATTTAATGAAATAAATTAACAATACTTACCAATATCTACACTATACAAATCGTAAATAGTAACATTATTGTTTTTAGTAAATAGTGCGTTCGGGATATGGCGTGTGAGCATCCTAGGAACGCACCCATATGGCTGCGATGACCGGCGCTTTTAATAGCGGGTTCAAAGGCCGATCTCATTAGTGCGAACATAGCCTCTTACCTGATCGCACGCCAAATCTCCTTCGCGAAATCTAGATTCCCGCTAAAGCCTAGATCCCTTAATTGTTACTTGTTTGTCCGTATTGTGCTCGTAATCAATAAAACAGTGTTTTGTCTTAAAAATTATATTTATTGTAACATTACATGTTATAAAGAAGAGACGTGGTAATTAAAAAAATACATAAACCTAAACTCACGCGCGTTTAACTTATTTTTACCCCGTCTACACTTCACTGGTGACCCCGATAAAGAACACTGAAGCCTTCAGGAGCCAGCATGTCTACCGGAGCAGCCCAGGGAACGAGCGAAGGAGCGTCGTCAGAGAGCCAAGACGTCTGCCGTGTCAGCGTGAAATTGCCGCCATTTTGGCCTGAGGAGCCGGCACTTTGGTTTGCCCAGGTCGAAGGTCAGTTCACCATCGCGGGCATTACTGCCGATTCTACCAAATTTTATACAGTCGTCGCGCAGCTTGACCACCGATATATGGTTGAGGCCAGGGACATAATTGAAAATCCCCCAGCTCAGGACAAGTACCTAAAGCTGAAAGCTGAGCTGACACGGCGACTCTCCGACTCGCACGAGAAAAAGGTCCAGCAGATCCTCAACCGCGAGGAGCTAGGCGACCGCAAGCCGTCGCAGTTTTTACGGCACCTGCAGACGCTAGCCGGACCACATGTGCCCGAGTCATTCTTGGCCACGTTGTGGGCGAGTAGGTTGCCCACTAATATACAGACGGTTATCGCTTCGCAACCTAATCTCCCTCTTCAGTCTGTCGCAGATTTAGCCGACCGCGTGCACGAGATCGCGCCGACACCAGCACCAGCGCTCGCAGCAACATCCGCCGTAGCAGCAGTGGCGAGCGCGAGCACCAGCAGCAGCGAGATCAGCGAGCTGAAACAATGCATAGCTGCATTAACGCTCCAGGTAGCGGCCCTGCAGAGAGGACAGGTACACCACGGCTCGCGTAGCCATCATAGGCACCAACGTGGTGGCAGAGGACCGTCCTCAGGCCGCCGCCGTAGTCGCTCGCGCTCCAGAACCACGTGGAACGAGGCCCACTGTTTTTACCATAACAGGTTCGGTGACAAGGCCACGCGGTGCGCCACGCCGTGCACGTATGCGGGAAATGCCGCCGGCAGCCAGAAGTAGCGGCAAATGGCTGCCCCAACCAACCACGCCGCCTATTTGTGACTGACCGGACAACTAAAACCACGTTTCTTGTGGACACAGGGTCCGACCTGTGCGTGTACCCACGTGCATCACTCCAGCAGCGGCGCAACAAAACTGGGTACCAACTTTTCGCGGCCAACGGAACCGCCATCGACACGTACGGCTGGGTCGAGCTCCATCTGAACTTAGGGCTCCGCCGCGTGTACACGTGGAAGTTCGTGGTCGCGGACGTCACCAAACCCATCATCGGTGCCGACTTACTGGCACACTACAATCTTTTAATAGATTTAAAAAATTACCGGCTCATCGATGGGCTGACCCAGCTGTCGTCTACGGCGTCATCTGCGGCCGGCTCAACTACAGACATCGCCTCCGTGAAGTCGATCGGTGGTACCACCGTGTACCACGAGGTCCTGCGTCAGTACCCGGAGACCACGCGGCCAGCTGGAACACAACGTCAGGTCAGTCACAACACCGTACACCACATACGGACTACGCCTGGCCCACCTGTTTTCAGCCGACCACGCCGCCTTGCTCCGGACAAGCTCAAGGTCGCCCAGAAGGAGTTCGAGGCAATGATGGCTAATGGAACGGCTAGACCATCAGAGAGCTCATGGTCATCACCACTCCACCTCGCTCCTAAAAAGGACAACAGCTGGCGACCATGTGGGGACTACAGGGCATTGAATGCCCGTACCATCCCGGACCGGTACCCTATACCACACATCCAGGACTTCACACATCAGCTGGCTGGCAGCACAATATTCAGCAAAATTGACCTGGTGAAAGCTTATAATCAGATCCCTGTCCAGCCAGCTGATATTCACAAAACAGCCATCACCACACCGTTCGGACTCTACGAGTTCCCATACATGACGTTTGGACTGAGGAACGCAGCGCAGACTTTCCAGCGATTCATGGACGAGGTGCTCCGCGGGCTGCCGTTCTGCTACTGTTACTTAGATGATGTGCTTTTATTTTCACAGACGGCAGCCCAGCATACTGAACATATGCACCAACTCCTCAAGCGACTGTCCACATATGGGATACTCATCAACACGGCTAAGTGTGAGTTCGGCCGAGCCACCATCACCTTTCTAGGGCATGAGGTGTCTGCAGAAGGTGTTCGTCCCTTACCGGAGAAGGTACAGGCGATCCAGAATTACCCAGCTCCCAAGACCGTCAAGGAGATGCGTCGCTTCCTGGGTATGTTCAATTTCTACCGCCGCTTTGTTCCTGACGCAGCTCGCTTGCAATCGCCACTCAACGTCGTCCTCACTGGCCCTAAAACGAGAGGAACACAGGCTATAGAGATGACACCAGAAATGCATACAGCTTTTGATGCTTGCAAGCAAGGCTTAGCTTCAGCTGCTTTACTCGTCCACCCGGACACCACTGCTAGCCTTGCAATTTTTACAGATGCGTCTGACGCCTCCATAGGTGCAGTGCTGCAGCAGAAGACGGGTGACACCTGGAGCCCTCTGGCATTCTTCTCGCGTCGTTTGTCCACATCGCAGAAGAAGTACAGCCCGTATGACAGGGAGCTCTTAGCCATCCACGATGCCGTCAGGTACTTCCGCCACATGGTCGAGGGTAGGCACTTCACCATCTTCACAGACCACAAACCCCTGTCATACGCGTATGCGCACAACCGGGAGAACTGCTCACCACGACAGTATCGATACCTGGACTTCATTGCGCAATTCACCACGGACATCCAGTTCATCGCAGGAAAGGACAATGTCGTGGCTGATGCCCTTTCACGTGTGGAAGCCTTATCAGTCCCAACACTGGATTACGCAGCCCTTGCACATACCCAGGAAAGCGATCCTGAACTGCATGGACTCCTAACGTGCAACAACACGTCCCTCAAGCTCAAGAGAGTACAGTATCCAGACTCGGACATAGAGCTATACTGCGACACCTCCACTGACAACATACGCCCTTTTGTTCCAGAGCCATTCAGAAGGCGTGTGTTCCAGAAGCTTCATCAGCTGAGCCACCCCGGTAGACAGGCCACGGTCAAATTAATTTCATCCCGATTTGTTTGGCCTGGTCTGAAGAAGGATTGCCGGGCATGGTCCAGAGAGTGTATAGAGTGCCAGAAGAACAAGATCTCGCGGCACACATCCTCTCCCACCTCTCCTTTCCCTATTCCTTCCCAGCGCTTCTCACATGTCCACGCCGACATTGTGGGCCCATTAAATTACTCAAATGGTTACAGGTATGTCCTCACCGTCATTGATCGCTTCACCCGCTGGCCTGAGGTATACCCCATCGCTGACATCACCGCTGAGACCTGTGCCCGCACTTTCATTGCCGGCTGGGTGTCTCGCTTCGGCTGCCCGCATCGCATCACCACCGACCGGGGCGCGCAGTTTGAGAGCAAGCTCTTCCACGCTCTCGCTGCGACCCTCGGCAGCCAGCATCGACCAACCACGGCGTACCACCCAGCCTGCAATGGCATGGTGGAGCGCCTGCACCGCCAGCTCAAGGCGGCCATCCGATGCCACACCGACACCAACTGGTCCGAAGTTCTTCCCCTCGTGCTGCTCGGCATCCGCAGTGCCTGGAAGGAGGACATCAACGCGTCAGCTGCAGAGCTAGTCTACGGTGAACCGCTACGCTTACCGGGCCAATTTATCTCACCATCAGGGTCCGGCACCGTAGACTACGCCGACTTCACAGCACGTCTTCGGCAGCAGATGGCCAACCTGTCGCCGACACCGGCGAGCCGCCACGGCCAGAAGGCATTTTACGTGCCCCGCAGCTTGGCAACGGCGACGCATGTCTTCCTGCGACATGACGCCGTGCGCCGTCCACTCGACCCGCCATACACCGGGCCGTTCAAAGTGCTGCAAAAGGGCGAGAAAACATTCAGACTTGAGGTAAAGGGTAAGGAGACAACCGTCTCAATAGATAGGTTGAAGCCCGCTTACCTCAGCATCGAAGAAGACGTCGTCCCAAGCAGCGCAACTCCGAGTTCGACACCAACCGCCACACAGTTGCCGCCAAATACCGTCGACGTTAAAAAAACCCGTTCCGGTCGAACTGTTCGCTTCCCGGACTACTATCGCCCGTAGCAGTAGCTACGGTCTCAGGGGGGGAGTAGTGTAGCGGTCTACACCCTATTTCACATCCATATATCATTGTAAAAACACTAAACATTCGTCCATAACACAACATTCTACTTTGTTCATTTCGTTTGTTATTTTCACGTCTGACAGTTTTGACACATGACATTTTTGCAATCACGTTCCATTTATAATTACCATAAACACATACACACATGGAACGCATTATCTATGACTAATCATATTAATAAAAGCATTACATAACACATGTAAACTCATTAGAACTTGTTTACATAGCACACATTATTTAATGAAATAAATTAACAATACTTACCAATATCTACACTATACAAATCGTAAATAGTAACATTATTGTTTTTAGTAAATAGTGCGTTCGGGATATGGCGTGTGAGCATCCTAGGAACGCACCCATATGGCTGCGATGACCGGCGCTTTTAATAGCGGGTTCAAAGGCCGATCTCATTAGTGCGAACATAGCCTCTTACCTGATCGCACGCCAAATCTCCTTCGCGAAATCTAGATTCCCGCTAAAGCCTAGATCCCTTAATTGTTACTTGTTTGTCCGTATTGTGCTCGTAATCAATAAAACAGTGTTTTGTCTTAAAAATTATATTTATTGTAACATTACATGTTATAAAGAAGAGACGTGGTAATTAAAAAAATACATAAACCTAAACTCACGCGCGTTTAACTTATTTTTACCCCGTCTACACTTCAATGCTGCATTCAGGACCAGACCTGCTACAGTCACTTCCTGGAGTCATCATGAGATTCCGGCAGTATGCGTTCGCCGTCAGCGGGGACATAAAAGAGATGTTCATGCAAGTGAAAATCAGGCAAGAAGACAGAGACGCATTACGATTTCTGTGGAGAGGCAAACGGCGGGAGGACAAACCAGAGGAATACAGAATGACTTCAGTCATATTCGGAGCTACTTCGTCTCCATGCACCGCACTATTCATCAAGAATAAGAATGCAAGTGAATATGCGAGCGACTACCCAGAAGCCGCAGCAGCGATACAGAAGAATCATTATATGGATGACTATTTACAGAGCTTCTCTACCATAAAAGAAGCACGTGAAATAACGAAGGCAGTAGATTTCATTCATAAAAAGGCAAGCTTCATACTAAATGGGTGGACATCAAACGAAATAAAAACAATAGAGGAATTCGGTCCACTAAAAGAAGACAACTCCACCACAGTAAGTCTAGGAGGCAAAGATACAGAAAAGACACTCGGACTGCTCTGGCACGTGAAAGAAGATTGCATAGGTTTCAACACGAACACTATGAAAATACCCACAGAAGTAGAAGAGAATAAGCGCTCACCAACCAAAAGAGAAGCGTTAAGTATCATAATGGCACTCTTCGACCCACTGGGATTAATTTCACCAGTCACAACTCCAGCCAAGAGAATATTCCAAGACACTTGGCGATACAATACAGACTGGGACGATCCACTACCAGCCGAATTAGAAGAGAGATGGAATAAATGGATCACGTCACTTAGTATAATCAAGCAGCTGAGAATACCAAGATGCTATGACTACCAACAGTACACTTCAAGTCAACTACATACTTTCGTTGACGCGAGCGAAGAAGCATATGCAGCAGCAGTATACTGGAGGACAGAACGCATAGACGGCAGTGTGCACGTATCACTAGCAGCTGCAAAGAGTCGCGTCACACCCCTCAAACCGATTTCCATGCCCAGGTTGGAACTGCAAGCAGCCTTATTAGGTGCACGCCTCGCTCGAACAGTAGAAGAAGAGCATGACTACGAAATAGAAAGAAAATCTTATTGGAGTGACTCACGCACAGCATTAGTGTGGATTAGGTCAGAACCACGTGTTTACAAATCATTCGTGGCTCACCGTCTGGCCGAAATCGAAGATACTACCAAGAAGAACGAGTGGAGGTGGCTCCCCTCAAAAGATAACGTAGCTGATGACGCTACCAGAGACACACCAGATAATTTCAGTGCTACTCATAGGTGGTACCAAGGGCCTTCATTTCTGAGACAGCAAGAGTCACAATGGCCTCAAGAAGAGAGTGTGGTGAAGTATGACACAGGAGAAGAAAGAGAAAAGTGTCACTCGGGTCAGCAAGAAGATGAACATCATCAGGACCACCTGCCACAAATAGAAAGATTCTCTAAGTGGCTCCGACTTATAAGGGCGACAGCACGAGTTCTACATTTCATTGATCTGTGTAAACATAACAAAAGCACAGTCGCAGCCACCAGAAAACGCACAAAGAAGACAGAAAGCAAAGATCCTGATTGGCGAGTCACCAAGAAGAAGTCACCCACACAAGTAAAGAAGATTTCACCTCGCGACAATCGC
This sequence comes from Melanchra persicariae, assembly GCA_947386135.1. Classification (NCBI taxonomy): domain Eukaryota; kingdom Metazoa; phylum Arthropoda; class Insecta; order Lepidoptera; family Noctuidae; genus Melanchra; species Melanchra persicariae. Next base: position 14,876,111 of record OX376669.1, read on the forward strand.
CACTATCTCGAATTACACACCACGTACATAATAAAAGCTGAACAATTATGGATTCGAGCCAGTCAACATGAAAGCTTCAGAGCTGAGATACGTCGTATCAAGAGGAAAGGCACACCAAGCAACGACGATCGCCTATGTCATCTCAGCACGTATATCGATACCGAAGGTACTGTGCGCCTACGAGGAAGAGTGACCGCAGCTCAAGAAATAACAGAAGATGCATCTAACCCTCCTATATTAGATGGCAAGCAGACCTACACACAGCTGTACATAGCTCACGTTCACGAAAAACTCCATCATGGCGGCGTGGAAATGGTCGTAAACGAACTAAGACAACGACTATGGATTACAAAAATACGCCCAGCAGTGAAGAACGCAATAAAGCACTGTCTGCCATGCCGAATAAGAAAAATAAAACCAGCAAGTCCGCTCACGGGAGACTTGCCACCAGCGCGCCTCGCTCATCATGCGCGCCCCTTCACCTTCACGGGACTTGATTATTTCGGCCCCATAGAAGTGACAGTAGGACGACACCGAGAGAAAAGGTACGGAGCCCTTTTCACATGTATGACCTCACGAGCAATCCACATCGAAGTTGTACACTCGTTGAGTGCTGACTCAGCAATATCAGCACTGAGAAGATTCTTGGCAAGAAGAGGATGCCCTAAAGAAATATGGAGCGACAACGCTACGTGCTTCAAAGCAGCGGATAAAGAACTCGGCACAGCAGCAGTCGAAGCCCTGCAGCATGAGATCACATGTCGCCAGATAATTTGGAAATATATTCCTCCGGCAGCTCCATTTATGGGAGGGACCTGGGAAAGAATGGTACGTTCAGTGAAAGAAGCTTTAAAAATCACACTGACAGAACGATACCCGAGCGACGAAACCCTGGTAACATTATTAACGGAGGTCGAGAACACAGTAAACTCGCGACCTCTGACCCATGTCTCGGTTGACCCACAAGAACCTGAGGCCCTTACTCCGAACCACATCCTCATCGGGCCCAACCCTCACGTGCCGGCACCAGGTCACTTCCAAGAAGAAGATGTGACAGCCCGTCAACAGTGGAGAAGAGCACAAGCCCTGGCAGACATCTTCTGGAAAAGATGGGTAAAAGAATACATGCCCCTACTGCAACACCGGCGGGAGCCCACCAGCACAGGAGTCCAACCCAAGGTCGGTGACCTCGTCGTCATATGCGACGGCAATCTCCCACGCAACATTTGGCCCAGAGGACGCGTGACCCAGCTGTATCCAGGCGCCGACGGAGAGGTTCGAGTAGTAGACGTCACCACCAGCAACGGCCACATCCTACGTCGTCCCACCAGGAAAGTCATCGTGCTACCAACAGAGTCGCAGCGTAGCGACGGCGGGAGAATGTGCACGACGCCCTGAGGTAACCTCGGTAGTAGGCGCAAGTAGCGACGTGGGCAATCTAATGATAATTTCTTATAAACAAATCAGATCATAGGAGTCTTATAAGAATGTGTGTGTAATTGATGTAAATTGTTATTATTTTATGTAAAACACTAATTTAGAGTTAGAAAATGGTTAATTATTGTATAAGATAAAGTTTTAAGTTGTTAAAAGCATAAATTAGAGTCATATGTTAGTCATAGCAACTAAAATAGCAATAATTGTGTGTTAAATACTTGATACTCACTCAAATTATGTAAATAAACTTACTAAACTTATGTAAGAATGTAAAATGAGAAAATAAAGGTATATACCACTGTGTATTTTAATAATCCTGCCTCTACGACGTCCACAACAAGAATAAACAAGTTTGGGGCGCCACATGTCGTTTTTATAGTAGTGAAGCGGGGGACGGGGGAATATAAATATGCCCGTAACTTTGACCTCGCGCCACCTTTTTTCCGCGCCCGACGCTCGCCCGTGACGGACGTGCCGCTCTCGCTGCCCGCTGTCGTGTGTGTGTTGTGTTGTGTTCGTGCCATTCTACGTCCCGCTCCAGCCGTGACGTCACCCGTAGTCGCCGACTACAATCATTTGATCCGAAGCCGCCTTTCTCAAGGCAGCGGAGGATTTTCTGTTTCCCATTGCGGAATTGTCAATAACGTAGTGACCCCTCTGGTAAATCCACAGTTTCGTGGTACTTGGTGGAAACCTTACGGTGCCAACTAAGCCAAGTGACGTTGACCCGACACGTCTACCGAGTCCCTTAAGGACTTGGTAAAAATCGGAAGGGAGAGGATCACGTGGCCTTGGGGGATCTCCTAGTCGCGCCCTGCTCTTAACCCCGTTCTCTTTCAGCCACACACCTGGTGTTGGTTGGGTGTGTCAACCCCTTCACACCAGACCCAATAGGGCCCGGTTCGCACAATAAGACTGGCGACCGGTTTACTAGCTTAGGGCTCACCATAGGTACACACCTCCCAGTCTGACCCGACTGGGAGGGTTACACATCCCCGGGCCTATCCACCCGGGGAGATAGGTTTAGGGAAGTTAGGAAAACAGGAGCTTAGCTCCTGCAAAAATGGATGCCTCCGGCTCCACTTCCTCCCCCGCCCCAGAGGCCAGCTTCCCTCAGAAGCAGCCCTCAGACCAAAAAGTAATCTCTGACCTGTTCCGCCTATGCAAGGCGCTCGCCCGCAAGGTCGGCGACCCTAGCGTAGATGCGCTGTTGGCCACATACGAGGGCAAAGTAAATGTCCTCCTGCCTGCCAAGTCCCCCTCCCCCTCGGTACCCTCCGGCACTGAGTCTCCAACTCCGGAGAATCCGGAGAATCCGATCGAAATGGACACCACGGTGCCCATCTCCAACCCTCCTTCGGAGGACGAATATTCGTCCTCCGACGCCTCATCCTCCGAGGACGACTTTCAAGTCGTCACCGGAGGAAAAAGGAAAAAGACCTCTAAGGCAGCCAGCCAGGCCAGCAAGGCCAAAAAGACGGTCAAATCCCCTCCTTCCCCTACCCCCACGCCCTCTACCTCCGCGGCCCCAGCCTCACAGGCTAGCCGCCCTACGAGCCCCAAACCGCCAGTCTCTGCTTCCCAGCAGAAGAAGTCCCGCCCCATCCCGCCCTTGTACTTGCAAGACAAGGCCAAGTGGACAGACGTGTCCAAGATGTGCAGTGATCTTCGGATCAACTACACGTCGGCCAAATCATGCCAACAAGGCATTAAGATCACGGTCCCGACGGCCAATGACTATCGGGACCTAGTCCGTTCCCTGCGTGGAAGGAAAATATCCTTCCACACCTACTCCCTCCCGGAGGACACGCCCACCCGTGTGGTGATAAGACGTGTTCCGAAGGAATTAACGTCCGAGGACATAAAAGATGACCTCCTTGCACAAAACATCCCGGTCTCTGCCGTGCACCGCCTTCACAAGGCGAGAGGTGGAGACCTCTATGACATGGTCTTGGTGGTATGTGACCCCACAGAGGGCCACCACCCCATCTTTAAGATCAAGACGGTGTGCTCCCTCTCCGGCATCTCAATAGAGAAGCCTTTCCGCCCCACTTTAGTTGGTCAGTGCCATAACTGCCAACTCTACGGGCACGCCCAACGCAATTGCTACGCTTCACCCAGATGCGTTAAGTGTCTGGGTGGGCACAGCACCGCCGACTGTCCCAGGCCGAAGGACAAGTCACAATGCACAGAGCCGCCCAGTTGTGTGCTCTGTGGACAATCAGGCCACCCGGCTAACTACCGGGGGTGCCCCAAGGCACCTAAAATCGCCCCCAAGCTGGCTAAGCGCCACAACGCCCGCCAGCAGCGAGAGTCCCCATCGGAGAGGATACCCTCCTCCCAGATGCCCGATAGGCTGGCTCCCCAAAGGCCCTCCCCCTGGAATCAGCTCAATCACCAGAAAGCATTCCCCGCTCTGGTGTCAAAGCAGACCCCTCCCACTCCTACTCTCCCGGCACTGATGGGTAAAACCATCCCAGCGCCGACTCCCGTGCCGGTGGCCCCAGCGGCCCCAGCACCCCCCCAACCTGCGCCCCAGCTCACTCCTGCACCTGCAGCAGTGAGCTCGCGCCAAGTCCCCCCGTCCAACAAGGCCACAAGCTTTGGAGTTAGTGAAACTATACTCCAAGCCTACGGCATTTTTATGACACGTGCGGCTAGATCCATGTCCGCTGAACTCAACAAGTTCAGAGGAACGGACGGTCAGTTGCACATGTCAACTGAGAAGGCGCTGGAGATTTTCACCGCCTACAAGTCCATTACGGACAAGTTAGATGAGATGGACGCGATTGACTAATCAATGGATAAGTCAAGCACATCCTCCATCAGGCCTAGATCCCTTAAATTAGGTTTCTTTAATGCCAACGGCATTACTAACCAAAGAGACGAGATCGCCAAATTCCTCCGCGATCACCATCTAGACGTCCTCCTCATCCAGGAAACCTTCTTAAAACCCCACCGGAACGACCCTAAAATTGCCAACTACCGGATAGTTCGCAACGATAGGACGCGTTGTCATGGTGGTGGCACTCTCATCTACTATAAAAAGGAGTTGTACTGCATCCCACTACTCCCTCCCGCTCCCCGCTCTCAGCTAGAGTACTCAGCCTGTCGGCTAGGCATGACCGGCCATCAGCCAATTACCATCATCTCAGCCTACTGCCCACCCTCCTCCACGCCAGACGACCCCGTCGCCCTCGCAAGCGACTTTACCAACCTCTTCGGCCTGAGTGACTCCGTTATCTTAGCGGGCGATCTCAATGCCAAGCACCCCGCGTGGAACTGCAACACGACCAATCCCAGAGGCAGAGCAGTGTTCGGCCTAGGCACAACACTCAACTTTGACGTCATCGCTCCGATGACTCACACCCACTTCCCTCACGATCCCAACCGTAACTCGGATGTTCTCGATGTGGCGTTGCTAAAGAATGTTAACCTCCGTTTGCAATCTATAGAAACGCTACACGAACTCAACTCCGACCATCGCCCAGTGATCATGCACCTAAGCTCCCGCTCAGGCCAGCTCGACCCAGTCCAACCTCCCCCGTCTCAGGTGATCACTGACTGGAGGAAAGTAGGCGAAAAGCTGAAATCTACCACGTCACCTCACCTAGACACCATCCCCGACCTGATCGACTCAGTCGCTGACACGACGGCGGCGATCGACTCGCTTACGGATCACGTACAATCTGTCCTGAACGACTGTTCAAGAGAGATTCCAGTGGCGGAGGACCACCGCTGGAAACTCCCGGACGATGTACGGAATCTGATAACCGAGAAGAACGCAGCCATCCGTGCGTATAGCGCTTTTCCCTGTGACGCAAACAAAGCTCACATGCGTAACTTGCAGCGTGCTGTAAAGAAGCGCACTAGTGAGCTGCGTTCAGCGCGCTGGGACAAGACGCTTAGCGAACTCGAGCCCACCCACCTAGCCTTCTGGCAACTTCAGAGGAAACTACGATCCACTGAAGAGGCCACTATGCCCCCTCTCATTCGCCCCGATAAGAGTGTCGCCTTCGACAACTCTGACAAGGCAGAATGCCTGGCCGACAGTCTAGAGTCCCAATGCTCTCCCAGCTCACAACTAGTAGACCAAGCCCACCTAGATATGGTGGACGCTGAAGTCGAACGTAGAGCTTCCCTACCACCAATCGAAGATCCTGATGATCCTCTACCCCCCGTCACTCCTGACGAGGTACAGGACATTATCAAAAGGCTTCAGCCTAGGAAAGCCCCTGGCTCCGACGGCCTCACCAACAGAGTTTTCAAGCTCTTCCCAGCCCAGCTCATAATGCTAATGACTGCCATCTTCAATGGCGCATTAAGCAATAACATATTCCCCCAGGCATGGAAACAGGCCACCGTAATCGGTATTCCCAAGCCAGGCAAGCCCAAGTCTGACCCCGCCAGTTACCGTCCCATCAGTTTACTCAACGTTCTCGGCAAAATCTACGAGAGGCTTATTTATAAGCGGCTCAAGGATTACGCCGAGGCAAAGAGTCTCATCCCCGACGAGCAGTTTGGTTTTCGAACCGAACACTCGTGCATCCAGCAAGTCCACCGCATCGTAGAGCACATAAGCGCTGGTTTCCAGCGTGGCAAGATGACGGGCGCCTTGTTCTTCGACATAGCGAAAGCATTCGACAAAGTCTGGCACAATGGCTTAATTTATAAGCTTTACCAACTCGGCGTGCCAGACCGTCTCGTTCTCATCTTGAGAGACTTTTTGTCGAACCGCACCTTTCGCTACCGCATCGAGGGTGCACTCTCGTCCCCTCACCCCATCCGAGCAGGAGTCCCCCAGGGCTCACCGCTATCTCCCCTCATTTTCACGCTGTTCACCAGCGACATTCCGAAAAGTAAACTGGCCCAGTTGGCACTATTCGCTGACGACACGGCCATTTACTATACAGGTTGCGACCCGGCTCCTATCGCTCGCACGCTCCAAACTACTGTAAACATCTTGGGCAGATGGTTCAGGAAATGGGGAATCGAGGTTAACCCCGATAAGAGCCAGGCCATTCTATTTTCCAAACAGTGGAAAAATCCCCCACTCCCCCGTCCGATCACCATGTATGGCAAGCCGATCCCCTGGGAGAAGCAAGCTAAGTACCTGGGAGTCACCCTGGATAACCACCTCACCTTCGCTGAGCACACAAGGCTGGCCCGCTCGCGCGCCGCCTTCGCTCTGGGGAGGTTACACTTTATCACGGTCGCCAGAAGCAAATTGTCACTCAAGTGCAAATTGCGACTGTTCACCGCGGTCATTCGCCCCATGATGACATACGCTTGCGCTGTCTTCGCACACGCAAAGCCTCGTCACCTTCACAGGATGCAGACACTCCAGAACCGATTCCTCCGTAGAATCACGGGAGCCCCATACTATGTCCGTAATGAGACTTTACATCTGGATCTCAGAGTGCCCACCATACAGCAGTTCATGAAACGCATTACCAAGCGTTTCATCGACACTGCTGTCAAACACCGCAACCCCCTCATCGTATCGGCCGCCCGATACCAACCCTCCCTCATATCTAAAATTCGCCGTCCGAGGCACACCTTAATCACCCCCGACGACCCCACCACCCTCCTCCAAGAGAGTAGTAGTAGTACAAGCACAATTCGCAAACCGCGACCACCGTCCTTCCGCCCTCGCCGCCGAGGCCCGTCGCGACCGTCCCGTCAATGTCCGCCCCGTCCCTTGCTCGAGCCAGCCCGCGCCGCTGAGCCTGTAGTTTTAACAACACTCGCCCCCTAATAATAAAAATCTTTATTAGATCCAGCCCGTCCCTAGCTGTCCTCCCCCAGCGACGCCCTAAGCCGAGGTCCGTACCCCACAGGGGGTGCCCTTAGCGTAGTCGCTTAGTTTTTAAGTTTAATAAGCCCTGGCTGGAGGCTTTAATAATAATATTATTAAGGCCGCCACAGGCAAGTCCGGTTAAGCAGCCGACAACCTCCTAGGTTGACCTGCGAGAGGCCACTCATAAAAAAAAAAAAAAAAAAAAAGACCTCGCGCCATAGCGTGATGGGACGTCGTAGAGGTAAGGTCAATAGGTCATAAGATAGGTTTTAAGGTTCTCTATTAGAAAAATAGAGACGCGCCAGCTCAGGGTGCCTGTAAATAAAAGTATAATAAATAAACGCTATCGGGGGTGAGGAAAAGGGATCGCTGGCCAGCAAAATGGATCGCTGGCCAGCAAAATGGATCGCTGGCCAGCTCAAAACGGTTTTGTATAAAAGGAGCTGCGTGTTTTAGCAGCTCCGTAGTTCGAATCAACAAGCTCAGTGAGAGAAACCTCTGTCCGTCAAGTCAGCCAGCTTCCCATAAGTCCTCGCCGCCGTTTGCCTCTGAACAATTATCTTTGTGTTTCATTTCAACGGAGTTTGGGCGATCCCGAACATAAACAGTAGGTAATACAATACTTATATAATAATAACACTATCTTGTTATAAATTGAGTTTTTCAATTACTTTATTCGATGATGATTTTAGCGTCTGTAAGTACTGATATACACTTTTTCTCTCTCTCGTTGAAATCCTCACAGTAGAAAGTAGGTGACAATCCCTTAAACAATTGACTTTCAGAAATTGATCGAAAACAACTCGTAACTACACCGAATGTTTAGTTGTAGGTACATTCAATCAATTGCAATAATACGTCGACAGCGAGCAATCGAACACATTCCATTTTTTTGTTATTCATAAAGACTACAGTTACAGCTGGACGCTCTCGTTCTGTTTGTCCACTCGATTGTCGGATTACATCACCGGGCCCCCGCGACCCCTGCGGGCCCCGACTATCGGGCCCCGGATTAACATGTGTATTTTAATTTGTGGAGCGTCGATCTCGCGATAACGCGCGTCAACACGCGGCGCGTCGCGATAGCAGACACGTTTATTATTTTCCCGATTTAATTAAAACAATAAGCCGTCGATATAACTCGGACTGTTCGGTTTTATTGTTCGACACTCAACACCAGCGAGATGGCCTGATCAATTGATAGGATAATGTTTCAGCCAATTGATACGAAATGTGAATACGAGTATTTAAATTACGGACGTGCTATGTGCACGTTACTCAAAAACACTTTTCAAATAATATGCAAATGGAGAATATCCTATCCACAATTATAATAATATGATTGACTAGCTGCTACCCGCGACTTCGTCAGCGTGGAGTGCTGTTTTTATTCTGGTTAATCTATCTTTTTTTGGTATAATATATTTGTCTCCCATCACAGGCAGTTGTAAAATAAATAAATAAATAGTAGTAAGATAGTAGAGTAAGAAGTCTAAATAGTAATTTTGTTTGTTTCATCATATTAGCTGAAAGACGTTCATTCACTACTGGACATAGAACTCCCCCAAGTTTCGCCACAACAAACTGATTAATGAATTACATCAAAACACTTTTTTTTTGTTTTAAGTGGAACTTAGAACTCAGTTCGGTCTCGTATACTAGCTGGAGCAGACGCATTGTCAGTTTTACTTAAATAGTGAAGTTCGGTGTCATATAAAATCTAACCTTGCTACTAAGACAAAAAAACTCAATTTCGTTATGCACCTATTTGCTTAAAATACTTAAGCACGGGTCACTAAGTACGTGTCGCGACAGTGCGGCCCTCTTCACCCCCGCGAGGAAACAGTGCGGACTTTATTTTTTGACTCGCTTACACTACTTCGCGCAGTGATAGTCGCGTGAGTGCGGCCCTCTTCACCCCCGCGAGGGAACAGTGCGACGCTCACCCGAGAGTGCGGCCCCCTTCACCCCCGCGAGTAAACTAAACGCTGGTCTTTCTCTTTTACTCAGCGGGTCAGCACCTACTTGGCCTACAACTTCATGGAACAAGTGCCTATCACCTGATCTGATACCTAGTTGTCATCACAGCCGATTATTGCCGAACTGTCCAGTTCGGCCTCCATTATGATGCACTCGCCGAAAAGCAGTAAATGCCAATCCGTTCCTGATCTGCACTCAGTTGAAGACGCTGACCCTAATGTGACTCAGAGAAACCTTAAGAGGAAGCAGCCAGAATGCGACTTGAAAAGAGACATCTCTGCACTTTCCGAGGAATTCAAGAGATCAATGAGCTTTCTGAGCACTGAAATACGTGACCAGTTTTCCAATATCAACTCGAACATTAGTAACCTTCGAAATGAATTTAATAATTTAGCAACTACCTCCTCTCAAATTCAATCTGAGTTGAAAGAATTACACGCTGATTTTTCCAATACAAAGAAGGATATATCAACTCTAAATACAAAACATCTAGAATTATCTAAGGTTGTCGATGAGTTGAAGTCATCGGTAGAATTCAACTCTGCAAACATTATTGATTCTGTAAAACGCACGAAGGAGCTGGAGTCTAAGATCGTTACCTCTGCATCTGAGCCCATATCTACACTGATTAATAAAATAGATCGCCTGGAACAACAGGCTAGGCAGTGTAACATCGAAATTGGTAACTTGCCGGAAAAACGTGGTGAAAATCTAGTGGCTGTTTTGAAGTCAGTTGCGGCAGCTATTAACATACCGATAGGACAGAGCGACATAGTGGCTATTCACCGTGTTCCACACGCACACATGCAAAATTCACGTCCGAAAAATATTATTGTGAAGTTTACTTCCCGATTACTCCGTGATAACGTGCTGAGCGCTTATCGACTGTCTAAAGGTATTACGTCGGATCGTATAGGACTCGCTGGGACTCAATGTCGTATCTATATGAACGAACACCTAACGCTTCGTAATAAGGAGTTATTTCGCAAATGCCGCGATGCTGCCAAAACAAGCAAATTTAAGTATGTGTGGGTCCGTAATGCTACTGTGTTGGTCAGGGAAAATGATGATTCACCTACGATTGCGATCCATTCCGAAGACGACATTTGTAATAAGTTTAGGTCAAAAAATTAATCCTAATATGCTGATGGTTGTTACTATAGAACGATCATTTTATTACATAATTTACCCGTTAGAAAATAACATCTGTTTATATGTGTGTTTGTTATATTTTTTTGTAAACAAACGTGTGCTTGTTTTGTTTAGGATTACATTACACTGTTTGCAATATTTCCTAACCATAGTAGTATCTATCGCGAATAACATGAATATCTGGCTAAATGTTTATTGGTTATATTTTATTGCAAACAGTTGTGTGCTTAATTTGCTTAAGATTTGTATTGCAATTCACTGTTTACAATGTTTCCGTACCTCATCAAATTTAATGTACGATGTTAAAATAAGTGCGTCTAACAATCAAGTCCTGAAAACAATCCTTATATTGTTGCTTGAGTTTTTTATGATTTACTTTGTCGATTATACCTACTTTTTAGTGTTATTTACCGATAACGTACCGTGTGAACTTTCAGCGTTGGTTTGTTTTAAGTATACTCGTGTGTTTAAAAGTGAATGTTATTTTGTTTTTGGCTTTTTTTATTGTACCTTCACATTTGTGAATGACATCACAGTTGTGTATGACTCACATGTTTTTAGTTTACTTATGAGTCTCAAAGTGAATATTTTTTTACCTTTGGTTTATTTTCTTGTACCCTCAGATTTTAAAAATGCCTAATGATTGTAAAATATCCATGTACTATCAAAACTGTCGAGGAATCAGGACTAAACTTAATACCCTTTATTTAAATATTCTGTCGCATGCATATGACGTCATTATCTTGACTGAGACGTGGTTGACGATAGACATTTCTGATAACGAATTTATTGATCAGCGTTATTTGGTGTTTAGATGCGACCGGAACCGTTTACTCACCAACAAAAAGGATGGCGGTGGTGTCCTTATCGCCATATCTAAAGAACTAAATCCCTCCTGTATCTCATTTACGCCTCCGTTAACCTTGCCCGAGCATGTAATAGTTAAAGTTCCCACTAAAAGCAATAAATATCATATCATTTGTGCTACTTACATACCCCCTAATGCTCTTGATGATACATACTTGACTTTTTTTAATTCTCTGTCTGTGTTGTGTGATGACTCTTCCGTAGAAAATATTATTTTAACAGGTGACTTTAATTTACCCTCACTTACTTGGGTTAAAAAGGTGTCATACATGGAATATGCTGCGAACAACAAACTCACAAATATAACTCGTTGTTTATCAAATTTCTTCTCTCAATATGTTATGAAACAGTATAACCACTTTTTCAATTCTGGCGGACGAATCTTAGACTTATTTTTTTGTAATACTCATACTGACACATTCTCTCCTGATGTCCCCCTTTTACCTGTTGATGCCTATCATCCAGCCTTCTATGTACTTATTTCTTTCTCTCACCCCACACATAAACCTAAACATACTGCTGTTAACAAATTAAATTATCACAAAGCTAACTATATAAAAATAAATACTGATATAGGGGACGTGGATTGGAATGTCTTACTGGATAACTTACCACCTAATGAATCTGTTTCTACATTTTATGAAAAACTTTATGAAATTATAAAATCACACACACCCACATGTCGAACAAAAAATATTAATTTCCCCACTTGGTTTTCCAAATCTCTCATATATACCTACAAAAAGAAAACTCAAGCCTGGGTTAGATGGAAAAAATATGGAAATTTATGTGACTATGAGGTATTCTCGAGTAACAGGAAAAAATTTAAGAAAGTGGCTGACATTTGCTATAGTAAATACATTAATGCAATTGAAGACAGTGTTGCTACCAATGCTAAGACATTTTGGACGTACGTTTCTAGCCGTAAAAATACTAATAAAATCCCATCGACGGTTCATTACAATCAAATCTCATCCAATGATCCTATTACTACTTGCAACTTGTTTGCTACATTTTTCCAGTCTGCGTATGAGCCCTCAACATTTGACTATGACTCTTGGGAACCACCATCTAGTAATGCTGACCACGATGTCTTTCTATGCAAACTGCAGTTGTCTCTTGATGAAATACATAAAGAACTAAAGTCACTTGATTCGACCAAGGGTCCTGGTCCTGATGGGATTCCTTCTGTTTTCTTGAAAAGTACGTGTGATACATTATGCTATCCCTTACTTATATTATTTAATAAATGTCTATCAAATGGTATTTTCCCTGAAGTTTGGAAACATGCAAATATTGTACCAGTTCATAAAAGTGGTTCCAAGCATGACGTAGCGACCTATCGACCTATCTCTATACTATCTGCTTTTTCTAAGCTATTTGAGAGACTAGTACATAATAAATTATATCCTGCTATTCGCAAAGTTTTAATTAAAGAACAGCACGGATTTGTGAAAGACAGATCATGCATTAGCAATCTCCTCATTTTCACGTCCCAACTGTTTGACAGTCTTGATAATAGACAGCAGATTGATGCGGTTTACACAGATTTTCAGAAGGCATTTGATAAACTTGATCACACACTACTACTTAATAAAATTGCATACAATGGAATCAGAGGGGACCTTTTACGGTGGTTTATATCTTATATAACTAACAGAACACAAAAGGTAGTTGCTAATGGCTTTGAATCTGGCTCTTTTCAGATCACCTCCGGTGTACCGCAAGGTTCCATTTTAGGCCCTTTATTATTTATCCTATACATTAATGACATAAAAGACTGTTTTCAAAATTCAAAATTTCTTCTCTACGCAGACGATTTAAAGGTCTATAAAATTATTTCTGATAAAGTCGATTGTTTAAACTTCCAGCACGATTTAGACCGTTTCGCTAACTACTGCTCTTCCAATAAACTTTACCTAAGTCTTCCAAAATGTCATGTTATAACTTTTACCAAAAAAAAAAGTATTACTGAGTTCGACTATCGTCTTGGAAGTACGCTGATTAGCAAAGTAAGTTTTCTCCGCGATCTTGGTGTTCTGCTAGATTCGAAGCTACATTTGGATGTTCATATAGATAAAATTGTTAACAAGGCCTACCAAATGTTTGGTTTTGTCATGAGATCTTCTAGGGATTTTCGTCGACCTTCCACCTTTTTGCACTTATACAAGTCAATAATTAGGCCACAGTTAGAGTTCGCAGTACCCATTTGGAACCCATTTTACGTAAAATATACTGAAAGATTAGAACTAGTACAACGTAAATACCTTCGTGCTTTGAATTTTAGATGTTTTCGGAAAAAAATGTCATATCACTTACTTCTTAAAAAGTATGATCTTCTCACCTTAAAGTCAAGACGGAAACTTCTGGAAGTTATGACTCTGTTCAATGTGTGCCGCAATCATTTTGATTGTCCGGACTTAGTTAGGAGTCTGTGTTACCTGGTTCCTCGAACAGTTCATGTACGTGAAGTACGCACTCGACGTCTATTTGCTTCTAGCCTCTGTAAATCTAACGCTGGCTCGCGTTCACCACTTCATCGTTTAGTTGAGACTTATAACAATGAGTTTAATTCAATTGACATTCTTTTTCTTAGTAAAAATTCATTCAGGATGCAAATCCAAGCAACCTTAAAGGATCAGCAAATTACGACAATATAACATGATGTTTAATAATGCACGCACACACATTTACTTTTTCTTTTTTTTCTTTTATGTATGTCACCGGAGAGTTACGGACTCTGTAAAGTTGTAATGAATCTTGATTAGATTATAATTTCTCGATGTTTTATGGAAATATTGTTTTGTATAAGCAGCCGCAGTGAATTCCATTCAACTCAATAGTTTTCAATATATCCGTGGCTTATTTAGAAAAATTGTTTAAATTTCACGCGTGTTACTAGCTAGTTATACTTCTAATAGTAATCTGTGGAGAACGCAGTGGGTAGCATAATTGTTTTAAAATGTATATTTTAGACATTATGACAATTTCTTATTGTGCTACTGTTTGTTTTTCCTTAAATAAATAAATAAATAAATAAACTTATAATGTCTTAAAAAAGTGATTATTTATATCTAAGAAAAATGAAAAATTTTAAAAAATATATTATTCCTATTTATCAATACAATAAAAAAGAAATCTAAACCAATGTTTTGACAGTTCAACTCCATTTTCCATAGATGTGATGTGCGTTGTGCATTTGATCTCATTTTAAGAATTGCGGGGTTAAGATTCTCCGCGGAAGAATGATTTTGAAGAATGACAATTTACTACAATCTTTATCACCAGGCGCGCGTTTTACATTTCCTAAGCTTAATAAGCTACAGTAATGCTAAGATGGGCCATTTATTATTATAACACCGACGGACAGGTGGCGAAGCCCTGTGACAACAGAGCTTCTAAGACAAAAAGAGTTGAGTTAGCTCGAGTGACCTTGTGTTCTTAAAAAACTCTTTTACAAAAAAAAATACAACCGACTTCAAAATAAAAAAACAACTACAAATTACAAAAAAATTTTAATTTTGGAAGTCAGTGTTGAACTACGAAGAAACAACTAATTTTAATTTTATCTACACGGTTATTTTTTAGTAAAAGTATTTTTTATTCCTCACACCAAACAACACTACTGAAATGATGATTTTTTTTTCTAGCTACTTGGATTTAGAAATCAAACTACTTAACCGATTCAGATGAAGTATTTCCTTTTATATAAAAAAAATCAAATTGGTTCATAAATGTCGGAGTTATGAGGTAATAAACATAAAAAATAAAACAGCAACCTAATTGAGAATCTCCTCCTTGTTTTGAAGTCGGTTAAAAACTTACAATTGTTTCGATCTATGTTACCGGTTCCAATAAAATCAAGAGCGGATTTCACCACTGAAACTGAACGCGATCAGTACATCTAAACTGCGTTCAAGAGCTGTCAGTGTAAATATTCCATAGAAAAATAATAACACTGAAAGCTCATAAACGTGGTTTATTCGCTGATCGCGTTCAGTTACATTGGTGAAATTGGCCCTAAGAATCAATTTGATTAATTAGTTTGAAGAGTAGCACCAGTCGTGTGACGTTCTGTTTTGTTATATACAGGGTGTAAGAATAAGCCCTTCGCAGGCGGATGGGGTGCAAATTTCATGTATTTTTACCGTTTTTTCAGTTACTTTTCCTTTCTTTCAGTGTAAAATTACATTCTTTCAACGCAAAACTCCATTTTTATAAATAATACAGCTAAAATAAAAAAACTTGAGAAGTGTCAAGGGACACCCGGATGGAACGAAGTTCCTTTCGATTAATTAGTGAAGGAATTGTAATAAAATTTTATTTTTTTAATTTATACGCACGACTTACAACTATAGCAAAAAGTGTCGTTACAACTTTTGGTCTTAATTTTTTCCGTCTGGCCCCATTTCGAAGCGCGCGATAAGGAACTTCGTAAAACCATGAAAATGACACCTATGATGAAAAGTTGTCAAATCTCATGGGCACCATCTTGGATTTCGATTTCGACCCGGTAATCGTTATTAGCGACCCCGAAAACCATTAAAATGACACTCATGATGAAAAGTTGTCAACTCTCGTGGGCGCCATCATGGATTTCGATTTTGACTCGGTAATCGTTATTGGCAACCCCGAAAACCATGAAAATGACACCCATGATGAAAAGTTGTCAAATCTCGTGGGCGCCATCTTGGATTTCGATTTTGACTCGGTAATCGTTATTGGCGACCCCGAAAACCATGAAAATTACACCCATGATGAAAAGTTGTCAAATCTCGTGGGCGCCATCTTTGATTTCGATTTTGACCCGGTAATCGTTATTGGCGACCCCGAAAATCATGAAAATGACACCCATGATGAAAAGTTGTCAAATCTCGTGGGCGCCATCTTGGATTTCGATTTTGACCTAATAATCGTTATTGGCCACCCCGAAAACCATGAAAATGACACCCATTGTGAAAAGTTGGCAAATCTCGTCTAATAAAAATAAAATAAACATCTTTTAACCTTACAGACTAACACTTAAAAGTAAGCAAAATTAAACATCTACAGGTATCTTAAATAGAACAGTGCGTCCTGACCGAGTGGTAACGGGTTGCTGAATGACAGCTGGCTCCGGCGCTGGTGATGTTAGAGTCGCTGGCCGTGGCGGAGATGGAAAGCTGATTGGTTTCTGTGAGGTTGACGTGGGTTTCAAGCGATCTTTCGTACTGGACCTATCTACTGGCTGGGCTGAAGATGGCTGAAGATTTACAGTGGATTTACAGACTTATATTGGACCAACTATAAGGTCCTGAAGAATATATTGTTACAAATAATTTCTACTTGTCTAGTGTTCACATAAATGTGAATGTTATAAATAACAATATTAATTTAAAGTATGTCGTTCGGCATCTCTTCATGATTAAAGGCTTACACAGAAAGTGGCCGCTGAGATGCTACAGATAAAAAAAACGTATTTATCGTCATAACCTTTTTAATATTGGTACTGTAGGTATTTGAAAAAAATAATATTACCTACACATTGATGTTACGTATGTTATAAGATTGTTTGGAAATCTAAACATAAACAAAAACACAAAAGAAAATCAAAATCTACAAAAACACCTACATACCGCGGGGTTCGAACGCACGCATCACTAATTGGAAGTCCGGTCATTAATCGCCTTGGCTGATTTCACTTGTTAACACAATTCAAAATTTGCGTTCCTATCAGTACAGAAGCTACGATTTAAATCTTGCCGTAAAATTTATCTTTAATGTAATGTTCCTTTTTCATCGTCCCCAACCCATTTTTGGTAAATTTGTTTAATGTACAGACACAATCTTTCTACTGTTTTATTATATGTATAGATAGATAGATGATCGCAACTACAGAAACGGTCGCAGAAATAAGACAACATACTTATACACACGAATGAATTGCATCCAAACGTCACAATACAATACAATAAATCCAATAAGTTCTCTTCGGATAGCTATTTAAATATGAAACGTACGTCACAAGAGGACACTCGACATAATGAGCGTCCCGAGGCTCGCCCGCGGTGCAGGCGGCGCACGGTGGGTTGATTTATATACGTAGTGGACTTAGGACATTAAAAAAAAAGTCATCTTATTTTTACTGATTAATGATGCAAATTTGTTCTACTATCTAATACAGTAAATTATTGTTCTATGACTTTTTATTTTACGCATTATTTTTAGTACTACAATTTTTTAAATATTTTTTTGTATAGAAAAAATCATAAAATCTAAAGAATCTCAAAAATCTGAAAACATCTCCAACTGCGATGTATATATTAAAATAGTACTATTTATTAGCTTATTTTTACAACTAGTCAGCTACTGCGCTTTGCTGCGATTTAGGAGAAATTTTTTTTTTTATTTTTTTTCTTATTAAAATCGCATTTAAGTCTACAAAATCTCAAATTTCTTCCAATTGTTGGATAAGTATTTTAATAGTACAATTTATTTGCATCTAATCGTCTACTGTAGTTTACTGTGACTTAGTAGGTAGTTAGACTTTTTTAGATTTTTTTGAACGAAAATATCTTAAAAGTCACCTAAATCTCAGAATACTTAGCAGTGATAATTATTGTATTCTCTATTCCACACCACCCCAGAGGTAGAGAACTAGGCGCGTTTTTTTTATCAGTGGTCTCCCCAATAGGCCTAATCCACGACTACAAATCTGTGTTCTGTATGTGTGAGACTTACAAAGACAAATTCAAAATTCAAATCATTTACCAATATTTTTAGGAGGGGCCTGCACCATGCTCAACACCATGCTCTGACAATAACGGGTCTTCAGTTAAATCCCCTAAATTTTCTTGATCATCATCGTCAACAAATGTATCCTTAACGATCAACAAAGCTGTTGCTTCTTCTGAAAAGGCTTTGTGTTTTCGCACCAGTTTGTGTCGTATCTTTGAAATATGTGGATCAGAGCTGATTAACAAATTGTTCAAAATATCTTCATTAGTAGCTTTTCTACAGAATTTCCTCGAATTATGAGCACGATATCTCCGAAAATCTTTGTTGCGTGCTTCAGCTGCTTCTTCGGATAATTTTCCAATGGGCACTATACCCAAGCTTTCAATAATAGCTGCTCCGTGAGCTAAAACTTTGTGAACACTTGCAGGCATGTAAAACCAATTATATAATTCAATGTATAGTTCCATGGTGGTTTCGGTATAATCTTTAAACTTCAATATATCAATACGGTGACCCGACGAAATTGCTTCTAATATAGTTTTAAATCTTTTTATTAATTCTTCATTTACTCCTGTGATCGAAGCTGCAATATCGGGGTTTTCGAAAAATCTCCTCGCAGTATTCCCATCATTTGTTGTACCATGACCCTGTTTCACAACATCAATTAAAAGTCCTGTTTCGGATTTAAATGCTTCCTGAATATTTCTCTTTTTGCTCTCCATAATAGCTTTACTGTCACCTTTCACCATCCATGTCTTCAAATCTAATCTGTACGCTATATGAAGAATGCATTCCATGAATCGTATCCAGATGTGTAACGACGATAAACCATATTTATATAAATCGACATCAATTTCTTTTGCCAAAACCAAGGACAAATCATTCATTTCCTTTGGAGTAGCTTTACATATGTCACATCTTTGTGTTGATGTATCGCAAAGAACTGCAGTCGCTTTACCATCTATCATGGTTAGTATTAGGTTGTGCGAGATGGTCAAATCATCAACCA
The DNA here is from genome assembly GCA_947386135.1 of Melanchra persicariae. NCBI lineage: Eukaryota > Metazoa > Arthropoda > Insecta > Lepidoptera > Noctuidae > Melanchra > Melanchra persicariae. The sequence continues at coordinate 14,895,073 of OX376669.1, forward strand.
CTGTCTTAACTAAATTGTTAATCTCTGCCTCAATCGCATTTTTTTCTTGCAAAATGCTGAATTTGTTTTCCTTCATGAATTTAAAAAACAGCGGACGACACCATAATGAGGAATTTGGGGAATCATTTTCCCATATAACTCTGTCACTAGACACTAATTTGATAGGAATCAAACTACCCATAAATACGCTAGAATCGTCAAAGTCCTCATCTTCTTCATTTTCTCTTCCAACTTTCTGCTTATAATTGGCTTGATTCGAAGCTCCGTCAAATCCCCATTTACTAATCAGTGTCAAATCTTTACAAGTTTCACTAATTTCGTTTGACATTATAATTCTCTTCACAGTAATATCCAATAGTGCCTGCAATTCTATCGTAGCCGTTTTATCTGTTACTACAATAGCAGTTTTAGGTGGATAACATTTAATTTTTTCATTTTGCAGTGCGTAGTAAGAGGGATATACGTTGGTACCAGTTACTTCTGCGATACTTTTTCGTAGCGTATTATATTGCCATTTTGACAATTTCAAAGACAAAAACAAGCCTAAAGCTTCATCTGGAGAGAATACTGATTTCTTTTTATTTCCAAAAAGACAATCTTTTACTTTTTGCACGTCCTGTGGATGCTTGAGCAGATGCTGTAATATGTCAGCAACATCTTCCTTTCCTTCTGCTTTTAAGTTAAAAACATGGGCATGTGACAACTCCTCTGAAGCAATAGTTTGCGTAGTAAGTTCCGTACGTCTCTTTTTTTGTTTAGGACCTAATTCTGTAAATGGTTTTCTCGGACTTACTTGAGTTGATGTACCAACAGACACCTTTTCATGAGATGTAGTTGATGTGCTAGGAACTGGATCGTCGTCGTTTTTTGCAAAATCTTTCATAAACTCAGGCCAAACTATCTCCGATGCCAACCAATCACTGTATTTACTTCTAAATGTATGTTCTTTTCGTTTAGCATTTTCCCATTTTTTATAAGTATTATAACAATACTTTGCGCAGAATTCCTTTAGCAAATTATCATTATCTTGATTTAAATCACACAATTTTGACTTGATAGCACTGTATAAAAAGTTATGATCCTTAATACTACCACTTGATTTCAATTTCACAAACATATCAACATTAGTAACTAAATCACTAAACATTTTCACAAAATTCTCGAAAATCAACTTTTAACAAAAATCAAGTAACGAGCGGGTAGTCCGTATGTAAAGGGTGGTTACAACGAACTGATATCATTGTTTTCAACTTGCTACCCCAAATATTTTTTACCTGCAAATTTACTGCCCTCTGATTGGCGCACGTCACTAATGACGACTCGTCTACTGATAAGAAAACCGGTTTTGGTGTTGTGGAAAGAGTGGTGTGGAATGCAGTTGCACAAAATATTTACAACAAACTAATAATAATAATCCTAATAATATGCACCATGCATCGAATTCTTTGTTTTATTCATACAAATTAAATCTCTGAAATTTTAGGGTAATAACCTACTTTAAAAAAAAAGTTCCAAAACATAAAAGTATGGTATAAGTATATACAATGCAAATATATATTTAAAAATCCTTAAGTCCCAACTTCGCGATTTCAGCCCACCGTGCGGCGGGCGCCTAATATCGGCCTCTGAATGGCGCAGGGATCGCGCGCGACGCTCTCAATGGGTGCGGATTTGCGCGATCCCTCGCCAGATATTGATGGTCGTGCGTCTCGGATGCGGCGCATTATACCGGGAGACAGTTTTTGTGAGTGTGACGTCATATCGTGAAGACTTTAGCTCTCACATTCACACAGCACAGTGAGATATGATGATGGAGCTCTCTGAATGGTGTACCTACCTATCTTTGATGGGGAAAAAAGGTCAAAACGCCGCGCCGCGAGCTGACGTGTTTTTATACGCTCCGTACATATTATTCCGAAAAAGTGGTTTTAAATATCCCCTTAAACCTAAATCATGTCGAACATTGTTAAAGGCTGAGTGATAAACAAAACAGTGCAAAATAATAACCAAATTCATAACAATACAGACATAAGTGAGTAAAAAACATTTTAAAACTGTCATTAAAATAGTAAACTTGGTGCAGTACCTAGTGACTTTGCGATCCGCGAGTTCGTCCTTCAAAAATGAAAGTAAGGTCAATTTGCCAACACTGTGCGATTGTTTTAGGCATCAGTTGGTCTGTTTGAACATTATTCTCGCAACACGTTTGGTCTCGGGGCTGTATGCTACGATAGCAGAGTCAGAGGTGTTGGTTCGAATCCGGAGTACAGGAATTCTTTTTGGATTTTTGTTTTGTAGTTTATTGGGTTCTGTATTTTTCGAAGGACAAATAGATAGATTTCTGGTAGACTACGGCTGAGCAAAGCTTGTTTGTGGCTCATACGGTGGATTGAAGCTGAGGTTGGTTTGCTTCCTACGGGTCATCGATCGCCTGGTCATGATGCGCCGCTCCCCGCCACCCCCACCTGCCCTAACACCCGGAGCGCCACAACAGACGTATGATTCGGATACACCCTCTGAGCGGAGTGGTAGCGGCAATGTCGCCGTGCGACATAAGCGCAGACGCGAATTGGACGATGATCATTGGCAATTTAAAGCTGAAATGACGAGCTTATTCACATCATTGTCCGCGACTGTTGATCAACACTTTGCTGAACTCAAACAGCAAAATGCTGAACTCAAGGAAAGCTTGCATTTTATGTCCGACAAGTACGACTCCCTTCTCAAATCTCTTGCAAACCTAGAAGGGGACAGGGCAAAGGACAAAAAGCTCATTGAAAAGTTGGAGGAGAAAATAGAGCTTATGGAACGCAAAGCCAAGTCCACAGGACTAGAAATACGTAACGTGCCTGCCATCCTTCATGGTAATGCAAAGACAGAAACGAAGGAAGATGTCAGCAAGATAGTGATGTCCTTGGCTAAAGCCGTGGAGGTTGAGTTACAAGATTCCGATATCAGAGATACATACAGAATAATGACAAATAAGGAGAACATTAAACCAATTATGGTCGAGTTAAATAGTGTCTTAAAAAGGGATAAAATATTGCAAGGAGTCAGGAATCTGAATAAGGCGAAGACAAACGAGGATAAAATAAATACTGGGCATCTTAAAATCACTGGACCTACTAAGCCTGTGTATATATCAGAGGCCTTGACATCCAAGGCCCAGAAGATTTACTATCTGGCCAGACAATTTGCTCGAGAGAATAACTACTCCTACTGCTGGACCTCAAGAAGTTTAGTCTATCTTCGTAAAACTGAAGGAGAGCTACCACACAGGATTGAAAATGAGTCAGATCTCACAAAACTAACTATAAAAAAATGACTATTTTGTGTAATTTCATGTGGTGTTATGGTATTAAGACCAAACATCCCTTTCTTTCTAAACTTAGTAAAACCTATTTATGCTGTACTATCTATATCGCTACTAGTAAACCCACTCAATTCACACGAAATCATGCATTGCACAAATCACATCACTTTTTACTTCTTACTATTGTACTTACTCACACATGCACACATCATTCATACCTCCAATCAACCACAACAACACTACTGCCTACGTAATATAACTTACTCTTATATTATCATGCACAAGAAAGTCCGAGAAACAACATCTATTCCTAAAATTAAAAAACTGGCCACCATAACGATCAATTGCTCCTTAAATCACAAAATTCGATAGGCTAGACAATCATTCAAATAATATAGACGACCTTAAAATTTCAGATTCCCATAGATGCGAGCCTGAAGATTGTAAAAGTATAGTCACCCAAGGATCACTGAAGATTCTAACTCAAAATATTAGGAGTATTTCGGCAAATATACCTAGCCTACTAACACTATTGTCCAGGATGTCTATCTCACAGGATATACTTATTCTCACAGAGTGCTGGCTATCATGCAACCCAAATATACCCTCACTAAACGGATTTAATTCGTATTTCACTACAAAAAGATTGAACAAAAATGATGGAGTTGTAGTTTATATTCGAAGCAGTATCACTAATATAACAATAATCGAACCAAATTTTACAGACGCAAACTGCATTGAAATAAGAATAGGACGAGACATCTGTATCTTTGCATTATATAGGCCACCGTCATTTAAAGAAATATCTAATTTTTTGTCCTCCATGGATCAGGTGCTAACAATAAATTCCTCATTTAGTAATATAATTATCATTGGCGATATAAATATAGATATTGCAGATGCTAATATGGATGCCAAAACTCCGGATTATCTGACTCTAGCTGCTAGTCATGGTCTTCTACCAGCACACACTCTGGCTACGCACGGTAAAACTTCCCTTGATCATATCTTACTTAAAACTAAACTTAAAGCTACAGCTATTGTTATTGATTCTGTGGTCACTGACCATAATGCTGTACTACTTTCACTAGACAAAGTAAAAGTGGACAGCCCTCAAAACTCGAAAACCAAAATTGATTATAATAAATTAGGAACCCAGCTGAAAAATACGAACTTTACTTATATTTATGAATGTACAAATGCAAATTTTGCACTGGAATATTTCGTAAATTCACTAACCAGAGCCTTGAAAATGAGTTCCAAGTGTGTTGCTGTGCCTCATCGCTTGAGAATTATTAAACCATGGATTACTCCAGGCATCCTTAGATGCATGAGAAATAGGGACCGGATGTATGTTAAAATGAAAAATGACCGCAATAACGAAATCCTCAGAATTATTTTTAAAAGATACCGCAATTATTGCAATTCTATTCTAAAAACCCTTAAAAGACAATATGAGAAAGACGAACTAGACAAAGCCAGATCTAATCCCAAAAAAATGTGGAAAGTTATAAAACAAGTTACTCATACGACAAAATCTAAAACATCCGCTTGTGCTTTACTAAAAATTAAAAGTTCTGTTGACGAGTCTATTAATGAAGTTAATTCATTTTTTGCTAATATCGGAAAACAGCTGGCAGACACAGTTGCAAATTCAACTTTTAATAACCACAGTTCTCAAACTGAACCACAGTCACCATCTTCATCGGATTCTTTTGTATTTCTTGAAACCGATGAGCAAGAAGTTGAGCAAATGGTATTATCCTTGCGCTCTGACTGTGCAGTTGGTATTGACGGTATTTCATCTAGCCTGCTAAAGCAATATAAGAACATTTTAGTGCCTCCATTAACATACATAATCAATTTGTGTATAACTAGTGGAGTCTTTCCGGATTTGTTAAAGAAGGCTCTGATTCATCCCATATATAAGTCTGGGGATGCAGATCGTGTCGGTAACTATAGGCCCATATCCGTCTTGCCTTCCCTGTCAAAGATCTTGGAGAGAATCATGAACAATCGCCTAAACAAATACCTAGAAGCTCACAATATTCTTTCAAAAAACCAATATGGTTTTAGGAAAAATATATCTACAAATGACACAGTTCATGATCTCTCTGATTATATTGTTAAAGCCTTGGACAGGAGCAACAAATGCTTGGCAATATTTTTGGATTTGGCTAAGGCTTTTGACACGGTCTCCATCCCCAAACTCATCCTTAAATTAGAGAAGATTGGTATCAGAGATAAACAGCTGAAGCTGTTTCAAAGTTATCTGACTGATCGAACGCAGTGTGTAAAAATCGGCGAGCATACAAGTAAAGATCTTCCCATAAAGCACGGTGTTCCGCAAGGGAGCATCCTTGGACCTACGCTCTTCTTAGTGTACCTAAATGAGATCTGCAAATTAGACATCGCAAACGGCAAACTTCTGGCTTTCGCAGATGATACAGCAATTATTTTTACAGGGGACACTTGGGAGAAAGTTTTTAACGCAGCACAAGTGGGATTTGATAAAATAACCAAATGGTTGTCTGCTAATACCTTGTCACTTAATGTAGATAAAACCAAGTACCTAGTATTCAACATTAAAAAATCAATCAAATTCGACAAAAGTAGATTTTACATTACCGCTCATAATCACACAACAAATACTTCAGTTATATGCAACTGCCCAAAACTTCAAAATGCTCCTACTATCAAATATCTAGGAGTGATCCTAGACGAAAGATTAAGTTTTGTACCTCATATCAAACTATTGACAGGGCGAATTCGGAAACTAATCTATATTTTCAAACATCTGAGACACGTTGCGGATCCTAAGATTTTAAAGACGGTTTACTATGCCTTGTGCCAATCTTTGATTAATTATTGTATTTCCTCATGGGGCGGCGCCTGTAAGACTAATCTATTAGTTCTTGAACGTGCGCAAAGAGCAGTATTAAAAGTATGTACCTTTAAACCATTTCGTTACCCTACCAAGGAACTCTATGAGTACTGTGAGGTTTTAACGGTGCGTCAACTATTTATTCTTCAAATTATCTTAAGGCAACATTCATTAAACACAAGTGGCAACCATGTTTCTGTAAACTCCCAAAATCAGTCTACTCGTAGGCTTAAACTCCCTTTGGGTGTCACTCTCAGGACTTCCTTCAGTCAGAGATTTTTCTGTTTCCTCGGACGCTTTTTGTATACCAAGGCAAACAAATTATTAAATATTAACCCTAAACATAAACATGACTGTAAAAAAACTGTGCTTGATTGGCTTTTAAAACTATCCTATGATGAAACAGAGAATCTCCTTCATCCTATTAAATAATGAACATAACGTATTTACAAACACAGATACACACGCACACATACACCTACACACATATACAAACGCAAAACTCACACACACAAATAACCACTCCCCCACTTACACAACCTTAGTTTACTACTAGTTCAAGCGATTCTTATCTTTGTTTTGTTTTCCATATTAATAACTAAATGTATTATCATTGTCTCGGCAACCTCATCTAACATGTCAGCATGAATATCATGAACTGCTTACACTTTGTCACTTAAGGGCAGCTGGTACTTATAGCTCAGGGTTTCCTTTTTTAAGTACCAGCAGTACATCATCTGTTCATTCTTGCACATAAATCTGTACTAAACATGTATATCACCTAGTTTGTGAAACAATAAAATACATTATTATTATTATTATTATTATTTGATGTCTTTACACAGTATACATAATGGTGGTAGGGGAGCCCTAGAAGGCATTTTTGGATTTACTCGATCGCGGCAGATTAATATAAGGGAGGATACCTTACATATTGATAAGTACCTTCAACCAGTATGAGCCCTTAAAATAGGGGGGTACGCTCAGGAGAAGCCGTCAGATTAGTAAAAAAATCGATCATCTGACATACTCGAGCGCGTCAGATTAAGATATGGGGGATTAATTACTAGTTAAGAAGTGTCAATTTTGCTAATCTGATGATTTGAGCGTAACCTAAGGAAGCGGGAGGGTAACAAAGTTGCAAAAAAAAACGATGTCTGGACTTACTTGAGCGCGGTTGTTTTTTTATTTTTTTTACAAAAAACATATAATCTGACGATTTCCGGAAGCGGAAGGTAATAAAATTGTCAATTAAGTTCAGACCGTACAGTAGGGTAAAGCATGTGTTTCCCACTCCGCGCCTCTCGGTCTTTTTCACTTTTCCCGTATCTTTGACTCTCTCGCACCTTCCCCACACTGTTTTCCAACGCCATGACACCATTACAGCTGTTTATCATCATCTGCCTAGTCTTTTTCCTAACTATATTGAGGTCGGCTTCCAGTCAAACAGGATTCAGCTAAATACCAGTATTTTACATGAAGCGGCTGCCTACCAGACCACCACAACCCATTAACTGGGTAACACGGTACTTCTTGGCAAGACTGGAGTCAAATTTACTGGCTTCTGATAATCCAGATCCAATGATCTAAAAATGACAACCGGGACCAACAGCTTTACGTGTAGAAAAAATAAAAAAAGCATTTTTTTCAAGTTGTCGGATAACCAATACCCCTCAAAATAATTATCAGATTTTTTTCACTACTGGCTGGGACATCATGATGAACCTTCAGTATGCTAATCTGACGCGCTCGAGTATTTCGAGATGGCGATTTTTTTTTACATTTTCTGGAAATCGCTGCAAGCTTGCGTCACTTCCAAATCGTCAAAATAAGAAATGGGAGCATTTGTAGGGTTCACTGAACACCTCTGAAAATCTGACGCACTCGAGTAAATGTATTTTTTTTTTTCACCCCTCCCGCTTGGCCACCCGCCATGAAAATCGGCAGATTAATATATAAATTTCGTATCAAAGACACGTTGGAGCATGAAAAATATCAATATCTGACACGATTGAGTATTTCCATGTCATTGTTTTTTTTTACAACTTTGAAAATCTGTAGACGCTTCCCCCACCGCTGAACGTGGAAACATGAAAGGACCATTTATTCTTCAAATCATCCAATCTACCAAATCTACTAGGTTTCCGCGGCGCTCGAGTAAATCCACATTTAGCATCATGGGCTCCCGCTACCATAGATGTACACATGTGCAGTCAAGCCCACGTCATACGTATGCTGCAGAAAGTGAGTTTCGTAGTTCAAGTGTTACATGTACTAGTCGGCTGTAAATAGATTCTCCGAAACACTCCTCTAAGTACATAACACCGTCATACTACTACTTGATGTGTATTTTTGTACCTATACATTACTTTCTTTTAACCGACGTCATAATGATTGAAAAATAGAAAATCAAATATTTCCGCCGAGCACGTCAGTATGTTATCATGCTGGGTGAAAATATATTCTTTTTGACAATAAAAAACAAGTAAGACCAAAATTTAGTCCATCCGTCCGTCCGTCAGTATTTAAATCCTACAGTCTTATACGAATTAACTTAAACGTATCTACCATATGTTTGTTGTAGAGGTCCAATTTCAGCAACTAATATTATGAGCTTGGAAGTTTAAGAAAAACAAGTCGGGACAAACCACAGGACTGCTACCACGCAGCCTTGCGAAGGGATCGTGTTTCTACTGTATCAATAAACAAGTCAAACGGATAATGATCGCAGATATTTACGATGATATTATACGCAGTGCGCATACCTGTTGTAACTGTTTTTTGGGGAATCTGTGAAATGTACCTTTGGTATCACAAGTGATAGTCAGAAAGTTGGGCAAGACCGCATTGTAACATTAACACTGTTTTTAATCTTCAGTATAATTGGTTGAAAAAGGTAATTCCCCTTTCCAGCTATCGAAATACTGCGGGTAGAATAAGCGAGTAAGTAAGATAATATGCTTTAAAATTCCAAATCAAATAAAAATCCAGGACAAATTCCTTCCAAGTTTATGGTCCAATATTTTCACTTTAATTTTTAAACGTAAGCCAGTGAATGGCACAGCTTCCCGCGTCTAGCTAGTGACAGGCTATCCTGTGCCTACCGGCGCGGACGCTATGCCTCGAGGCAGGGGCTCGTGAGGCACACGCCTCCACTCCCACTCCAGGCATGAAGCACTCGATCGGATAGATTTATGGCAACTATCCGCACATCGCCTGGGATACGACGCGCTTGATAAGCCCTGAGATTTACTTCGTAATGAATAGAAGCTTCGCTGCGTAGTTGCAGATGTAGGTGTGTTTGTATGTACACGTGATAATTATGGTACGATAGTATATTGATATTATGACAAAATTTAGGTTGTAGGTATGTTCATCAATTCGTTGAAGCGCTCCGATAGCTGAACAGATTTGGAAGAAACTTTGTACATAAGTAGATCATAATCTGTCTGATGAAGACATGCTATCTTTTAAGTATGTTTCCTTGGGATAACAAAACAGAACGTGTCCACGCCGACAGAGGCTGGAAGAGATAGAAGGTTGTATTATTATAATGGTTGTTGCTATTCCAAAACATAGTTTAATTTAATAACACAATGGAAATCAATTTGTTCTACATCAAGGCGCCTGTACTCTAAATATTTTGTAAGTGAAGCTTTTTGTTTTGTTTAACGAACCAAACATTTTGATTTGGTTTTTATCGTCATCGAAAATCATATCGTAGTCGCAGAGGATTATTGTTCTGTGCCTCGGAACAATGAGTCAGTAACTGATTTTTCTTATTTATTGTTCTGAGGCGCTGAAAACCAGCGCCGTGGATTCGTGCCTTCATGCGGGCCTCGGCATCATGCTGAGAGTTAAGTGTGGTAGTGACGCATGATAAATACAAGTATGTCTAGGACAATATTAATTTTTGGAATAGGTATATTAACACTTGTTTTGTTTTTGTTTTTCTGGCTCATGCTAAACAACATTTTTATATATTTGCGTCAATTTCACGTGAATAAATAGTTTATCTTTCCTTCTTTCTTATTGTTATATCAATATTTAGTTAGTACTAAATGAGGAATGAAAGACTCATTGAATGAGGAGCTCGTGGCTAAATAATAACAGTCGCACGGATCGGTTTTCGGGGTTAAGCAACGCTTACCAAGGTCAGTCTGTGGATGGGTGGGTAACCATTATACACCGAGACTCCTCCGTGCCTCGGGAAACATAGCGGTCCCGGCTGTCATTGGCACATCTTTGACTATCGTTACGGATAGGCTGAAACTAAAAATTCTGAGACCAGTCTTGCCAAGGGGTAACATATTTTTGATATAATATGTTACCCCTTGGCAAGAATGGTATCAGAATTTTTAGTTAGTTTAACTTTGTATCACTTTATTGATTTGAAGAGTATCCGTGGAGTTTCTTGCAAATAGCTTCACCTCTTTGAGTTACAATTCAAAAGTGACTGTTATGGTTTAATTGAAATAAATGATTTGAGTTATATTTTTGAGGGTACTGTGTTGGGTAACACAGTACTCTACCCAGTTACTGGGTTGTGGAGGTCACATCGGTAGTCGCTTAATGTAAAATACTGGTACCCAGCTGCATCCACTGAGACTGGAAGCCAACGTAGAACAGTTGAGAAAAGGCAGGCAGATTGTCAAAACTATAGGTCCACATAGCGCACGTCTACTGTGACGTTGTGTGACGTGTTCTGTGATGTGGTGACGCGCACCTAGCTTGCTCACTGGCCGCATTGAATTCATCAAACCGTATGCCGTTAATTAGCCAATGAGCACACACTGTGGTTATGCGGAATTACCATCTTAATTATAACCTTTCATAGCGCCTAAATCAAAACAGCCACACGGGTTAATCGAAGTTTAGGCAATGCTAGCCGAGGTCGCTACATAGATGGGTGACCGTACATTGCTAAACTCTGTAGGTACCTCGAAAAGCATTGATCCCGGCTGTCATCGGATATTTGACAGTCGTACAAGAAACAGCAGTCAACAAGTAGTCACAAGCCCGAAAGTCGGATAACCAGTCTTACCATGTTGTCGTGGGTTGTGAAGTGTGGAGGTCAGATAAGTAAGTCGCCCCATGTAAAATACAGGCATTCAGCTGCATCGAGTTATATTTGGTCGTTTTTGTCGATTTTATATGTACCAACGAATTGTTTATAAAACTTAGACAACCGATACTAACACTAACTGCTCCTGACCGGTCTGACATAATAGCGAACAATTGTAACATTTGTGTTACGCATATTATATTATACATTAATTAACATTGAACATGGTTCCGATTTCAAAAATTCTTTTGCCGATAGAAAGCTACATTATCACTGAGTAACATAGGCTATAGAGTCTTTTCAAAAAGTTAGGGATCCGTATAATGATGAACTTTGATAATGTAACCAAAGGTGTGAAAAAAAAAAAAATATCCTTAAATCGCGTACGCTGCGGAAATTATTAACAAAAGAGCAAGTGTAGATCACTTGCTCTTTTGTTTGCACAGTTTTATAGAGATTAACAATATCTACAAAAAAGTCCGCAATGTCTAACTATACGCTTTTTGTTCAAATTATTCAAGCACATCCCGGGTGAAATGGAAAAATGGTTATTTTCGTAACATGATATTACTCCTTATCCATTTAAATGGTTTAATAATTAAGGTTGATAATGTCCGTGTAAACTACACTTTAAATTATGCATATCGGACCTTTCGTTTAAAAGTTACGACGGTTATAAACTTGCTCTAAGTAATATAAATGTCGCGGCTTGAGCGAACTGGAGAGAATCTCATCATATGCGTGGTTCGATGAAGTTGAAACACGGCTTTAAAATGATTTCGATAAAAAAAAGAATAACAAATGTTTGTAGTTTTCGAAAATAAACTACATAGTAAGGGATGAAGGAGGGATGATAATGTTTTTAGGGGAGGACATTATTGCTTGTTTCCATTTACGTCGGAATGCTATGAACAAACTAAAAGTGGGATAATTAAAACAGATGTAACAATTTTTGCATAATCAAACTCTAACGGGGTAAACGGCGTGAACAGTTCGGCTGATGCTGGGCTCGAGTCAAGTGAGATTCTGTCAACGGTAGTGTGGCGATGGCGATTGTCAATACGTAAAAAATGTAATATGGGATTGACATATCGCATTCGCTAATTGAATGGCAAATTGTTTAGGGCCTCCTGAGACCACAAAATAAGCAGATACGGCTAGGTAATTAATGAAAATCGTTGTGTTTTATTTCCCAAAACTAACCTTTAAAAGAGGGTAGAGGGGGCGTTGAAGTTTGTGGTGTACTACTACATCTGCGCGGACGAAGTCGCGGGCGAAGTGCTAATCTCATATAAGTTATATGAGACAAATACATTCTGAACCAGGTTAATGATAATTAATGTATAATATAATACGCGTGATTTTCGACTTCAGCGATAAGATTCTTAATTGTGGGCTAAATGGGTGGCAAGTTCTGTAGATAATCCTGAAATAAGATAAATTAAGGCTCAAGATTTGACTAGACTAGGTCCGATGATGACATGCTACATCAGTGTGAGACCGTAGCCATGATTATTTATCTGACGTCATCAAAACTGTTTAGTAGATTTGTTTGTCGACAACACTCTCTGTTTGCTTGCAGGGCAGTAATCATGGCACTGTTGTTTGAAATACATTATTGCAAGCATTGTGTTTATTACAAAACTAATTTGTAGTTCATTTCGTTGTTTTGTTTCGCGAGCTAATTGCAGCTGTTGAAAGTGCACAAATAATTCACAACATTTAGTTTAGATCACATAAACGGAAATGTAATAACAACATTTCCAGTCAGCGAAAGCATTTCAAACAGTCAATTGAAATTTCATCATCGTCAGCTTATAACTGCAGTTTACTGGTGGACATACGAGTAGAGCGATCATGTCTCAATCTTGGCATCGTCCTCACATTTAATTAATTATTGTATTTCAAATATTGTAAACTTTGATTTCAAAATACTGACTATGGAGCATGTTGTCCGTTCATTTTTGCCAAGATTTTGTTAACACACTTTTTAGTAAAAGGTTTTTGTATCATAGTGACAGCAGAGCACTGGCTCCTGTCACAGGATCTCCTAGTTTGGGAGTCAGGGTTACTCTATCTGTATTACCTTTAATTCACTGCAATTCATGTGACCTAGTCTTTAAGCAATGTTGAAGGTTTTTTTTTGTATAAATAAAGATTATTATTATTATTCACCTTCATAAGAATCTATCATTGCGAATGAATGACTTTATTTTTGGTCAGTGGGTCATTTGAGGGGCGTTTATTGTAACTATAAATATTTTCATACCTTTTGTCAACTAATGTCTGCCTGTGAATTTACTAACAAAATAATTTTACTGTTTTTGATTCCATCCTGGTTTAATTTGCACATAACCCATCACAGTTCTCTATAGATAAAAAAATTAGAATTTGCGAATCATTATTATTAATCACTAATCATACGAGTATAATGGCTAGATTTTTGTTGTGAGTAAGCCTGTAATTAAGTATTGTACTGGCTGGGCTACGTCCAAAAGCGATCGTTCGTATCGTCGTACCACAAGTAACTATTAGTTATCCGTGCTGCCACTCGTTACAGACGTTTGATTAGTTCGGTGATGCAATCAAGTGGTCGAATGCTATTAATTTAATTACCTGACACTAACTGGTACTCGAATTATGTGTATTTGTTAAAAACAACATGCAATATTTTCATTTCAAATCAAATTCTAAAAGAAACAATATAAATATGACATTCATATACTTATGTCGGTTATTAACATATGATGTATTATTAAAAAAATAATCTAAATACATATAATAAAACTGCTGTAGAAGAGGTCAATTCTGTACATTGAATATAAACTAAAAAAAATACTCCAGGGGTGCTTTATACAAACAGTAGAAGCCAAAAATATGTTTTTTTCTTTTTTCGTCTGTCTGTCTGTCTGTCTGTTGTTCGTCTTTCACGCAAAAACCACTAGACGGATTTTAATGAAACTTTTTTTGTTGTATAGCTATTAGTCCTCGCCAACATATAGGCTACAATTTATTTTGAAGATCTGAATAGAAGACGTGGAACCTTAGCAGCCCGGTTAATCTATAAGAGATATTAATATACCGCTTTAGGAATAGTTGGTCAACATGATGAGTACTGTCTGTCGACATAAAAAAAATGAAGGTCTAGAGCACCTGATGTGGAACCCTTTCAGGGAGCTAAGCTATCGGCTATTTTTATCAATTGTCAACAGATCTCGTAGTCCGTTGGTTTAAAGCCTGCCTCTCGAAAGACTTGGTGTGGGGTCGAATCCCACAAAAGTTGTAATTATTTGTGGATTTGTGGATTATTTTTATCTTATTTTTTTCCTTATTTTTTATTCCTACCAAACCTAATATTTTCAAATATTAATAATATGTTATTGCTGTATTTTGCATATCTTTTTAGCAAGACAAGCAGAACCTATTTTCTGTTTATATGTATTCTGTTTTGTTTGCATCACGTTAAAAATACAAAACTAATGTAGATAACATTCACATAAATCTGATAGGATTGTGGCAATCTAGAAGAAATCAACTTATTATCTACATGCATATTAAGTAGGGGTAAGTATCTTTAATGATACTTGCAACGCCATCTGTTGAGCGAAACTGTACTTACCATCAACAGCACGAGAATTACAACAATAAGTATTTTTTAGTTAAAGATTCTTTTGATAATTACCAGGCGTTGCGCATTTGATGCAAAAAAAAAAAAATGCTCCACTGACTTTGTTTTCATTTTTTTTACTTTTGATAGGAACGCGTTTGACCACTATCTCACCTGATGGCAAACGATGATGTGATCGAAGATGGAGCACGCTTGCCTATAAGTAACCTACTCGCTCCTGATAAGACTCCCAGGAAACACGGACTCAGTCAGGGAATTCCACGCCATGTGTTTCCAAAACGTTTTGTTCATGTGGGTGTGAGGTCCACCGTGTACCGGTGGCGTACCGCCGTACGTCTTGTGGTCCGATGATGGAACGAGCTTGGCGAAATTAAACTATGCAATTCCGTCGCACACTCCCCAAAATGCAACCGATACAAAACCGACAGGCTAAAAACTCGGCTTCGATGCTCAAGACTTTGGAGCTTCGACTCGGTGAGCCTTTCACCTCTTGGATTTCTTTCCCAGGATTTCCCTCATTCCTAATTATTTTCTGTTTATTTTGAAACAAAACTGTTCAATTCCCAGTCAGCTGGTGATTCGTCGTGACCAGCCTAGGGCCAGAAATTACCAGTAGCGGGTTTCACACTCCAGAGCTTCAAGGGGAACTATGGATCCCTAGGCAATGACGCCACAGAAGAACTCGCGAAGATAGGTTTCGAGATGGTAGTGCTGGACCCGTACACGCTCCTCCTTCTTTCTTTCTTTCTCACAGTTTCGTGCATGAATTTGCCAGAGAACAACTGAACTTCATGACAACAAATGGTCACGGGTTACAGATTGCAGTGAAAAATGGCAATGACAAGTCTATAAAGGTGACTATCTAAATGACTTCTCAGCTTAAGTAAAAATTACCTCCGTAATAATAAGGAATATTATTGCCCTTAATTTTTTTTTAAGTTATGCACCACAGACAGCCCAATTTGCGGAGGTTGTTTCGACGCCGAGGAATCAGTCGGCTACGTCATCCTGGCCATGACTTTCCGACGTGAAAAAATCCTCGGAACGGTGAGGTGCAGGTTTCAAATCAAATCGTTTATTGCAATCCATAATGTACATATACAGTTGGTAAATATAGGTTTGTGAGTGGTAAGTGATTGAGCTGACTTTAATCTCAGATTATCACTCCCTTGCGGCTTGAGTATTATCGGTCGTCTCTCCGCTCAACCTGTGAAGCACACTGGTGGCTTTTGTACATTTGGGCGGAGCTAGGCTTGCAAACTTAGCCAGGACAGCGGAGTCTCTACTCTACTCTATCCGTTGTGGGTTTTTTTATGGATGGGTAATCATCAAATGACTTCTTCTGCTCTGGGTGGAGCGGAAGAGAGTGTCAAACTCTTACTGACTAAAACACGCCCGTATTCCTCCTTATGCCTTTTACGTTCCAGGGCCGTGGTGACTTTTCGAACAAATTCCGCAACACTGGCTACGACGCTTCGTCGACCCGGACCTGGTAGTGTTCGGACAGTGAGCCAACTTACGCTCGCCATATGCGGGCCCGCGCTTCGGGTGGCTGGGAATTGGCCTGCAACTCCTGACGCAACGCCCGGGTTGTCTTTTTCTGTTGCGGCGGCTGAGGGGGTCTACTCTCTTAAGCCCGAAGTCTGTAGTTTCGGCCTTAGTGTTGGGCGTTTTCTACTCCGTATCACCTACGGACTTACGATTAGTCCCGAACTAGGAATAACTGTCAAATCGTGCTGTCATTAATTCTTATATTCTTTTCCGGACCATGGAGTGAACCAGGACGCCGCAGCCGATCGCCTCGACGAGGACACGGTGATGCTCCGCCCAAGCAGGGCAGACCTCCACCGTATACTCCACCATGTCCTCTGCGGAGACTTCTCTTCTGATAGTTTCGGCATGACCATTAATCAAGCTCACGGACAAACTATTAGTCGTGTTGGTGTGGATCTGCGGAAGTCCTGTATCTCGCACGGTCAGGCTGTATGTCGCTTTGTCGCAAGTTAGCAGCGCGCAAAGCCTGTTTATACGTACTGATGAATATCACATAACAAGTAATATTGTTTACGAAGAAATTTTTTAATATTTGTAGATGATTATAAGTAGGTACGTAAATTCTTAAAATACATCACTTAAGCACATCCGACTTGGGTAGACTGTTGAAACTAAAAATAAGAACTGACTGTCTTCACAGATGCAATAAATATATATATTTATCTTTAATTAATAATAGTAATTATTACTTTTGCATGAGTAACTCCTAGATATGCAATAACAGCAGGCTGGGTTTATTTTAAGGCTAGGCAATGTTTGCCGAGGTTTGTATGTGGATGGGTAATCTTCCATGCCATTATAATCTGTCGGTCCCGGCTGTCATTGGTAGATCATCGGCAATCTGGCTATGGAGTATCGTGTTCCGCAGAGCTGGCTTGTGGAGGCCAGACAGGCAGTCGCTCCCGGCACACTACTGGTACTCCGCTGCTCCCGGTTGTACTGCTTGTATGCCAACTGCAACATCAGTCGGCACATCGTCGGGGACAGGCAGGCAGGCAGGCAGGCAGGCAGGCAGGCAGGCAGGCAGGCAGGCAGGCAGGCTGGCCAGATTTATAGCTTTATTTTTTGTTTCATGGCGTCAGTTTGTAACTCTATCTAATAACCCCTCTGGAATTTCAGACGTAATGTTATGTTAGTACTAAACATATAGTCCGGTCAAATTACGCCGAAAATAAGGCAAACTTAGCATTAATTCTTAACTCCGATTTTTTGCCATTAATGTGTAGAGTATAAGCAGAGAAGTATGTTTAAATTTATCCCGCGAAAAGTTAACCCCCGGATGTTCGTTTTTTTTAGCAAAACATTTAATTTCATAATAACTCGTTGGGAAAAAATATTAACTGGCATGTTAGTTTGGGACATTTGTAGAACTGTTTGAGCTGTACAAGTAGGTAAGAAAATTAAACGTTTTTCATCCACGGAACTATACTTTTTTTTAAAGAATGTTATTTTTTGACTTTGTACTTCAAGCAAAAATATTAACTTGACGAAAATAATGCTAAATGGATTTTAATTAACATGTTTATTTATATTAAGAAAATTAAAACAATACTACCTCGGGGTTCCGAGATGTAAGAAATTGTCATATAAGTTTTCAGGCAAAAATGTAACTCTCCTGAAAGTTGTTTAATAATGGAAAATGTACAAACACAAACCATAATTTATCAAAATTAAACAAATCAGACGTTATTTATTACCTATCTCTTTAATTGTTAATAAAGTGGCATTTTTTGCCGCACTCAGTTAAGTTCAACTATTAGAATTGGCTCATACGTGTTTTGTTTCTTTCATGTGTCAGAATCAGTCACAGTACAAAATGCATGAGAAAATGAATTTTGCTCGTAACTTGGATTTCGTGAATTCTTCCAATTTTTTAAAATATTTATTCTGCTATTCAGGGTGAAGGAAAATAAAAAAAGATCATTCTTGAGTTAGAAATGGTGAAACTAACCCATTTTTTTATATATCTTGAAATGATTCCAGCAAATTGGTAAAGACGAAAGAGCTGCATTGATGTTTTATTAGTAGTTTATGAAACTGTTACATACTTACCTGAAATTATTAAAAAACTAGAACGAGAGTTTTGTACTCTCGTTCTAGTTTTTTTAAGGGTCAGACGAGGTTTATAATTGTATAAGAATTCATAATTATTGTGATGAAATAATTAAAAAAAATACATTTTGAAACTTTGTTATGCACAGTTTCACAAACTACTCTGTCGTCTAAACTCATGTAACTTTAGCAAAACACATCAAATTGCATCATCATCATCATCTCAGCCGAAAGACGTCCACTGCTGGACATAAGCCTCTCCAAGTGTCGCCACAAAAACCGGTCCTATGCGTCTCGCATCCATCGGCTACCAGCGACCCTCACCGGGTCGTCGGTACATCTTGTGGGAGGCCTTCGAACGCTGCGTCTTCCGGTACGCGGTTGCCACTCTCTTTTCGGCCCCATCGACCACCTGTTCTGCGAGCAATGTACCCTGCCCACTACTACTTCAGCTTAGCGATCCTTCGGGTTATGTACCGACATAGCCCGAAGGATCCCCAAGCTGAAGTGAGTGAATCAGGAATTATGAAATCCGCAAAAGAGAACCAAGGTAACCGTACCTTGGTTCTCTTCTGCGTATTTCATAATTCCTGATTTGATAACGCAAGGAAACCCCGAACATTGCCCTCTCTATTGCACTTTGGGTGACTTTAAGCCTTCTGATAAGACCCATTGTGAGCGACCACGTTTCAGTTCCATAAGTCATCACTGGCAACAGGCACTTGTCATAGACTTTCGTCTTGAGACACTGTGGTATGTGAGACGAGAAGATATCACGCAACTTCCCGAACGCCGCCCAACCGAGTCGGATTCGACGGTTGACCCCTTTCTCGAAGTTAGCCCTACCTAACTGGACCGTTTGTCCCAGGTAGACGTACTCGTCAACAACTTCGACTGTAGAGCCTCCGATCTTGATAGGAGTGGGTACTACATATGCCATGACCTTGGTTTTGTCCATGTTCATTTTAAGACCCACTCTTTCGGAAGCTCTACTGATGTCATCGAGCATTGTACTGAGGTCCTCCATGGTCTTAGCCATGACGACTATAACGTCGGCAAATCGAAGGTGAGTGATGTACTCGCCATTGACATTAATGCCTAGCCTTCTCCAGTCCAAAACCTTGAAGACATCCTCCATTGCGGCCGTGAACAGTTTCGGAGAAACGACGTCTCCTTGCCTCATACCCCGCTGCTGGAGGATAGGTTTCGAAGTCTGATCCTGAAGTCGTACTGACATGGTGGCGTTTCCGTACAAACACTTAGGCACCCGATGTAACGACAGTCGATCTGGCACCGTTGGAGAGACTGCAGCACAGCCCAAGCCTCGATAGAATAGAGGGCTTTCTCGTAGTCCACAAACGCTAGAAAAAGGGGCAGATTATACTCTTCGGTCTTCTGTATAACCTGCCGCAGCATATGGCACTGGTCTAGGCGACCAGTTTTGGAAGTCGTTTGAGCGTCGTGCAGGTGCGGAGTTAGACTCTGACGACTCCGCAATACTCTGCATCTGGCATCAGCTCAGCGAGCTCTCGTCATTAGGGAGTGGGGGCTGCTGCGGAGAACTCCGGGCTCTTCCGTAGGCGGCCCAGACTAGAGGATGACCAGGGATCGTCCTCCAACAAAGAGTTGGCCTCTGGCCCGAAAAATCCCCACCAGTAGGCGAAGTAAAGGCCGAGAAGGAAGCAAGTGGATGGTGCTCGCCTCCCAGGAGACAGCCCGGCGAGCTGCTAAGCTTGCCAGGGAGGGGCGCCACCCAGGAGCGACCGGTCGAAGGGCTATCCCTTCGGCTTCTTCCGGCGGTGAGCCGGATACCGCTGGTGGTTCCGATAAGGAGCGTAAGATCAGGTTTGCGGAGGTCGTGGAGGCTGCGGTCCGCAATGTGGCCTTGAAGAGGACGCAGGCCTCTAAAAACAAGGCCATAAGTGTGGCGTTGGTTTCCACTCTGGCGGCTGAGGCTAATTGTGATGGGCCTCCGTCGGACGAAATGTCCAAGCTGCGGGCGGAGGTCACCCGCTTGGTGGCCGCCACGGAGCTTCTCCAAAATGAGAACGCGAAGCTCCGAGCAGACCTGGCCGGGCTCCAAGAAGCTGGCTTACAGGAGGTGCCAAATGCGGACGATGGCCGAGTGTCAAGGCCCGCGAAGTGCATGGACATGCGCATTCTGGGCCTGGATGACTCTGTCATGGAGGAGGAGGTGGTGGCCGCCGTCGTCAGGACGGGGGGTTTCTCTGAGGAGGTTTAGGCAAGCACCATACGTCCTGACCACACGGGCATGCGAACCGTTGTGGTAAGCTGCCCTGTGTCGGTGGCTAAGATAATATCGGAGGGCCGAAGGCTCCTGGTGGGTTGGGTTTCTGCGCAGGTCAAACTGCTGGAACCCAGACCTCTGAGGTGCTTCCTCTGCCAAGTGTGCAACCACGTAGGAAGCCTGCGGACCGCCGTCCGCAGGCATCAATAGCAGGCGAGCAATGGGTAGCTCACCATACGATCAGAACAGGCCTGAGTCGACTGCGCGTTGTGTTCCACGCGCGCCGGAAAGAGCTGTCAGCAAAGACGACGGGGCCCGCTAGGGCCAGAGCCTGCCAGGGTTGCGGAATTTGTTCGAAAGAATTACAGCGGCCCTGGAACGCAAAGGGCAATAGAAGGAATACGAATGGGTTTTAACCAGTAAGAGTCTGACACTCCCTTCCGCTCCATCCAGAGCGGAAGAAGTCATTTGATGATTACCAATCCTTAAAAAAAAATCTACTGCCGATACTATATGACGCTTAACCGTTTAAGCACTGACTTGTGAAAATTCCAAATTATGTAATAAATCTTACGTAATAGTAATAATAAACATTAAAATCGCGAAAATCTCGCGGTACACCGGTGTGCTGACAGTGCTTGAGCGGTATTAAACTGTTTGTTTTTATAATATCCGCCACCTTGACAAGTATGTATTCATCAGATCGTCTAGTAAGTCTATGAATTATTTTCATATAAAACATGTTTTAGTATATTCAACGGGTATTCAACGGGAATATATGTTTTAGTATATTCCCGTTGTCCCCGTAGGCCATATCTCCGTTAAAGGGTGCAAAGAGAATTTAATTAAATAATTAAAATTACTTCCCGTTGTTCCCGTTAATTTATTATAATGATTAAATATACTTTGCAAATTATGTTGGTGCAAGAGCGAGCGAAGCGAGCTCGGGATTTGGGGCACTCCAACTCGGACAGGTTAGGTTAGAAGGGGATGGCGAGGTCAAGTGGGCAAGCGAACAGACTCCGCCATCACCTTCGTGGTTATTTTTTTTAAACCACCCAGAAATATGATTTACTTCCCGTTTTCCCCGTTAGCCGAATGTACGTTATACACACAAACACAATGGTACAACGGGAAATAAATTTAATCACGTCCCGCTGTCCCCGTGACGGGGATATGGCATACGGGGACAACGGGATTAAAGGTATGTTTTCATAAAACTCATTCCAAATATGGCAATTATTCCAAGTTGACCGTTTTTTGTGCATTAGCAACAAAATGCAATTTTAATGCATTAATTCTAATAGCAGCTCAGGATAAGGCTGCGTTTCCTAATAATACAGAAAGACGGAAGACGGTCAACAAAATGTCTGTTTATACGTATTCATGACTGCAGTTAATTTAGAAGTCTTGTTCATAGAAGTTGATCATGTTAAACAAAACACTCATATCTGACATTAGATGTCACCTGGAAAGACTCGTCTGCAATCCATAAACTTATGACTCTAAACAAAACACAATAGGTAGGTAGGTAACATCTTTTCGATACACATTTTGTTGAACAAGATGATTTTTTATAGAGTTATTTAAATTCTGACTGAACATATATTGTGATAAAATGTGCTCAATGCGGTCCAATCTGACAAATGGGTTTGAAACAACAGGGCCGCATTAGGAAGATAATATCAATCTTTAATTGTTTAAAAAATCTTAACGATTTGCTTGGATGTGTTTAATTTTCTTGTAATTAAGTGAGACATGGTCCATAAATTAAAGTTAACCTAAATTTATTTGAGTTACATTTTTGCCTGAGCCGCTATTTCAAAAAAACAGGTATTAATATCTTCCGTTAACAGAAATTGTTTAATTTTGTTGCCTAGAGTACTTATGTATTTAATTAAATAATTTTATGAAAAAAAATCGGAGTTAATATTTTTGCTTGAAGTACAATTCAAAAATTTTGATTTTTTTAATTTTTCGAAAATCCCGGGGTTGAAAATGTTTAACTTTGAAGAAAAGAATTAGCTTTACCTATTCTCGACATATTGTAACTAACATTTTCGAGTTAATATTTTTTTCCGAGTTTTTATTAAAATAAACGCGTTTTTGTTTTTTTTACCGTGATCCGGATCTGGAAAATGTTTAATTTTTTGTTACTATTAGAAGAGCTAAGGTCAAATACACGATTCAAGAAAAAAATCAGAGTTAGGAATTTTTGCAAGGTTCAGAGCTAATTTGACTGGACTAATACGCGACGTAATATTACTAAAGGCTACTAACAATTGCGTTACATTGATGTACTAAAATTACATTTTGTAAGTGAATGCAGCCTAACGCCGTTTATTTGTATTTCAAAAGTAGGTATATGAGAACTGATGTAGATCTGCTTATCATCAACTAGAAAGTTGCTCGTCAAAAAAATAAAAAACTACATTTGGAATAATCAGTCGAACAACTATCGACTGACACAGGCGACTTCAAAACAAAAAACACTACAAAGTGTAAAATAACTATAATTTCGGAAACCGGTGTTTTTTGTTGTTTCTTCGTTTTTCATCCCCTCTCGACGTTTGAGCACATTATTATTTTTAGTCACAGATAACTGATTCAGTAACAGTTGCGTGATACAACAACTTATGTGAAGCTCGGCTAGGTCACGTTATCTTAGACATTTTTCAGCGGCTTCCAATCTGCGGAACTCGTCACAATGCGTGTCTAAACTAACAGCTTCGCAAATGAGATCAACGTTCGCGATAACATTCATACAAATAACATGCACCCACTATTGGTGAGCGGGAAATATGTGTTATTTTTTAAAATATCGTTAAATAATGTAATATCGTTCAATTTTAAACGTGTAGCGTTTAAAATTGAACGATATTATATTATTTTCCAAGAATTCTCATTTTAGCAATCATCGCTTAATCAGCAGTTTAATTGGTCTATTCATTGTACGGCGCCGTTTAATCAACGGCCTAAGTGACATCCCGGCATTTCATTAAACAGCTAGGTAAATGAGTTGGTTCATTATAGTTAAATGACTTGCTTAGCCAAGTAGCGGAACATAAGTGCACAGGAGCTTAGGGCACCCCGACACGGATAGTTTAGGTTCGAATGGTATGACGGTAGCTCGAGTAGGCGAACTTAGATTTCGTAGTGCCACTCGTGATAGGGCCCTTTAAACCCTGCACACAGAAATAGGAGAAAATAAATGACACGGTACCCTGCTTTGACAACTTACATCACATAACTTTCGTGATTATGTTACTTAACGATGGTAGATTTTTAAACTAAGGACTTTTTAATGAAATGCTTCTATCAAATGCAACAATGTTATTAGTATCGTAGGATTATGAGTTTATGACTCGATTTTAGACTTGTGCAAGTAGTTCATGACGGGACGGGACCGCTCATTTTAGTTCGCGGCTCCTTGGCGATAGTTCACCAGCTTTCGAATCGATCTGTCGACACGGAAGCAGACTGAGCTAGTGAGAGAAGCAGATCGGTCGCGCTCTATGCAGTTAGCTGCTGCGCGCGTTCTTTTGTTAGTAAAATAACTATTTTTCCGTTATTAATGTACACTAAAAATAAAAACTAAAAATCCTAACTAAGTTAGAATTAATTGATTAATTAGTTCAATTTAGAAAATTGATAATACTAAATTACGTGTTTATTCTAAAATTTTAAATAGTAGCTTGTACATAAATATTGCATTGCACTGAACGATGAAAAGCGCATCAGTGAGTGAGTGACCCGGACGCAACTTGGTCGGGCAGCTCCACGCTCCCGCTCACTTGCGCTATACTATTAGGTTGGTCATACAGAAGGAACTAAAGAGTTCGCCTGTAGGAATCATAATGTCGAATTAGATCGTTCGCGAACTACACAAGCCTACAGTTACTCGGTTGACGCACTTGCTGATAAACGAATAGCTACTCATATGCACCACGCGGGGTTTAAATCTTAAACAGGAAACAAAGCAGGAATAAGTGAATACGTTCTATGGTCTTCAGATCTAAGTTTGTATGGTCACATATAAAATAACTACCTATTGCGGAAAGCCGTTTTGTATCTGTAGCTCTAAAAATGAAATTACCCAGTCAAACAACAGTGGGCCCTTACCCTACAAATGCTCAATTTTTTTCAAGTCGTTGATCATTTGAAGTAACAGCACATCTGCTCTCCAGAGTGATGCATTGGGCGTCCATTAGCGGATACTAATATATCCAAGATCTCTGCTCGATCCCAGCTGTCCTGTGATAGCGTGAATATTACCACACATTACTTTCTGTCTAATTCTAAGTCTGACAAAATACTTTCATTTACAATCTGTTCAGCAAGAGATATTATACAATTTCTGATATATTTTTTTTTATTGCTTTTGTAGCTACGCTCGTGCCGTTAGCGCAATAACATTTTTTTCATTTTTTTCTCGTTTGGTGTTTTCTGTACTTGCTTCTTTTGGCACGTGTAAGATATGGAGATAGACTGAAGTGAAGTAAACCGCTACAGGAGTGCAAGGGTCAAGCTTATCATGTATCATGTGTCCTATTTCGGGTCATGATCATGGACACGGCTGACATTCTGAACTCCTATAATAAGCTTATTGATTTGTAATCGACAATATATGTGACTATTGAGTTATTTATGTAAATTTTGACATGTGACTACTAAGTTACTTGTAACTAACAAAAAAAAATAATAATTTTGCATGCCGTAAGGTAGAATGTAGCGGAAACACCTAATACTGTACCATCTCAAAATTGTACCTACATTGCTGGCAAATAAATAATTCTGATTCTGATTCTGATTCTGAACGGATCTGATGAATCTTGACACAGGGGGTTTCAAGTTTCATCAGATCCGTTCAGCCGTTAAGACGTAAAGAGATCACAGGAGCAGGATTATGTTCCTTTGGTAGGTATAATTTTCGGCGAAGCCGCTGGCAGAAGCTAGTTATTATTAATTGGTATAGAAGTACCTCAGAGTGGGGACTCTGACCGCCAACTGAATAATCCCGGGTGGCGGCCCGTGCTGCCAGCACAGTGAGGCTCAGGAGAGCCCTCTTTACAGTCTCCAGCGATGTGCCCTAACAAGCGTTGGACAGAGTGGGTTCCGGAGTAGTGCTGATGATGATCACCGGGGTGGTTTCAGTGAGGTAAAAATTCGACACACTATGGACTTTCAAAAGGCCAGCGAGGCCGGGAGGAACTCTAAAAATGAGTTATATAAGTATGGATAGTTAACTGAGGAGTCACACATAATTTACAAGAAGCTGTAACAAAGCTGTGATCGTTGTGTGAGCATGTTAGCGGCACGTTGCTCTCAATTCCTCCGCCGGCATGCGGCATTCATCTGCGGTACAGTGCACAGTGTGAGGGCGACGCGTTCGTTCGCGCGCCATTACACCGCCTCATTTCGATGGAATCGCTTCATTACGAATGTACCTACCGGCCGCGTCTGTACGACAGACCTGTCTTACATTACAGCGTGCAGGTCTAGACGCGTGTCGCAACACAGGCGATGTCGCGCGGCTGCTATTGTAACAGTGTCAGGTCAGATGCCGTCGTATTCACTTGCTGTATATGCGACTTAGATACTCGACAGCATGGCACATACAACCCATAAGAAAGAAGTTGTATTGCTATGTTATAAGCTGTTTTTATATTTCGAGTAAGTGGAATCATTATGTAGTAGGCCTTATAACTTGGCTATGGTTTCGTATGAATCATTTTTAGGATTATTGAGTTAGAGTTTTTCTAGGAACTCGGTTCGGACATGTGTCGTGCGGTTGATGTCAATAGCCTGGTACTTGTGACTTGTGACTGGCGACGAGTGGGAGGACCTACCGTGGTGTAATGAGACGTGTAACATTCATTATTAGCAATTCTTAGATGCACTTAAAGATACGGAAATGTTTATTTCAGTAATAATAGTACGTACGTACTTCATACATAATATAACTAATACAGACTTATTCATAAAATAATCGCTACACAGTCCTGCTTAAGCTTAGATGCTGATTACCAGATTTTTTATTATTTTCATGTAAAATTTTAATTTAGAATCTACTAATTAATACTTAAACTAGGCATACCTACGTTTAAAAAGTTTTTAAAAAGCTCTGATTTAATGTATAATACCCACGTCACGCTTCGCTCGTCATGTTGCTTGTTTTCATCTCTTTTCTAACTCGCGTTTGTTTTTGTGCGCAAAGCTCTTCTTACAATTGGGACTATTGTAACGAAGCAAGAACCAGTATATTTGGACCCTCACTTTGTAACCTGTTTTGACCCACTTGGAGCAACCTAAATTAGTTTCATCGAAGGAACATCATCATACTCATGTCGCTCTCATTATGTTCTGAGAGACATCGCCCGCGAACATGTACAATGTAGGAATTGTGAAAAACATTAACATACCTTTTGCACTACAAATACATTGATTTAAGCACACACATGATTTCAGAGCCATGAATTCCATGAAAGACGGATTTAGTTCGTGAACACTGAGAGGTATATCAGAAACACCAACTATGTTATCGGAGCCTACTAAATTATTTAAGTTTTCCGTCCATTCACTTTTATAGTTGCATATACGAGTAGGTAGTACGAGACTAATTAAAGCTGTTTTGCAGTCATTAACTATACGCCGTGTAGTTGGATCCCATATAGGGCACAATGGCACATAACTCTAGAAACTCTCCAACCCGACCGCTTTTTGTTAGAAACAGAAACAAAGTCCCCATCTCAGTGCTTCTGAACGTTGTTGTGCATCACATTGATGCACACACGACCGTCATGCGACACGAGCGCGACACGAGCACGACACGACTACACGAGTATACAGGGCGTTTCAGAGCGTGGTCATATTTAAGAGTGATATTATTTGTCTGATATAGGTACGGTAAGGAAACAACAGCAAAATGAAAAAATATTGATAATTACAAAAAACCTCGACCGTTAAAATCTACTGAAAAGTGCCGAACAAATCACTTTCGAACGTAGCTTTCGAAGCAGTCTGATGCAGTCGCTGGCGTTCATTTTAGTTCGGTGGCAGATTTGACGCCAGCGACTGCATCAGGTTTGAAAAGTGATTTGTGTGGAATTATTTATAGGTTTCAGGCAGTCGAGGTTTTTTTTTATTTATAAATGGGTGAGCTCTTGACCTCGATCACGCCTGATGGAAAGCAATGGATGAGGTATATAATGGAGTGAGGTTGCCCAGAGGCAGTGGTACTCCCACGCGTCGACGAAACACAGCAGGCAGAATCCGGTGGGAGGGTGGTCGCGAACCAGGCGCTACCACCGCTGCACCGCAAGGGAAGGATTGGCCAGTCTTACGGTGACAGTGAGACTGTCCAGGATGCGCCGAGTGCTCGGTTCATTTGGGTGCCTGATAGAACCAATTGCGCTTCACGAGGAGGCTCCTTTATGCATCCCAAAAAGTATTTGTAAGTTTCTTTACAGCCTACAGCACCGTTAAATGTGATGACGCACTTGTGTTGTGCTTGTGAGACACTCTGTATACACGACGCAACTCGCACGCCGCCGCCGCGCAGACGCGACTGTTCTAGTATGAGAGCGATTTGTGAGCGTACGTCTTACGCCAAATAAGAAGATCTGAATCGATCTCTGAGCTGGGATATTAAACTGCGGAATATGCTTGCTATGTTGTGCGGTGGTGTGGCGCTCGGTCAATATTAGACAACCGCGGCTGTGTAAGTAATAGGAGAAACAAAAAGAGTTTATTAAAAAAACCGAAACTTTGATGCAAGCTGGCCATAGAGAGAGGTTATAAGTCTTTGAAGCCAGCAGACAATTATTCTCATTCGACACGTTATGTGCAGTGTGTCCCAAGAACGTTCAACAGTGTGCTTAGGTGCCTCTAAATGGGTAGGTAGGTAATATTTTTTTTTTTAATGTAGCTGCAATATTTCCGCCCATTTTAAGGTTGAACTAGTCGCGAGCTCTAACTCACTGGTAGGCATGGCCAAAAAACCTCACCGGACATCGTGCCCGACATAGACAGTATCAGTGATGAGCACTTAGACGCAATGTCTAGTTCTCACGCACACAAACCTGTTCCGAACGGAATCAACGTTAGACGATGCACGAAAAGTCTATTGGAAAGTTGAGTTCTGCATAAATCTACTGCATTAATCAATTACAAATAAAGTTTATTGAACTCTTCTATAATTGAGGTTTGCCGGTGCCGACTTTGTTTTTGAGATTTTACACTTCTTTTATTACTTTTCTACACCCAAAGTTGAGTTAAAATTAGCAAACAAAAACGGATCTTTGTTGGCTTATTACTTTTTAATGGCTTTTTATTTTACTATTCTGTTTCCGTACAGACAAAATTAATAATCAGATAAAACGATGTCATGTTTAACTTTGAATGTATAATGTCAAACAGTGGAGTGGTACCCCCCCCGAAATTGGTATGGACAAAATATCGACTAGTGCAACCTTAACGCAGATTAATATTTCCAGCAATTACAAAGGTATTTTAATGCAATATATTATATTTAATCAATATTATGTTTGAAGCAGTATTGCTCAATATCTTGTTGCTTAATGGCCACAACAACCAAATCATTAGCGTGCATTAACTTATTGTTTTGAAAGAAAATGAAAAAACAAACAAAAAAACCAAATGAGTAAAATAAACGATATCGCATCGAAGGAAACCATTTCACATGCAACTTACAATACATCACTATCTTTTGTCATTACGATAAAGAAAGGTTAGAGTGAGTAACTAGACAAGCCTAATATATTAATGAACAGTATTTGTCTCAATGAGTATCGAAGGACAATACCTAATTATTCTGTTATTAATTAATAATTTGTGTAGGTACGTACGGGCACTCAGCGACGAACAGTGCGTTGCGTTGAGTATCGACACTCAGTGGAAAGTTTTTGTCTAGCCTATGCTCAGTGCTCACACGACCCTTATGTCGCGTCCACACTAACTGCCATAATCATATTTTTTCTTAATTTATTTATTTTACATATTTATCCTTTATTTCAGGCAACTAAGGCTCAAAAAAACACAATACATATATAGATATAAAAACAATAGCTAATACATATTTTATATACAAAAAACTTAAAAACACGCGACACACGAAGTGACGGCGTCATGTTACGCTGCGAGGTGTCGCTAGTCGGCCGCGGACACGACCGGTACAGCACACCTTTCGGCCAAAACTCTTTGTTGAGGAAAGTCACTAAATGATGAGTCGGAACACGCACCACGAATGATTTGAAATTCGTGTTATGGCGCGCCTCCAACTTCTCCACCCTCAAGGTCCAGTTAGTCTTCACCCGTATGTACTCTACGATGTCCTCAGTCTTCGTAGAGTGGTGCAAACGAGACACGTACAGCTGCGTCATCGGCACTGCAGGACGTAGCAGCATGTTAGATCCTGCCGGCGCTGACCCACAATGGTTGCGATAAGTAGGCTTCCTCTTCTTTCTCTCCACCTTGATGAAGCCGTCCTCATCGCATGCGTTGTTCGGTGGACCCTGCTGTCTGTGGTCCGTCACAGCGCCTTTAGTCGCGCTTGATGCTGAGCGACTCTGCTTTCCCCTCTTTGGTTTTTCTGCTTGTCGTTTCGTTTGCGACACAGCAGGTTTCGTCTTGGCGACAATCGCAGAATAGGCACCTTTGGGGGTCGATGTACCTGTTACAAGCGTCGCGTCCCCGGTAGGTACGACGCGATCAGCGGAACACGATGCAACGCTTGCATTCTTGACAGCCGATGACGTAGATTCACTCGCCGACTGAAGCATTTTGTGCCCCGCGACGTATGTTTACATTGGAGCCTTCCGGTGACCCACTTGTCGGAATAGCGCTGTGCAACAACGCTACTTCGGCTCGCAATTCACCAATGATGATCCGATGGCTCCAACTTGGACTTCATCTCAGCCAGGCTCACCTTCAGAGACGTGATATCCTTCAACAGCCTGGTGACGTCGACGTGATCGAAAGTGACGGGAGGCAGCTTGTGCAGCTCTTTCGCTACAAAATCTGGCACGTCATACGGATCGGTCCTCTTCAGCAGGTCGATGATGTCCTGCAGACTCTTTTCGCCACCATCCCTCCGGCGAGATGGCATCTGTCCGACTTGATCGAGTGATTGAAATAACAGCAACTTAGCACTGCATACCTCTTCCTCTTTGAAGGAGGACTTGCAGATCTGCAAGATGCTGACCTCGTCCATGTAGTCAATGGCATGCTTGACAAATCCCAAAAGCTCGTTGGCAATGAGCTGCTTTGTAGCCATTGCAAACAAAATCGGGCAGCGGTTACCGCTGCGCAAAACGCGAATAAAATATTCGTGCTGTGTAGCGCAAACGCGTCCGTTTCCGAGCGCGCATCGCACGAATACCCAATATTAATCATATCATCATCTGCCTAGCCTTTTCCCAACCAAATTGGGGTCGGCTCCCAGTCAAATCGGATTCAGCTGAATACCAGTATTTTACGTGGAGCGGCTGCCTACCAGACCTCCACAACCCATTAACTGGGTAACACGGTACTTCTTGGCAAGACTGGTGTCAGATTTTCTGGCTTCTGACAATCCGTAACGACTGCCAAAGATCTTCCAATGACAGCCGGAACCAATGGATTAACGTGCTTTCCGAGGCACGGAGGAGTCTCAGTATGTTAATATATATACCGAAACTCCTCCGTGCCTCGGAAAGCACGTTACTTTGTTGAAATATTTATTAGCAGAATGTAAATTCATGTTCTCTAAGAAAATAATAAATAATCTGCTAATACGTATTTCAACCTAAGCATATTGTTAGTATTCTGTTATGAATAAGCCAGCAAATCTATAGTCGGCCGTCAACTAGCACAATGTACGACAAAAAGATAACACTCCTTTTTTGAACTGTCGCGTAGTCGTGTAAAAAATAACGGCAACTGCGAAATTAAGAACGAATCATGTTTCTTTTATTAACAGTTACTTTGAAACACTGAGAAAACTTTTCATAAGTTTTCCTGACTATAAGTACACCTTTCACGTCACTGATTGAATGATCGAGACGCAGCGGCCCTGCGTGACGGATGTGAGAGTACTCAGGAACTCATCATCTGCTCGCCCTTTCCCAACTACGTTGGGCTCGGCTTCCAGTCTAACCGGATTCAGCTGAATACCAGTATTCTACAACTGCTTATCTGTCCTCCACAAACCACTTACTGGATAATATTGTACTTCTTGGAAAGACAAGTGACATATTCCTTGGCTTCTGACAATCCGTAACAACTGCATACAGATATACAAATGACAGCCGGTACCAGCGGTGTAGCGTGCTTTCCGAGACACAGAAGAGTCTCGGTTTATAAGATGGTTAGCCATCCACAGGCTGACCTCGACAAGCGTTGCTTAACCTTGAAGATCTATCCGTGCGGCTCTTATTAATTAGCTACGAGCTCCTCAACGAGTAACTCAGTAAGTGTACCGTACACGAGTGTGAACGCGGCCTCAGCCTCCGCAGCTGGTCGACACACACGACCCACCAATCAAACCCTGGTGCGGAAGGTCTAGTCTAGACGACACTCCTCTCCCCCCTCCGGCACGTCTCCGCTACCCGCGCTACTCTCGGAACAGATGACTCGCACAAATCAGCTGATCGCACGGAGACTGTCACTCACACGCACGCGCACGATACGCGGTGTATTGAACACATCCGCTATCTTATATTGCTTCACCCACTAGTGTTATTAAACGTTTATTTGATTTATAGTTAAAGGTTTTTACATTACTTAAACAAATCTGTACTTACTTAAAAATGATATTTTTCTTTATACTGTTTTCCAATTTTGTCGTGTTCCGTATCATCTCACTACTATAATATTGTAAATGGGAAATTTTGGAAGGATAATCAGTATCACGCCAAAACGGTTGGACCGATCAGGATTAAATTTGGCACAGAGATAGATTACAGTCTGGAAAAGCACATTGGTATATTTTCATCCCATTCCCAGAAGTTTATCGGTATCGGTTTTTTTTTTTGTCTTATATATGATCATTTCCAACATTTACGAGGGAAATTTCATTCACATAATATGAAGTCATATCCACTCGTTGGTACGGTGAGGCCGCCCGGCCGGTCAGTTCGAGTCGCTCGCACTCCGGCGGCATTGACACTGCGGATAGGATTTTTTAAATCAATTTACTTGTAACGCTGCAATCTCGGCTGGACAGCTGCCGGGGAGTGGGGGGGTGGGTGGGGGGGGTGCAGTCTGGACCGAGACGAACAATGGAACACGCCGCCCGCACTGACCCGCACGGTTTTGAGATTTTTGTGAACGAGTAACTGCAGCCCAAGAATGCGCTCAAAGCTCCAACTCCTGCTGTCTATGACGTCCTGGTACCAACAACGTGTTGTTCAGTAAGTGGAGAGGTAACAAGGTGAAAATGTAACGAACATCTGTACTATAGACATACAAATTTTATTGAAATATCTGTTAGTCTATGTTATTACTTCCTACTAACACGGAAGTTTGGGTCAGTGGGTCGTCTTAGGGGCGGATTTGAATGTTTGGATGAATGGATGTTTGTTACTCAATCATGTCAGTACGGCTGAACGGATCTTAATGTTTTAGATTATAGTCTGGCATAACACATAGGATATTTTTTTTATACCGGGAGTATATTCCCTTGGGATAATTTTCAACATTCACGCGGGCGGAGTCGCGGGCGGTAGCTAATAAAATCATATTTACGACACTTGTAACAAAGATAAATCCTCTGTGTCTATATGTATGTCTGTTTATACCGGCTAATTTGCGAAATAGCTGGACCCATTTCATGTCGGGACTTCCCTGGCAAAAAGCTGATGTCATAAGGAGTAACTTAGGCTACTGTCATTTTGTGAAATATTTTGGGGTTCCGTGCAAAGACAATAAAACCCATAAAATTCCTTTCACGCAGGTGAAGCCACGGGCAACAACTAGGTTTTTATTTGTAAATATCGTCTCAGATTAATTTGAACGGAAAGGGAACTCTGAAATATTCCGAGTGTTACAAGATTTATCAGTAGAGTGCTGCTATTTATATCTTAATGTCGTTGAAATCTCATGATCTCGATCTCTGGAGAATGTACGAATACCTTTCATCTTCACATAAATGTACATGAGATGAGAATACTTCGGACTATTGAACTGTGAACGTTTGGATGGATGGACGTTTGTGAGTCAATCACGCCAGAACGCTGAACGCACATGGATGAAAGGCACAGAGTCAGGTTTATAGTCTAAAATAGCACATAAGCTACTTTTTATCCCGAGAGTATGTTCCCTTGGAATGCGACATTAACGCGGGTGAAGCTGCTAGTACAAGCTAGTAAAAGTATGAAGTAGTTGATGGAATAGTTTCGCAGTTCGTTGTAACAGCTCATAGTCGCGGCTGTCCGACAAAAAAGACTAATAAATGTGCTGAGCCTCCCCCCCTCCCCATCCCAGTGAGATACAGGGAGAGGAGGGAAGGAGTGTAGAACACGCTTTAAATATCGGCTCGGGTCGGCCGCTGCGACGCGAGTGAGGCGAGCGCCGACTGAACGTGCCGCCGCCGATGTTACAGGTAATCACCTCTTCAGTTCCTCGTGATGATTTGAGTTGTTACATGAACTGCTGGTGGAGTGTTCAATTATATGTTAGTTTTTTTGGAGTTGTGGAGTTAAGCCCCTTAAAGTACAAATAGCTAGATGGTATCAGTCGGTCATCGGTATGAAAAAAAAACTAGGTACCTATGTTACAACAACGTCGAACAAACCATCTTGTTGTCCTGTCAGATACACTTTTTATTTTTAGCATTACTATAAAACTAAATAAATATCATTCTAGTTAAGTTAATCAAAATAAGAATAAAAAGTGATGCTAGATTTTTGAGGAAAAACATAAAAAACATAAGAACAACCCCAACAGTACTCACAGTTCCACCTGGAGCCTTGAACATGAACTATTCGTCACTCCTCTGCTCCTCGAGGCGCGAGCTCAGAACAACAGAACGTGAGAACTGAACGAGGATCACTTAGGTAAGCACGTGATACACCGGACGCGACACTACACAACACTTTATTTTTGAGGGATTTAATGAATGCCTATGCTTAACACACATAGCCAGATCTAAAGAGTGAACTATCGGCTCGAGAAGAAGAAGATATCTGTTAGTACCACACTGTATGACACCACGCGCTCGCTCTGCCCCTGCACTGAGTGGTCACTTGGTCAGCTAAAACGTGGGTGGGTCGGAATGCACAATGCAAGGCACGCCGGACACTTCATTGTCATCACCGTTGACGGTTTCTTCAAAGTAAGCAACGCTTGCCGACGTCAGTCTATGAATGGGTAACCGTCTTAATATACCGAGAGTCCTTCGACCCTGGAAAAGCAATAAAGCCATTAGGCAGTGGCCCCACAATGCCCCACATAAAATACTACTACTTAGCTGAATCCGTCTAAATGGAAGCCAACCCCTATATAGTTGGGAATAATTAGGCAGATGATGATGCTGGCGGTTTCTGCGGCGCAGCAAAAGACCATCCTAGACGTGGTTCATACGATCATGTGTCGGCCCTCATACCGCTCACCGCAGCGCTGTGCTTCACGTTCCGCACCACGTGTTACCGTGTCGTAGCGCTACAGGTTACGCCGTAGCCGGCACTAGCACCTCGTAGCAGCTCGTAGCACGTCATATTATGATGTTGATGTTTTTGTGTCACTTTGCGAGTAAATTCACTTATGAGATCATTTGGACATAAAGATTACATTAAGAAAAGATTATAAGAAGATAGAAAGAAAACCCATAAGATGATTGGCAGGCCTAAGAACTGTTCTTTGCCAATTAGCATTTGGATTCCTGCTACTCTAATTTCAACTAAGAATCTATTCACCAGTAGTTAAACTAATCATAAGTTCAATTTTTTAGAAGTAAGGTTGGTAGTAGAATCTTTTCGTTACAAGAAGATTAGTTCATTCAAGTGCCCCGCATTTGCTCGAACAGCCCAGAGGTAACCTGGCCTCTAACCTCCACACAGAGGTTCCAGTCTGCCCCACTCTACCCAGGTCTGTCCGTAGAGGTCCCAGACTGGCCAAAAAGGTCCCGGTCTGCTCCAATCTATCCGAAGAGGTCTCAATCCACCTCACTATGCCCCAGCCTACCCGGTGAGGTCCCGGTCTGCCCCAGCCGCCGCTACACATTTAACAAACATAACTATTCACAATTGCCGTATTTTTCTCCTTTTCTCCCGCCACAACTTTGCCGGCTTTTTGCGGCTGAAAATCTCTTCTGAAAACTTTATTTTGCAGTCAATAAAACATTTAACATCGGACTTTTTACTATTTAAGTGTGAGCCGTTGGCCTTGGGCCGGTGGCGCATGGCGGGGGCCACTCGCGCGGCTCAAAAACTCCCTCTCCGGCGGACAACATTATGTTTCGATAAAAAGATAATCTGCGGGGTTCGGGACGCGGGACGCAGGGTACGGGACGCGGGACGCGGGGCACGGGACGCGGGGCGAGGGGTCCGCATACATAAATACATCGTTTATTTTTCATACGCAAAAAGCTACAGACGTATTTTTTATCCGCTTAGAGGAAAAATCCGTAAACATGGTAACGTAAGCCGGCGGAGAACATAAAGAGCCCGAGCATATCGACTGCCGCCTTCATCTGCCATAAACAATCGCTACGAACAAAACCGAGCAATACTGAATTTCACGGAAAGTCATCCGACGGAATAATGGCTGAATTCTCCGATCGTATCATCGACGCAACGCCAAAACTGACTTTAAAACTACTGTCATAGGACTGAGTTTAGTTTGTGTTCGTCGACGGGCGGGTCGGGTGACCGCGCGCGTGTATCACGCCGTATGCGCCCGTATATCGTCCACATAGGGGTGCTATTCGTGTGCGCCGCATCAGTAAGATGTGACTCGCCGTTTAATCTGGCTCTGTTATTTTTCCGGTAATACATCAAAGTGGCGACTTTCTACGGCAAATTGTATCAAAGTCGCTGATGTATGGAGGTGCCTCCAGCCGCCGCGTGCGAGCACGAGCCGCACGTCACGCGGGGATCAGCGAGGTAGTACTGCCACAGATTACGTACTACACGTGTATAGGTAGGTACACTTCGACCAATAACATTATAATCCTAGCAAACAGAGCTATTATGGAACTAATTCCTTTACAAAGTAGAAAAAAGTAAATAAGCATTCATTAGGAAGGCACGACGACACAAAAGTGAATGTGGGTATTTCACGACTCGAGCTATCGTTTCATAGCAAATCTTCAAAAAACTCATAAAGTAAACCTTAGCAAGTATGCATGTATCTCGTGACCTACGTTTGTCTAGAGTTGTGTAACTGTAGAGCGTGCACTGTGGCGCCGACCGGCCGCCGCCAACGCGCAAAATTGATTCCTACTCAGCGGTAATAAGACGAAAAATCTCACTAGCGAACATTTAAACCCTTCCCGACACTACACGACTGACATCCTCTTACTACACCCCTTTATAGTGCTCCAACAATGTCGAGCTAATCAACAGCAGTGCCTCGGTGACGAGCCGATACTTGCCGACACTTTGACTTTGCTAAGTTCGGCACAACTTACTCTACGAGTCTCCAGCCACAACAGCTTGTGTCGACTCACCCAATAACATAACTTTACTGTAACTCATACTGGTGATATACTTTGTTGGACATGTTTATTAGGTACTCAAACGAATCTTGCGGAGAATTCGGCTCTTGCTGAAGAGGCTTACGTATAGCGTTTGATTACAAATAGCGAATGGGTTCTGCAGTGCTATTCTGAAACTCTCGCCGAGATTAACTTAGCTGAAGTGAGCTTGAAGTGTGCAGTCGATCCTTAGCATCAACCAGACTCGACCAGCTACACACACCTCATTGTGAAAACTGAGGTGAGGTTAAGTGTGATGACAATCCGTATGAATGAAACAGTCAATGTATTCAGTCAACTTATCACCGCGAGAACTTAGATGGAGTGATGGAGTGATGGAGTGATGGAGTGAGCTTGAAATGTCTTTCACCTTAATTTTATTGAAGTATACAGCCGGGCGCGTGTAGTGCCGCTACAGTAGGTGAGAGCGGGGAATCCGGTTAGAGTCGTCGCGACGTAACGCGCGCGGGGGAAGTGATAGTCGCACGAGAGAGGTTTTTGTGCCCCTCGTTAGCGCCAATAGGATTGTGTCGAGTACCTGTAGCCTGTCGCCTGTCGCCTGACTCTGTCGCCTGTCGCCTGTGTGTAGCGTGGCGTGAACGTGGCGCACATTTAAGTAACCAGCTTTGATAAACTCATTTATACATTCTGGCATCTACTTACTGTTCGTTGCACTCTTTCTGGGAATTAGTATCACTTTAAAACTACTTCGTATGGCTTCAGGAATTCAATTTACCTTCTTGTTTAGAGTCTGTTAATAAGATTCCATTAATGTAAAGTAAATACACATGGTCATCCGAGCTCTTCCAGAAAAGCGGTTTGTCTACAATCACTGTTAAGTGTAAGTACATCATTGAAAATGATAGTTGGAGATAATCACACTAGTTTACACACACAGCTATAGCACAGGACAAATATTAAAAAAACAAGTGCACAATGGGCGCTCTTGTCGCACAGACCAATCTCTTACAGACCACCTATAGATGGACTGAACGAAAGGAGATACCTAATCATAATCTTGGTGAGGCAATAAATATAATTTGTTTCATTCTTTTAATACAGTGATATAACCGCTGCGTGTTTCAAGAGCGCACGGCTCCAGGTATTTCGTCTGAGCGCAAATTAATTACTTAGCCACTTATATTTTAATGATTGTCATTAATGACTTGTTCAACTCGAACTCATTCGATTGAGTGCTCTCGACTTCTTACAATAATACTATCTAGATGTAAAAGTTTCCTCACTTCCGAATGTTAAACATGTCATCAATGAAACATGTCAACACTGTCGTCTGTCAGACATACGAGTACTTGTACAAATATCATGAAACGGATGGCATGTTATTTAAAAACGTTCAGCAATATTTTATTTGGGTTACAACTAACTCTGTGCCCATTAGTGAACTGTCTCGTCCTTATAAATAACATGGTTTGTACCGGATAAGGTTCCTGGCCACCAAATGCAGTACCTATTTATTTATTTATTAACCGACTTCATAAAAGGAGGTTATCAATTCGACCCGAATGTATGTAATATTGTCAGAATTGCACCGTTATCACCGGGTCATACATACGATGTTTTAATAATTATAATATTCATAATAACCAGCTCTGTTACATTTTGCCCGGTAAGTGCTACTTAGCTTGCTGGCTTGTGTCACATCATTACCAAACTATTTACATTCTCAATCGCGCGGCGAGCGCTTCATGTCGAGCCATGCTGTGTCGTGTTGTGTCGCGTTGTGTCGTGTTGTGTCGTGTTGTATCGTGTTGTGTCGCGTTATGTCGCGTTGTGTCGCGTTGTGCCGACGAGTGACGACTTCGCGCATACATTTGCACAAATTTCGTTAAGCCGCGAAGTAAAAAGTCTTGACTTGTGTGTGACCCTCACTGACCCAACCCACGTTGTTTACGAGTAGACGTCTACGAGTAGATCCGACATGTATTGCATTGTATATCGACTATACATACAGATTCCAGCTCAAACTTTCAATCCAGCATGTAATAAATTGTAATGTAGCTTCACCCAGAGCGTTTTATTTCATTTCACATGTCCACCAAAAGTTTACAATTTAGCTTTTCGACAAAGTTTGATATAAAATAAAGTTCTCAGATAATTTTAGTACACTATAGCAAATTCCGTCGACACATGTTACAAACAAGCGACTCGTACGGATGCTACGAATAAGAAATTACAAGTTTCTCATGAAAGTCTCTTTATGAATAACTCTAGGCCTAAATAATTCTGTTCTCATGTTTGGAGGCTCCTCTTACCAATGTATTTAAGTACATAATCTAACGAAACTCCTGTGAGCCGACCTTCGAACATCTAACTTTTACCTTTACATTACACGTATAGGCTCGAACTGAGAATTAATTTCAATAACATACTATCTACAGATATGTTTGAGACGTAAGGTAGCTGAGACAAGGTAACATCGTGTCACGTTACATGTTGTAATAGGTACTCGCAGAAGTGTGAACCGCAACCTCGCGGGCGACGCGCGCCGCTCGTGCAGTGGCAAACAAAATGTTCATGAGTGGCGCAACTATCGCGCAACACTAGGGAGGTCGCAACCCGCGAGGTACGTCTGCCTCGGACTCGCGGGTCCACGTGCTGAGCCCAAGATCACTGTTTCAGTAGTAGTATCGGACTGGCCGGTGAGTTCTGTGGACTAATGTGACTGTATCATCAGCAATTGACTGAATAAACATCATTAACTCATGCGAGGTCATCTCCAAAAGATGCTCCACGTCGCAGACAACAGAGCTACTGACAATACCAGGTTCAAGTAACGTTTAACTTATTAGACAAGCGGTACTTTCACGCAGAGTAGACTCAATACGCGTATGTTAACGAACACAGCAACGGGTACATCAATACTATGACGGTTGACTCCGCCCGCTGCTCTGCCCTTCGCTCTGCTCGTCGCTCTGCGCTTCGCTCCGGCCAGTAAGAAACGGTGCGGCTACATTATTCATAGAGTTTTTATTTAAGGGGATGGATTCCCTTTGTCTCAGGAGATCGGGAGCAACCTAATGACGTGATTAAGCTCGATATAGGCGCTGCGGTTGAGGACACGTGGCCAGCGACCAGCGATTAGTGACCAGCGCCTAGCAACAAGTGACCAGCGACTAGCGACTAGCCACCAGCGACTAGCGACCAGCGGCCAATGACTAGCGACCAGCGACTAGCGACTAGCGACTAGCGACTAGCGACCAGCGACTAGTGACTAGCGACCAGCAAATAGTGACCAGCTATTAGCGACCAGCGAATAGCGATCAGCGAATAGCGACCAGCGACTAGTGACCAGTGACTAGCGACCAGCTACTAGCTACCGGCAACTGGCGTCCAGCGACTAGTGACTAGCGACTAGCGACCAACAGGCAGCGATCATCACATCTTTCTACCCCATGTTACTTAGGTATCTGATCTACCGATACGTTATCTTCGTCCATTCTCCGCTGTCAATCTCCTCATACTCCTCACACGGCCCACGCCCCGCTCCCCTCGTCACCGCGCCCTCCTCGTCGTCGTACAAGTTAACAATCAAAGCTGGTTCATTTGCATTATTCTTCCATCTCGAACTCAAACGCTTTGAGTTACCTTCCTTCAGACGTCGGCTGCGCTCGGAAACGCTCGGCACTGTCGGACATGTTCGGCAAAGCACTTGTTTGATCAGACGACATCTAATTGTGTATTTTTGTCGTTTGTGGAGCGATCGGGGAGACGTCTTTGTTTTATAACGAGAACAGTTCGTTTCTCTTCGATATGTAGGGATCTTGGCGAGTTCTTGTGATCAGTTGTGGCTGTGTGGAAATACGGATGTGTGAAATAATCTCTGTTCAGTCAGTAGACCTGAGCGCCAATTCTACTCATTTGTAAGCAACGTTCGCATTCGCATGTCAGTTGCAATCTGTCAAGAAAACCTAAATTTCCATTCATTTTTGACAGATCGCAACTGACATGCGCATGCGAACGTTGCTTACAAATTAGTAGAATTGGCACTCAGTCATTATGTTCGCACGAGTAACAGGAACGACTTCAAATCAAATGTGTTGCGATGCCTTTGATCTAGTCACTGGTAAGAGATATCGGTTGGTCTGTTCCTGTCTGATCAGATCTAGTCCACCTTAGACCACTGCCTAAGGCCTAAACCATCACGCAGGCGTGTCAGTTGTTGTTTGTAGGTCCCTAATTAAATAACAATAAAAAGTAGGTAACCACATTCCACTTACACACCCTTTAGGTTCATAACGTCAACTTCCCACAACGTTCACGCCACGCAATAAAACATAAGACTCAGTCAAACCACTTTATAAAACTTTAAAGATGTAGCGAGAGCATGAGCGAGAGTGTTAAACACTCACGCCACATGTTGTTACTAGCGACCGCACATTTATTTAAAAGCACTTTTATCTTTAATGAAAGACCGATTGACTGCTGCGCTACGTGTCGTGGGTTCGATTCCCGCACGGAAGAAGTATTTGGATGGCCTACAGGTAGTCACTCCGGGGTTGGCTGTTTGTATGTGTGACTTTATAATATTCTTCTTCTTTTCGTGTCGATTGTCTCATTTCAAATTTAGTTTATAATATGTTTGAGTGTATATGATCCATGAGAAATTCCTAGTGTGGGGCAACTTTTTTATAAAAGAAACGAGTCAGACTCGCGCACCGAGGTTTCCGATCGAGTCTTGATTTTTTCAGAGTAATATTACCTTACCAGAAGACCACCGCGCCACTACACCACCACACCTCCACACCACCGCACATTAGGGGCGCCTCGTCACTCGCTCAGACATACCGACTGTCATGCAGCTTTGACATCGACACGTTACGCAACACCCTCATGTGGATTTAACAGTGGATGTCGTCATGTCGTGACAGGATGATGCTTCTCTGGCGTAACAATGGTACTCGAAATAAGGACCATTTAGTTCAACCTGGTTTCAGACTGGCTAAAGTAGCCTCATCTTTCATCGGGTACTGTTACCTCCCCATATAATACAACTAAATGAGACAAAATTTAAATCTTGTATTAAACGCACACAATGTAGTCAATCATACTATAAGTTAGGGGAGTATATTGAAGAAAAAAATGATTGGCTCAATGCTGGTCCTGCTCCACAGCCACTAGGCCGCACAAAGTAATCTGTTAGCATTTGGAAATATTGTTGGACCGGATGAAGATTGTAAGAATGCAATATTTTTCATTGTATGGACCCTTTATTTAGCATTGTATAATTTTACACATGTGTAAGTACTGTGTACCTTAAATTTAAACAATAATGATCATTTTGGGTAGAGAGAGAGAGAGAGAGAGAGATTTCTTTATTTTCTTTTTTTGTGTTTACATTGTATACATACAAGAGCATGCAAGATATTTAAGTACATTGTTTGAGTCCATTCATGTTTAGCCGTAAGTCGGCGTACAAATATTTCACATAATAATTTATGTAATAACATTGGATGTAATTACAAATTATTGAAAAAAATGTACCTAAATGGACAATAACAAAATTTAAAATTTATAAATTTAAATATATTCTTAGTCAAAATTTGTTATTCATATAAATTTAGTATTAGAGTCAAATATAATTTAGTATAGTCAAAATTCCATAATCAATAGTAGTCAATTTATAATTCAATAGTTTAATGTAAAAAAAATAAAGCAAAATAATAATAATAACGTCAGTGTCAGGAATTAAAAAGATCAAGTAATTCAATCAGTCAAAAAACACTTTTTCAGCTAGAAAGTCAGACACACTATAATATGCTTTTTGCGAAAGAAACATTTTTAACTGGTGCTTGAATGCCCTAACATTTAGCTCCTTCCAACG
Organism: Melanchra persicariae; assembly: GCA_947386135.1. Lineage (NCBI taxonomy): Eukaryota > Metazoa > Arthropoda > Insecta > Lepidoptera > Noctuidae > Melanchra > Melanchra persicariae. Next base: position 14,938,352 of record OX376669.1, read on the forward strand.
TTTAGGCAAAATGTTAAATATTGTGGGCGTGGTACGCGGTACCCCGTCCTGGAGACGTGTAGGTAGGTAGGTCTCTGACTTGAATGTACCCTGGCGATTAGAGATGTCGAGATGTCATGCTCACTCAAAGGTCTAGCTGATGGTGGCGCATGCGTTGGATCATTTGGCTCCATTAAAAATGGTTCACGAACATGACGCATACACTAGCACCATTGAACTGAATGGTGCTAGCGTATGCGTCATGTTCGTGAACGGGCGCCGTCAACTGAGACTGGTCATCTCTCGGCTGCCATGGTTTATTTTAATTATTTCTTTGAATAGTTTCTTTTTTGCTCCGGAAGTTTTTATCCTACACGGCTTTTGAATAAATTCGCATAAAAATAATTTTGAAAATCGGTCCCCAATAATGGCAGAGAAATCGTTGAACATAGATAAAAAAAATACAGTCGAACCCATAACCTCCTCCTTTTAATTAAGTCGGTTAAAAAACCGCCACAATCAACTTGAGCTTTGTAAATAACAAAGCACAGCTAAAGGACGATGTTTATCGATAAGCTCGCCCGTAGCAACTGAAGCAACCGAACAATTAATGCTGCCGCTTTGCGGGTCTGTCTGCGCTAATACAAACCTATCGAATTGTCACCCGTCAAATGCCTAGGCACTGTACCGCCACAAACTTTCACCATGCCTTCATGAAAACAATTGATCGTTCCCGAGACCCCAGCAGAATAGCCCGAAGAGGTAAATGCCCTTTTTAAGGCGCTTAATGTCTACAAAAACTCACGTGCGTCAGACAAATGACCGACATGAAAAAATATATTACGAGTTACCTCCATTTACCGTAGCTGGGCCGCCATAGGAACAGCGCATCGTCGGCGTCGAGCGAGTAAGCTTGGGCCGCATCCATCGCTGGCTGAGAGCCCGCCGCGGCGGACGCGCGCCTTGCCGCCGAGCAGTGTATATGTTGCCATCACCAATCAGCGACACCACCAGACACGACGCGGTGCAGGACGCGAAATAACTTCGATTTCAAATATATTTACTTAGGAAGGCATAAAACGAATTTTATTAAAAAGAACCCAATTATAGTTTTTCGATTCTGGAAAGTGAAGATATTGTATAAACCTATCGAAGACAAATGGTTAATACAGAGTCATAATACCGCATTGATCGTCAGTGGCCCCTCATTGCGATAGGCATAGAAGTATCTAGTCAGAGGAAACCTTATTGAACCGCTGAGTAGTACTAAGTACTCACTGCCCGGGCGAGGCAGGGAGGCGCGACGATATTACTTAAATTCACTTTGGGACTCGATAACAAACGATGTACTTAGAGTAAATGGTTGATATTAATGCGAGCCGTCTCCGAAAGTAATGCGCCGTGAAATTAATAGCAATACCATCTGCGTAGTGTAGCTTTGTCGTAGTAGCGTAGTGGCGTAGTGAGTGGAGCGACAGCGACACTACTGTTAACAGAACACGCCGCGCGCCGTGTGACATGTGACGTGTGACCGGCATGCGACCCGTGCGACGCGACTTGACGCGAGGCGCTGATTACCAACAACATCCACTGATTAAGGTGAGTTAGCAGTCGATCAACAACATCCACTATCTCTTACAACCTTCCAACAACGTCTCTGGAAACTGTTTCACTGAGCCTGTATGTCAGTGAAACAGTATTGATTCGGTTCAATAACACATTGTACATGTACAATCATTATTAGACAATAGTGCGATACCCTAAGTGCTAGGTTTTTGTCAAATTCCCTGTATCCTATGATTCCCTGTGTCGTGGCCTCGTGGGGTCTAGTCTCTTCCCAAGTATGGTCAAAGTCAAAGTCAAAGCATTTATTTTAATTAAACCATTTACAGGTACTTTTGAATTGTCAAGGTCGGTCGGTCAAAAAGATGAAACTATTTGCACGTTCCAAAGCGTAGATCTCTATGGAGAAGAACGTGAAAGAAACTCCACGGAAACTCTTTTAAAAATAATATTTTGTTATAAAATTATGGTTACATCATTCATATTGAAATTATACATATGACGGAGATGGTACATCTCCCTAGATAACATCAGCCATGATATTGGAACTACAGTGGGCGTACTATAGGAAGTGTTGGTTATTGCTCAATAGAAATACTGTTTGCTTTTAAATCAAATTATAATTCACTCTCGAACTCACTACAAAAATATTCTAACTCACTCAATAATTTCGCAATAGGTACACAGCACCAGCTTACGAAACGCGCGGCGGTTCCTAGACATGTTCACTGCTCGATCGCCACCAGTAGACTGCCGCTGCAAACTCAGCTTCGATCGAGCACGACGTTCTAGACTCCATCGAACGCCACTAGATGGCGTTTGCGTCTCGATTATTCAATCGACTAACGTGTTTCCGACACATATATGTGAGAACGATGTAAAAGACATGCAGGATAAAAGAGTCCGGAGTAAAAAAGAAACAATTCAAAGAAATAATTAAAATAAACCATGGCAGCCGAGAGATGACCAGTCTCAGCTGACGGGGCCCGTTCACGAACATGACGCATACGCTAGCACCATTCGGCTCAACCATTTTTAACGGAGCCAAATGATCCAACGCATGCGCCACCATCAGCCAGACTTTTGAGTGAGCATGACATCCCCAATCACCAGGGTACATTCAAGTCGAAGACCTACCCAAAATGATCATTATAGTTTAAAGATACACAGTACTCACACATGTGCATGAAATTATGTAATGCTAAATAAGTGGAGTCTATACAATGAAAAATATTGCATTCTTACAATCTTAATAAAAACAATATTACCAAATGCTAACAGATTACTTTCGAGCCCCCTAGTGGCCACCTAGTGGCGTTGTGGAGCAGGACCAGGTAAACAATATGTTCATATAGTAATGTCATTGTTACGAAACTTCGATTGATTTCTGGCTCAGAATCAAGCCATGTAACAATATTAATTAGGTAGTTCTCTAAGATAGCAGTGGGTAGGCGTCGCGGTGCAGGTCGAAGGCCTTTCACAGAGTTCTATTAAAAACACATCCCATCCCATCACATTCCGTCGTGCGCCACGGAGCTAAACGGTAGTCTCGTACTCACTCAGTGTCAACAACAATAACATCAACAACTTAGTACTCAGTCTTGTTGCTCAGTGTAACAATAATAACTTGGTGCGTGTACAGTGCGTGTGTGACTAATAAACCCATCGGTGTTACCGGCAATTTTTGTGTTTGTTCACGGACTATTTACCTGCATTGTCACAGAGTAGTGTTGCGGACAGTGACTCCCATACCTCTCACCAGTCATGAACACTATAAACAGTACTTATGATCACATCAGTGACATCGACGATCCATCGCGATCTGGTGAAATGAGTATCGATGGGTCTCTAATAGAGAAGCAGTCTCCTCCCCCATACGTCACATTCCGCAAAGGCATGTCGGGCAATGATGTCCCAAACTGGCGTGATGAACTCAAAGATTTCCAGGCAAATATAAAATCTATGCTTGAGACTTGTTTGACAAAACAGGACGAAAAGTTTTCATTACTTTTATCCAAATTTGAAGGCGTAAAGTCATCTATCAAGTTCATTAGCGACAAATATGATCGTCTGGAAGAGAAGTCGAAGGATTTTGCCTGTCGCGTAACGAAGCTCGAGGAAAAGGTTTCGTCCACTCAGGCAGTTGATCAACGAATCGCTACACTAGAAGCCAAGTTGGAAGCCGTAGAACAGAAATCCCGGAACTGTAATATCGAGATAAGTAATCTGCCCGAGAAACGCGGTGAAAATCTAATGTCGATCCTCGAAAATATAACCAGTTTAATCAAGCAACCGTTATCACCTCGTGACGTCATTACTATTCATCGTGTTCCACTAATGAATCCAAAATCCACAAGCCCAAAAAACATAGTTGTCAAACTTTCCACCCAAATACTACGTGATAACTTCATTGCAGCAGCACGTCTCAAAAAGGGAATCACATCTGAAGAATTGCAGTTGAGTGGCCATTCACAAAAAATCTATATAAACGAGCATCTTACTTTGCAGAAAAAGAAATTATTTCGTCAAACAAAAGAGACTGCAAAACAAAACGGATATCGATTTGTTTGGATTAAACACGGAGCTATACTTGTTCGCGCTGACGTCCCCGAAGCGGCTTTTACTATTCGTTCCGAAGAAGATTTATCTAAAATTAAACCCTATAAAAAACCTTCTGAATAAGCTTCCCTATACGTGTAAAAATAACGTAAAAGTGCGATTTAATTACTGCCTCAAATCTTATAACTTTCTAATCTGTTTACCATATAGTCTGAACTCTCTGACTCGTACCTTACTCTGTGTTGTTTACGCAGTTTCTACTAACAAAACGCGCGCGAAATGTTTTACGATTACCCTCACGTATATAAATAAATGTGCAAATAACTTGTTATTTAATAAATATCTGAATCGTATTGTAATAATAAGCTTTGAGCATGGCCAAATTTTTGTAATAACTGTTAACTTAACACTCATGTTTCATTTCGGCATTCATATAAAAGTTTACTATAAAAAAACAGTTGGAACCATAATAATATTATCCTACCTACTTTATTACCGTTTGTATCTGCAATTGTTGATAATATTTATTTTGTTGGGTATTTATTTTTTCCTGTCTACGTATTCTAATTTGTTTAGTACAAAAATTGTAACTGAGCTGGACTCCAGGCTTTGTTTTGGTAACTTCCTTTTACATTTGTTATTTTTCGATGGATAAGTACAACTTGACTATTTATTACCAAAACTGTCGAGGACTGCGTACCAAACTACATACATTATTTATGAATATCTTATCTTTTTCCTATGACGTAATCATTCTTACAGAGACTTGGCTTATACCAAACATATCTGACAGTGAGTTCATTGATGACCGGTACCTGGTGTTCAGGTGCGACCGCGACCGCTGCACCACGGGGAAGCGTGACGGTGGGGGGGTACTGATAGCAGTCTTACGCACATTGCGCCCTACCAGCATTTTGATGCGCCCCTCTTGCGCTGATATTGAGCACGTCTTGGTGCAGCTGCCGGGGTCGCACCCTGCTAAGCGTCATGTCATAAGTGCAGCCTATATACCGCCGCGTTCTTCGGATAACTTGTACACATCACACTTTGATACGTTGCTGGATGTCATTAACCACACAAGTACTGATGCATTCTATATAACAGGCGATTACAATTTACCAGGGATAAACTGGCTTGACCGTAGTGGATGTAAGTATGTTGTTCCACAACCGACTGATAGTGTGGGTGGTTTTTTGTGCGGTTTTATTTCTTTAAGTAATAGTTTTCAATACAATACACAGAGGAACAACTTAGGGCGTATACTGGACCTGTTTTTGTCAAACGTTGATTGTGAATTTAAAACGTGCACACCGCTACTACCGCTTGATGTTTACCACCCGCCATTCTCGGTAGTAACATCGCTTACCACGGAAATACCCATGAAACGTCACTTATCTACGCGACACAATTTTTTTAAAGCTAATTACGACCTAATAAATAACGAATTGAGCATACTAGACTGGAATCAATTGTTTTACGATCTTTCTGCCGAACAATCGGTAAATGTATTTTACGATCAAATTCATAGTATAATTAAAAGGCATGTTCCGCTAACTCGTCTTAAAAATTCACGCTTTCCTTTCTGGTTCTCCCCTTCTCTCATTCGTATTTTTAAATCTAAAGAAAAAGCTTGGAAAAAATGGAAAACATATGGTAATGCATCGGATTATGAAAGTTTTTCTACCCACCGTAAATTTTTTAAATCTGAATGTGACAAATGTTTCGTAAGATATATGAAATCGGTTGAAGACAGTATTCCGTTTAGCGTTAAACATTTCTGGACTTACATCTCAAACCGGAAGGGCAGGGCGGAGATTCCAGCAAATATGTATCTTGACAATGTAAACTCAAATAATCCAAATGAAATATGTGACATGTTTTCTACCTTTTTCACCTCTGTTTATGAACCCACGAACTTTGACCCCGAGATGTGGCAGCCACCTGACACATATGCAGATAATTCGCCTTTTATATCTGAAATCTATTTGCCAGTCGATGCTGTACATAACGCAATAAAGCAATTAGACTTAAATAAAGGTCCTGGCCCCGATGGTTTGCCACCTGTCTTCATAAAGAAAACCGCAGATATTATTGTTCTACCACTCCATATTATATTTAATAAATGTTTACGCGAAGGCACTTTTCCCGATATTTGGAAACGGGCACATATCACACCGGTATTCAAGAGTGGTGACAGACACAACATACAAAACTATCGCCCTATCTCTATACTGTCCACCTTGTCGAAGCTTTTCGAGAGTCTTGTGCACAGTGAAGTATACTCTCATGTTCATAAGCTGATTATTCGTGAGCAGCATGGGTTTGTTAAACGTCGCTCGACGAATACCAATCTCATGCTGTTCACTGACTTTTTATTCAAAAACATGGATGAACAAGTCCAAGTTGACGCTGTGTACACGGATTTTCGGAAGGCTTTTGACAGGGTGGACCACAAACTGCTTTTAGATAAAATTGCATACAACGGCATTCGTGGCAACTTGTTACGATGGTTCATGGCGTATATATTTAACAGGTCACAGAAGATAGTTATTAAAGGCTTCCAATCGAACTCAATCATTGTCACATCTGGGGTGCCCCAGGGCTCAATTTTGGGCCCTCTACTCTTTACGCTGTTTATTAATGACATTAAGAAATGCTTCAATCATTCCCAATTTCTAATGTATGCCGACGACATTAAAATTTACAAATCGTGCAAAGGCGCACAAGATTGCCTACTTCTACAGGAGGACCTTGACAGACTCTCTCGATATTGTTTATCCAACAAACTTCAGCTCAGCTTACCTAAGTGCAATGCAATTACTTTCACAAAAAACAAAAAAATTATAACATTTGACTATAAGCTACATGGTATTAGTTTGCAAAGAGTTGACCACATTCGAGATCTTGGGGTTGCACTGGACTCGAAATTGCACTTTGATCTTCATGTTCACAATATTGTTAACAAAGCGTATCGTATGTTTGGTTTCGTCATGCGTTCCTCAAATGACTTTAAACGACCGTCTACTTTTCTACTTCTATACAAAGCTTTGGTCCGCTCTCAATTGGAATTCGCAGTCCCGATTTGGAGTCCCATTTTTGATGTTTATATAAAAAAAATTGAAATGGTTCAGAAAAAATTCTTACGTGCTATGCACTATAGATGCACTAAATCCAGATTACCATATACACAGTTATTGAAACTTTATAGACTTCAAAGCTTGGAGTCCAGACGCAGCTTGCTTATGGCCTTGATGTTACACGGTCTCTGCAATAACAAGTTCGATTGCACTGATATCACTAATAATCTATGTTACATTGTACCTAGAACTGTAATGCGTCGGGGGGCGCGCGTGCCTCAGCTGTTCCACACTGCAAGGTGTAGAACTCACGCTGGTGCACGAGCGCCTCTCCGGCGCATCGTAGATACGTATAACACACACTTTATCGACTTGGATATTTTCGCGCTTTCACACTTAAAGTTCAAAAGACTGGCTATTGAATCTTTAAAATAATTTACTTTAGACACCTAATATTATCCCTAAAATACCTACGAGTACCTATTTACCTAGTTTACTGTAAAATTAACGCACGCTTTCAATTATATAACTAGTTCGTTACCATTATTTCGCGGACATTTGTGTGGGTTACACGTTCACCTAGTTTTAATTTTCTTCCTTACAACCTAATTGTAATGTGTAACTGTTTTATGTCCCAATAAAGTAAAATAAAATAAAAAATGTCTTAGTTGACCCGGCGCGGGCGGCGGCGCGTGCCCTCTGTTCAATCGTACTGGAACAAAACGCCGCTTTAAGAAGGCTTCGTGGTCCATCAAATTAAAATATTTTGCGGAATAATCCTCACCGCTCCGCCTCCCCCAGCAGTCTATCAAACAAACGAAGACCTGCCCCCCCTCCCGAGTCGAGCAACCTTGTCTGCTCGAGAAACAATGCCTCCAATCAATTTAAAATAATGTACGTCTATGTCTGTGTGTAGCAGACCTTTCTGGGCCTTCGTCTTAAAAATCACCTACAATAAAATCAGGACCATATTTATTCAGGGTCTACAGCTAAGTCTAGAACATATAAGTCCTTAGTACTGTGATGATCAGTGAAAATGAAATTTATGACTTAGCAAACACTGTGTCGAAACGTCGTCGGCGTCGCGCGTCGCATGTACACTACAAATACAATAATGCTGTTATAGCTTGTACGTGGATGATGATATCTAAAGGATGATTTCCACCAAAAGGCTCGCATCACATCGGATCGGAAAGGATACGAACGGATGCGGCGACAGCCGATCGTGTACGCACGTACGAACAAATTTGTTGCGTTGCATGATACGCAACAACTTGGTCCTCACGTGCGTACCACTAACGAACATCGAACACTCTGTTCGCCAAACATGTTTGCGACGCTCCTATTAGTATGTTCTGTATGGAAGGTGTTCGAAGAACTATAATTTATTAATGTTACGAAACAAAACTGAAATCTTGTGATTTTTATTCTAAAAGTAATGTAAGTATTTTGATTTCGTTTTTTGTACAAAACTGTTTCCTACCATCTAGGATCCGCTTTAGAAAACCATATTTCGTGAATCACTGTGAACACCAAAAATCTTTCCGCTTTTTCACAATCGACCACTTCCAACGGCGCCGCCATGGTTATTAAGACACGAGTTCACGACTTATGCGCGAACTCGATTCGAACCATGTTCGCGTGTGTGTTCGAATATGCCGTCCATACATACGAACCAAATGTTCAAGTTTGATGTTTGTGTTCACTATGATCGTGTTCGTACGTGCGTACACGGCTATAGGATGTCGACGCATACGATCGGCTCAGTACCACAGTATAAAATTTATACTGTGTCCGTACCGTCGCCGCGTCGCTTGGTAGATATCCGTTTCTGCGCCGAGTCAAATAGTTTCATACCTACCGTGTTGACGTGTGACCGCGAAATATGTCATAAAGACACGTATGCTTTTGCACCAATTATTTCTTCTAAACCGACGTGCCGCCCAGCCACGGCTTTGAGCGCATGCGACGACAGCCGTTAGAATCCGATCGGATACGACGACAGGCGAACGGAGCCGATCACGCGTCGCAGCATGTTATAGTTTCGGCTACGATCGCGTGTCGCCAAAAACTCCCGCGGTTAAGCTGCTGTGCGCGGCTTGGTAATATACTTTAAATACTGTGTACACGATTTAATATTGTTAAAAAAAATTAAAAACCGTTCCAATCCGATGCGATGCGAGCCATTTGGTGGAAATCATAATTAAGGCAACATGATGTCCAAGTCTTTGTTTTTACTTGTGCATGAAAACCAATATCGTACAATCAGCTTGAAGCGAACATGTAAGTAATGGAGAAGTGAGCGAGCCGCCTGCAAACGTAGCGGGTACACAGAGAGACGCACCGCAGCGCAGCACGGCAGCAACCGATCCGACTGAGTGCTCCATAAATATGTGACGACACCCGCGGTATCGTACCGCACGAGACGCGCTCGCTTTTTATTTTATTAACTAACTACTAGTTTGTTTTACGTACACCCCCGATTTTGTTCCGCCCAGTATGTCGATAACAGACCAAGACTGTCTGTAGTCTGCCGGCCCCGATCACCACTCAATATGAGAGTACTTCGATTTAAAGAAGTCCTTTCCTCCGGCGAGAGATGCCAGACGTGTGTGTTGTGACTCTGTGAGTCGCAGTAGTGGTGACTCGTGACCTCGTGAGCGACGGCGGAGACGTATCATATTATTTGTCAAGGTCTCACGAACATTGGCCAAGCATTTTTTACAACCTTTGTAAGGAAAACGATATTTTCATGCGGGGGATGTCCTGTTCTGCACTCGTGGCTCAGTGCAAATTGTTACCATCACTGTGGTAGCCAGGTGTCTAATCAAATTTAAATCATTGCATACCTTCTGATAGACGCATAAAGTACATAATGCATAAAACATTGAACAAATTGCCACTAATTGTAGAATTAGCGACGTATCCAGAGCGAACGTGTCAGGTTTGCGGATTTTTTTCGAAAGAGTCACCGCGGCCCTGGAACGCAGGGTTAGGGGTCACTCGGCCCACATTGGTACTGGGACCAGGGCCCAGTTACTCCTTTTACAAATTGAAAATGATTAACTGGGCCCACATCTGTTTTGCTTTTAATCAAACGAAGGGTGGCTTAAAATGGTTTATATATTATTAAGTATACTATAGCTTTTGTACAGGTACAAGCATTTACATATAAATATTATACATTATTATTTTTATTACTATAACATGCATTGCAAATTGCAAAAAATGTAAGAAAATTTGATTTTCGGGCTACCCTGGCGCTATTGCCTTAAAATTTATATGTAAATGCTTGTACCTGTACAAAATCTATAGTATACTTAAGTGCCTGCGCCGCGCCGTTTGTGTATAATTCGTGACGTGTTGCCTTCCTATTTTTTTATTATTATTCATATTAGCTGGGCTGATAACGATGAATAATACAAAACCACCCGTATGTAATAAAAACACAAGACATGTGAAAAGTGTCCAGAGGTACTATTGTAAAATAATGTCAAAATCACCGTAACCTGTACGTGTACTTACGCGACAGTCAGGTGTAGTTCTGATCTGTGTACAGTTGCTGCCCCCCGGCTGCACTCGCTCGTCCGCCGCGCGCTAATTAGTTCCCGAGCGAAAGAGCCGTTATCAGCTCGGACCGGCGTGTTTGTGGTCAGCACATTACCGACGAATTATATAAATAACTGCCTCTGTAACGTTTGTTTTAATTCGACACTTCTCATTCACGATGCGGCTATTGGTGAGTTATTATATTTTTTATTAACCGACTTCTAAAAAAGAAGGAGGTTCTCACTTCGGATGTTTGTATATTTTTTTTTTATGTTTGTTCGCGCTTAACTCCATCGTTTGCCAACCGATTTGAAAAAAATTTTTGATTGAAAGGGTATACTTCCCAAATGTTCCCATTGAAATTTTATCAAAATCGGTTCAGTAGTTTGGTTTTTAAATCCAAATAGCTGGAAAAAATATGTGGAAAATCATCCATGTATACGAAATTGCGTATTTTTGCTTTCCTGTGACTTTACAGTGGTGTTGTTAGGTGTGGGGTACCACTAAAAAGTGTAAAATAAAAAACTTTTTCACAAAAAAAAGAAACCGACTTCCAAAAATATTTTTTGCGAAAAAGTTTTTTTAACCAATGGACGTCTTGTTCTCTCGATTAAACGCACCCATCCGTTTTTTTTTTATATATGCTTGCAGCTACAGTGTCAGTATAGTCACTTGAAAAAATATTTAGTCTTGTTTTATTATGCTGCATAATTAATTTAAAAATGTTGACTGACTTTAATTCTACTTTATTCCTTTGCCCAGTCCTAATAAATATCTTTAGTAAATATAGGATTCTTTAGCTCACAAATGCTTAGTCCCCCTCGAATTATTATGATGACCTTTACATAACATAGACATTATCTGAACAGGTGATCTTAGCACTAACGTCGGTGGTGAGCCGCGTGTGCGCACGCCCCGCGCTCGATGACTATGATGACTACGGCGCCGCCGGTCAGACGGCAGCAGCCAGCGAAGGAAACCAAGGGGATTACGACGAAGGAGGCGCCGTAGATATTGGAAATCAATCCGGTGGCGACAACGATGGTAACCAATCAGGAGGAGATAATGATGACAATCAATCAGGCGGTGACAATGATAGGAACCAATTAGGCGGTGATGATGATGACAATCAATCAGATGATGAAAAAGATAAGAACCAATCAGCAGGCGATAATGAAAGCGAACAATCAGACGGTGATGATGAAGGCAATCAATCAGCAGGAGATAATGAAGGGAATCAATCAGAGGGTGATGATGAAGGAAAACAGTCAGAAGGTGACAATGACGGGAACCAATCAGCAGGCGATAAAGAAGGCCAACAATCAGGTGGTGATGATGAAGGCAACCAATCAGAAGGCAACGATGATGAAAATCAAAACGATGAAGAGCAGCCGCCGTTCAACGCAGCCGATTTCGAGAAGTACTCAATGTTCGCTGACCCCTAGGTCAGTTACTTCACGAAGCACTCTTTATGAAGTATCTTGTAAGAGAATCAATAGTTCGGCTATTGAGATCACTTACATCTGATGCACTTGCACTGTGATGTAATAATATGAAAACAATAAAACGAGAAAAGATTATTTTGTTTTGCTTTACTTCTTTGGATTAAACGAACTGCCTAATGAAATTAAATATTGTGAGCTATTTGGTAAATTCCAAAATACGCTGAAAAAAAATGTTTCGGACAAAACCTATCTGAAACAAAGTAACATTTTATTATGTACTAGCTGCTACCCGCGACTTCGTCCGCGTGGAATCCTGTTTTTATTCTGGTTAATTTATCTTTTTTGGTATAATATCTGTTTCTCCCAACACAGGCAGTTATGTTTAGGTTAGTATACTACTAGTTTGTAATTAGCAAATGACCTTGCAAAAGCACTATATTATTATTCTGATTTAAGTTTGTTATTAGTCTGTAAGCTAAAGAAAGTAAATAGTTAAATAGTAGTAAGATTATAGAGTAAGAAAGTCTGAGTAGTAAGTTCGTTTGTTTCGAACATCATCATCATATCAGACGAAAGACATCCACTTCTGGACATAGGCCTCCCCCAAGTGTCACCACAACAAACAATGATTAATAAACTATATCAAAACACTTCTTTTTTGTTTTTAGTGAAACTTTTAATGTCTTAAAAAAGTGATTATTCAATATTTTAGAAAAATTAATAATTAAAAAAAATAAAATATTCCTATATATCAATACAATAAAAAAGAAATCTAAACTAATGTTTTGACAGTTCAACTCCATTTTCCATAGATGTGATGTGCGTTGTGCATTTAATCTTTAGAATTACGGTGTTAAGAATCTCCGCGGAAGAATGATTTTGAAGAATGAAAATTACAATCTTTATCACCAGGTGCGCGTTTCACACTAAGTTGAATAAGCTGAAATAATTCTAAGATGGGCCGTTTATTATTATAACACCCACGGGCAGGTGGCAAAGCCCTGTGACAGCGGCGATTCTAATACAAAAAGAGTTGAGTTAGCTCGGGTGATCTGATGTCTATATGTGTTCTTAAAAAACTCTGTTACAAAAAAAAAATATACAACCGACTTCCAAATAAAAAAATAACTATAAAGTACAAAAAAACTTTAATTTTAGAAATCGGTGTTGAATTATGAAGAAACCACCAAAAACACCGACTATTCTTAATTTTATCGACACAGTATTTTTTTTTGTAAAAGAGTTTTTAATTTTTCACTTTTAGTGGTACCCCACACGTCGCAGAATAAATGCAGGGGTCATTGTACACTATGAACAATTTTTACTATGAGACCAATACTGAAATCGCGAAAAAAAAATCGACTGTCCATATATTTCTGTGCGCATAACTTGACAAAATGTACTGAACAGCTGATTTTTTTTTCGCGATTTCGGGTTGGTCCTATAGTAAAAGTTGTTCATAGTGATGAGTACAATTGCCCCTTAAGAGATATTGCGTTTATTCTGTTACACAGTAGGTCCGCATTACTAACCCGCGAGAAAGCCACATACAGTTGGCCGTGGGAAAACAATTAGACCTGAGGTCGACACCAGCGGCCTTTAGAGTCTGTCCTTGACTCTTATTTATGGTCTTCGTTTAAACAACTGGAACGGGATTTTTTTGGGAATGAGAGGTATCCACGGAATAAAAACAGTTTCGCCTGAGCCACACCCAGAGAGAATTTTGGCTTCAGTAACATTTCTCTAAAGAGAATTTGCTATAAGTCGGGTTCCATTGCTCAGCTTGGATGGAGTAAGGTTTCTCAGAAGCATTATCGGAACTTTAACTTTAAGTTTAATTTTGTGTGCAGATACTTGCACTTAGAAGTGTAAAATTTTTTTTTTTTTTTTTAGGTATGACCACTAGCCAACCTAACCTGTGGTGGCTTCAAATGAATTTAAAGCCCCCAGCCAAGGCAACAAAACTAGCTACAAGCTAAAAACACTACTGACCGCTCACTAAGGGCATTCCCTGTGGAATACGACCTCGGCTTAGCGGCGTCAGTTTGGGACAGCAAGGGACAATCAGGCTGGGTCGTTTTATTATTTAGGGGTTATTAAAGCTAAAGGCTCAGCGGCGCGGGCTGGCTCGTTTGCAAAAGTCGGGGAGGGTTTTGAGTGGGTCGTCGCGACGGACCTCGGCGGCGAGGTCGGTATACGGAACGCGGTCTGTATCTGTTTATTCTAAGGGTGCTGGTTTCCCTACAGCTTTCCTGTATCTTTGTGATCTCGTCGTCGGATTCGACGAGTGTATGCCGAGGACGGCGAATCTTACTAATGCGAGAGGGAGTGTACTGGGTTGCCTTTGAAATCAAAGGGTTTTGGTGCTTTTCAGCGGATTCGAAGAAACGCTTTGTAAGGCGTTTCATAAACTGTTTTAGGGTCGGGATTTTAAGGTCGACATGAAGTCGTTCGTTCCGTACAAACCACGGGGCGCCCGTGGCTTTTCGGAGAAATCTGTTTTGGATTACTTGCATCCTGTGGATTTGCTTTGGCTTTGTGTGTGCGAACACAGCACACGCATAAGTCATAATCGGTCGTATGCACGTAGTGTAGATGCGCAGTTTACATTTAAGTGATAGCTTGCTGCGTGCATTCAGCATTGCATGGAATCTACCCAGAGCGAATGCAGCACGCGAACGTACCGCACTTATGTGCTCAGCAAAGGTGAGTCTATGGTCTAATATCACACCTAGATATTTGGCTCGCTTTTCCCAAGGGATCTGCTTACCAAACATAGTGATCGGACTCGGTGGATTGGGAATGAATTTCGCCCGCGGTTTGTAGAACAAAACCGCCTGGCTTTTTTCGGGATTAACCTCAAATCTCCAGAGACGGAACCAAGCGCCTAGGTCGCTGGCCGCCTTTTGGAGATTTTTGGCTATTGAGTTTTCACTATTGCCGGAGCAATAGATGGCCGTATCATCGGCAAATAGAGCTAGCTGCGTCTTATTATTCTTAGGGATGTCGCTAGTGAACAGCGTGAAAAATAAAGGGGAGAGCACGCCGCCTTGAGGGAAGAAGTGTAAAAACTCAACTGAGTAGTTTTATATAGCATCGTCCTGATTAACGAAGCCGTTAAAAGATGTATTCAACGTGTTACATACCACCTAAGGGGTCATTGTACTCATCATTCTGAACAACTTTTACTATGGGACCAACTCTGTAGTCACCGAAAAAAACGTCGATTGCTCCATACATTTCTGTGTGCATAACTCGACAAAATGTACAGAACAGATGATTTTTTTGGCGATTTCAGGTTTGGTCGCATAGTAAAATTTGTTTATAATGATGAGTACAATGATCCCTTAAGAGGTACTGCGTTTATTCTGTTACGTGACGTTGTATACAATCATCCCCCACATTTTCTGATAAGATTTTTTCATTTATTGCAGCGGCTTGATCGTTCCTTGAAGCTAGTATAATTATCGCGTTCACATAGCAAAGAATTTTGTTGATCTGTTATACTCGACACATCTCCGAATACTGAACTTAAAAGTTCGTCCTCTGAGGAAACAACTCGGCAGAGTGTATCGGAAAGAGTCACCTGACCTCTGATCCTCAGGGAGGGACTTTCTACAATCTTATTTTGAATTAACGTTCAATAATAAATTTAATTTATACGACTTCAAAAACAATTATATTTATTCGAAAATATACCTCAACAATTGGAACGCACACATGAACTCAACGCGCAGTCGCGTACAAGAATGTGATTTAGATGCCAAAATGAAACGTCATAATATTACTATAGTCAAAATCTAATGAAGAAAAAGTTTTCGAGGTGGTATTAGTAGCCATCACAGCACCTTTCAGCATCTATATACTCAATGTCATGAGCTGCTGCATTTTGTATTCTGGAATAGAACCTTAATATTCAGGATATATTGTGAACTAGCTGTTGCCCGCGACTTCGTTCGCGTGTATGTATTGTAAAATGATGTGGCTAGGTAAGTTCAATGTGTTCGTATATCTAATACGAACAGTCAATATCTATCATTGCTTGCCTCTTTTTTATGTATAGGAAAACATCAAATGACTCCTTTTGCTCTGGGCGGAATGGAAGGGAGTGTCAGACTGTTACTGACTAAAACCCATCTGTGTTCCTCCTAATGCCCTTTGCGTTCCAGGGCCGCGGTGACTCTTTCGAACAAATTGCGCAACCTTGGCAGGCACTGGCCCTAGCGGGCCTCGTCTTTATGCTGACATCTTTTTGTGACGCGCGTCGAGTATCACCTCTTCTGTTCAAATAATTTTTCGTGAGAAACGTTGTAATGATAATGCTTCTTTCATTTCATCGAAACTATTCACAGAAGTCCTAGAAGATGTCGTTAAAAATGTGACTATAGCGGTATTAACGTCAATTTTCTGCCCAACTGTCTCACTTAAGATTTGCAGATGACTTTGTGGTTTTCACTGAGAACTTCGATGACCCCCAGAAAATGCTTCAAAATCTTTAAGATGCTTCTTTTAAGTTGGGTCTTGGGATGAATATGACCAAGACGAAGGTTATGGTAAACACCTTCAGCGATTCAAATCAGAAAATGAATTGTTGGAGATGATAAACCGATATGTTTATCTTGGCCATATTCTTTCAATTGACAAAGAAAATCAACAAATGGAGGTATTGAGAGGAACACACCTTGGATGGGCCGCTTTTATCAAAATGGATGACATTCTGAAGCCTGCCAACATTCCGCAATGTCTGAATTCCCGCCTTTATAACCATTGTGCTTTTCCCACCATGACTTACTTACTTACATGGACGCTCACGCAGGAGCCTGTGTACAGACTGACAGTTGCACAGAGAGCCATGGAGCGTTCCATGCTTGGTAGAGGTACGTCGTCGAGATCCGAAGACGTACGAAGGTTTTCAACATCGGAAAACGAATTGTAGAACTAAAGTGGAGCTGGGCAGGACACTTGGCAAGGCGCGGTGATGATAGGTGGAGTAAGGCAGTGACTGAGTGGCGTCCGAGGACTGGAAGATGAAGTATTGGTCGACCGGCGGCGAGATGGGCGGACGATATTGTTGCCATCGTGGGTAGAACCTGGGTGAGGCTGGCACAGGAACGTGGGGATCGAGGCCATCCGGCCAGTGCTCGACCTGTGGCTCGGGTGAAGGCACGGCTCCCTGTCGTTTCGTGCGACACAGGTCTTCACGGGGCATGGCTGCTTTGGGAGGTTCCTGTGTCGCATAGGCAGGGAGCCGGACGCTCGGTGTCACCACTGCGTTGACTGTCGGGAGGACACGGCGCGGCATACGCTGGCAGAGTGTGCCGCTTGGGAGGAGCCACGCCGTGCCCTCGTCTCTGTGGTAGGCAGTGACCTCTCGCTGCCGGCTGTAGTCCGTTCTATGGTCGGCGGTGAGGTGTCCTGGGACGCGGTGGTCTCCTTCTGCGAAACTGTCATCGCGCAGAAGGAGGCTGCGGAAAAGGAGAGGGAGATGTCGAGTGCTCTCCCGGCCCGCAGCAGGCGCACTGGGCGTCGGAGGAGGGCGTACGCTGCCCTCCTTCGGCCCCCCTAATTGGGTCCAGGGGCGGCAGACTTGGGGATGTCTGTTGCCCCCCATTCATACGGACCCGAGGTGGCGGCGCGTGGTGTTCCCGTGCGCCCCTCTGACGTCGCGGGGGGAGTTAAACACCTCACTCCCCCCGCATACGACATGTGGCCCGCAGAGGCGGGCCGGCACCAGCCGGGGATTACGGAAGTCGCTATGTTCCCGCGATCCCCGGCGTAGGTGGAAGATGGAACACCGGGGTGGTTTTAGTCAGTAAGAGTCTGACAGACCCCTCCGCCCGCCCCAGGTTGGAGGACATCCATGAGGATTTCACCCCGTAAAAAAAAAAAAAAAAAAAAAGGAACGTGGGGATTGGTACACGAAAAGAGAGGCCTATGCTCAGCAGTGAGCGAAGTTGGACTCTGGATAATGATTAAGATACATGATGTTGATGAAACTTGCTAAGTTTGTTAACACGCGATAGAGCTACATAAAGTTGTCCATGGGAAAACCAACCAGAAGAGAAGTCAACCCCCGCAGAGGACACGGCAGAGCATACGGTGAAGGTCTTCCCTGCTTGGGCGGAGCACCGCCGTATCCTCGTCGAGGCGATCAGCGACGGCAACCTCTCGCTACCGGCTCTGGTTCACTCCATGGTCCAGGAGTGAACCAGAGCCGGAGCGGAGGCGTGGGAAGCCGTCACCTCCTTTTGCGAAACAGTAATGCTCGTAAAGGAAGGGGCGGGCCGCGTGAAGGAGAGGCAAACGTCACGCCTTAGCCGCCGAAATAGAAGAAGACGCCCGGGGCGTTAGGAGTCGCAGGGCGATTCTCGGCCACCGTAGTCACGGGCCTGCGGACGGCGAGCGTTGGGTGGCTCGCGGTCCGATAACAACCAGCAGCCCTACCATGACGTGTTAAAGCGTGAGTCGATCGAGCGAGAAGGAGGGATGGAGCTTTACACCCTATATAGCGCCACTGGTCCGGGTCGACGAAGCGTTGTGTTCCATGCGCGCCTCCAAGAGATGTCAGCTAAGTAGACGGGGCCCGTTAGGGCCAGAGCCTGCTAGGGTTGCGGAATTTGTTCGAAAGAGTCACCGTGACCCTGGAACGCAAAGATCATAAGGAGAAACACAGATGGGTTTTAGTCAGTAAGAGTCTGACACTCCCTTCCAGTCTACCCAAAGCGGAAGAAGTCATTTTGGTGATTTCCCATCCATAAAAAAAACCCCGCAACGGATAGAGTAGAGTATGGACTCCATTGTGCGTAGGTGTCCTGGCTAAGTTTGCCGGCCTAGCTCCGTCCAAGTGTACAGAAGCAACCAGGGTGCTTTACAGGTTGAGTGGAGAGAATTAACCGTTCAAAAAAAAAATTAAAATTACGTCAGTGGAGCAATCAGACCAAATCTTTTTGTTATGTTATGCATCAAATGCATAACGGTAAGTTTTGTATCAAAAGAATCACTGTTTATGACGTTTTTAAAGTACCATTAGTAACTAAAAAATATATTTTGGTGTAACTCATGCTTTTGATAGTTAGTACTTTTTTCGGTGAACAGATGGCATTACGGGTATCTGAATTATGTAGATAATAAGTTGATTTCTTCTAGATTGCTACAATTCCTATCAGGTTTATGTGTAAAAATTATCTAAATGGGTTTGTAATTATCTAACATGTCATTTTGTGCATTCAATTATTTTGTGCATTCACAACCCTTTAAAATCAATATTGCTTACCTCCCATAACATACGGCGTGATAATATGTAGCCTAAAGTCTTCCTTGGTTTACAAAGAACATTTTTGCTGAATTTCATTTCAATCTATCCAGTAGTTTTGGCGTGAACCCGTACCATACACACATACAAACAGACAAACAGACAAAAATTCTAAAAAGTCACTTTTTGTCATCAGTTACGTTTTTCTAACAAAAGCCACTTATTTTTTCTCGAAAATTCTCAATGTACAGTTTTTCTTTCGTTACTGTTTTATTATATGTATTGACTAGCACTTCGCCCGCGACTTCGTCCGCGTGGGGATAGTAGGTACTCCACAAACTGCAACGCCCCTATACATATCCCCTTATAAAGGTTAGTTTTGGAAAATTTTGCACAACGATTCTCATTATTGGTTCAGCGCAACTGTTCACCCCGTTCAGCCCGTCAGGGGTTGATTATGCAAAAATTGTGAGGTACATGATCTGTTTCAATTATCCCACTTTTAGTTTGTTCATATAATTCCGACGTAAATTGAAGCAAGCTATAATTTTCTCCCTTAAAAACTTATTCACCCCTGCTTCACCCCTTATTATGTACTAGCTGCTACCCGCGACTTCGTCCGCGTGGAATCCTGTTTTTATTCTGGTTAATTTATCTTTTTTAGGTATAATATATTTGTCTCCCATCACAGGCGGTTTTAAAATAAATAAATAAACAGTAGTAAGATAGTAGAGTAAGAAGTCTAAGTAGTAATTTTGTTTGTTTCATCATCATCATATTAGCCGAAAGACGTTCACTACTGGACATAGGCCTCCCCCAAGTTTCGCCACAACAAACTGATTAATAAATTACATCAAAACACTTCTTTTTTGTTTTAAGTGGAACTTATAATGTCTTAAAAAAGTGATTATAGTATCTAAGAAAAATTAAAAATTGAAAAAAAAAAAATTATTCTTATTTATCAATACAACAAAAAAGAAATCCAAACCAATGTTTTGACAGTTCAACTTCATTTTCCATAGATGTGATGTGCGTTGTGCATTTAATCTCATTTTAAGAATTGCGGTGTTAAGATTCTCCGCGGAAGAATGATTTCGAAGAATGACAATTTATTACAATATTTATCATCAGGCGCGCGTTTTACATTTCCTTAGCTTAATAAGCTACAGTAACGCTAAGATGGGCCATTTATTATAACACCCACGGACAGGTGGCGAAGCCCTGTGACAGCGGAGCTTCTAAGACAAAAAGAGTTGAGTTAGTTCGGGTGATCTTGTGTTCTTAAAAAACTCTTTTACAAAAAAAAAATACAACCGACTAACAAATAAAAAAACAACTACAAATTACAAAAAAAACCTTAATTTTGGAAGCCAGTGTTGAATTACGAAGAAACAATCAAAAACATCGACTATTTTTAAAACTTAATGCACCCCGCATTAAGTTCCTTATTTTGAATCATATTCCACCGGAATTTTTCTGAGAAAAAATTTCATGTTTTTTTTCCGATTTTTCAGTTACTTCTCCTTTCTTTCAGTGTAAAATTACATTCTTTGAACGCAACACTCCATTTTTATAAATAATACAGCTAAAATAAAAAAAAACTTGAGAGGTGTCAAGGGACACCCGGATGGAACGAAGTTCCTTTCGATTATTTAGTGAAGGAATTGTAATAAAATTTTATTTCTTTTAAGTTATACGCACGGCTTACAACGATAGCAAAAAGTGTCGTTACAACTTTTGGTCTTAATTTTTTCCGTCTAGCCCCCTTTCGCAACGCGCGATAAGGAACTTCGTTAAACCATGAAAATGACACCCATGATGAAAAGTTGTCAAATCTCATGGGCGCTATCTTGGATTTCGATTTTGAACCGGTAATCGTTATTGGCGACCCCAAGAACCATAAAATTTACACCCATGATGAAGTTGTTGAAATCTCGTGGGCGCCATCTTGGATTTCGATTTTGACCCGGTAATCGTTATTGGCGACCCCGAAAACCATGAAAATGACACCCATGATGAAAAGTTGTCAAATCTCGTGGGCGCCATCTTGGATTTCGATTTTGACTCGGTAATCGTTATTGGCGACCCCGAGAACCATAAAAATTACACCCATGATGAAGTTGTCGAAATCTCGTGGGCGCCATCTTGGATTTCGATTTTGACCGGTAATCGTTATTGGCGACCCCGAAAACCATGAAAATGACACCCATGGTGAAAAGTTGTCAAATCTCGTAGGCGCCATCTTAAATTTCGATTTTGACCCGGTAATCGTTATTGGCGACCCCGAAAACCATGGAAATGACACCCATGATAAAAAGTTGTCAAATCTCGTGGGCGCCATCTTGGATTTCGATTTTGACCCGGTAATCGTTATTGGCGACCCCGAAAACCATGAAAATGACACCCATGATGAAAAGTTGTCAAATCTCGTGGGCGCCATCTTGGATTTCGATTTTGACCCGGTAATCGTTATTGGCGACCCCGAAAACCATGAAAATGACACCCATGATGAAAAGTTGTCAAATCTCGTGGGCGCCATCTTGGATTTCGATTTTGACCCGGTAATCGTTATTGGCGACCCCGAAAACCATGAAAATGACACCCATGATGAAAAGTTGTCAAATCTCGTGGGCGCCATCTTGGATTTCGATTTTGACTCGGTAATCGTTATTGGCAACCCCGAAAACCATGAAAATGACACCCATGATGAAAAGTTGTCAAATCTCGTGGGCGCCATCTTGGATTTCGATTTTGACCCGGTAATCGTTATTGGTGACCCCGAAAACCACGAAAATGACACCCATGATGAAAAGTTGGCAAATCTCGTCTAATAAAAATAAAATAAACATCTTCTTAACTTACAGACTAACACTTAAAAGTAAGCTAAATGAAACATCTACAGGTATCTTAAATCGAACAGTGCGTTCTGACCGAGTGGTAACGGGTTGCTGAATGACAGCTGGCTCCGGCGCTGGTGATGTTAGAGTCGCTGGCCGTGGCGGAGATGGAAAGCTGATTGGTTTCTGTGAGGTTGACGTGGGTTTCAAGCGATCTTTCGTGCTGCACCTAGATCTACTGGGCCCACTGTTTTATCGATAACCTGAAGATGGCTGAAGATTTACAGTGGATTTACAGACTTATATTGGACCAACTATTAGGTCCTGAAGAATATGTTGTTACAAATAATTTCTACTTGTCTAGTGTTCACATTAATAATTATGTTACAAATAAAAATATTAATTTAAAGTTTGTCGTTTGGCAACTCTTCATGATTAAAGGCTTACACAGAAAGTCGCCTCTGAGATGCTACAGATAAAAAAAAACTCATTTGTAGCTATAACCTCTTTAATATTGGCACTGTAGGTATTTGAAAAATTGAATAATTACCTAAACATTGATGTTAAGTATGTTATAAGATTTAATACTGTTTTATCGAGCTCGTCAGGCGGGGACCCGCAGCGGTTGGAGGTACGTCTGGACGAAGGACGGGAAAATCTTGGCACGCAGAGAGGATGGCCTTAAGGCTGAGCGTGTCCGTTGTGAGGCCGACATTGGCAGGATTTTTGGATAGGGACTCGTTTGTACAACTTGCAAGTAAATCATATTATTATTATAGTACTCGTAGTATACTTTTCCATTATGAATTGCTCTGTGTACAGTGTACTCGTAGCGTGTTTATTGGGTAGTTATGTACCTCCTTTGCGAGTGTGTATGTTCAGTATGTTCTTGTTTTTCGTTTATTTTAAGGTTGTTGTATTTTTTGTAACCTGTTTATTAATTAGTTGCATTTTTATTTTTTATTTGTGTTTAAATAGATATTGTTATGGTTCGTATTGTTTTGTATCAGTAGATGTTTGTCTCATGGCGCTGCTCAGTGACGTAAACGTAAGCCGGTTTTGTATTACTACACTAAATTTACACTTAAATATTGCCACAATATTTACAAGCACGTTTATATATCACGGTTCGTTTTATCTGTTTCTCTTATTTTTTTACATACATGTAATATTATTTACAACAATTATTATTACTTACAATTATTATTTACAGTTATTATTTACAATTAATGGGCTACGACAAATATTAATACTACAACTACTATTATTTTACGAAGTAATTATATGTACACGATATACTTTTTATTATTACAATGACAACTAAAGGACATAAGTTTTTCAAAGTTGGTTTTTTTAATGCTGGGTCATTGGGTACGGGTCATGATAACTTAATTGGAGCTTTAGACAGACATTGTTTCGACATTATGGCCATAAACGAGACTTGGTTGCGACCGGGACAGGAGGCACGAGCCCCCGTGGTGACGGGCTATCGACTACGTCACACGCCGCGACCGGCGAGTGTGCGCTCAGGGCGCGGTGGCGGGGTCGGCTTCTATCTTCGCCGGGGACTGAGCGCGCGTATTTGTACCGCGGCGGTTGATCCCAGGTTCGCATCAGTCGAGCAAATGTGGTTAACACTAACTTTGAGCGGGAAAAAAATCGCCGTGGGTACAGCCTACCGACCGCCATGGCTTGACCTGGTCCTATTCCTGGACGCCATAACGGATTCTGTCAGTTCACTGGGAGACTGCGACCACTACATTTTGCTAGGCGACTTTAATGTAAATTTGCTGGATACAAGCGGGATAAAAACGAAGGAAATTAATCAATTTCTTAATTGTCTCAACCTCACGCAGTTGGTAACTACTCCCACTCACTTTACTTCATCCAGTGAAACTCTCATAGACCTTTTGTGTACAGATATGAGAGCAAGATTTATATCTGTGGAATCACTGGACTCTCTTAATGGCCATTCCATTATAGTGGGTGAATTCCACATTAAACGTGATAAACTCAAGCCATACTCGGTAAAATTCCGGCCACTTAAGGATGTTTGCACGGACAGGTTGAACAAAGACCTATCATTTTTGGGATTAGAGTATGTTTCTTTTTTAAACAGCGTTAATGACATGGTTCATGCCTTTAACTCTCATTTGATTGCCCTGTTTGACGCTCACGCTCCGGTTAAGTCTTGCACAATTAAGGAAAAGTCATATCCGTGGATTACCAATACCATAAAAATTATGATGCGTTTACGTGATGACGCACTTAGTGCCTGTAGGAAGACTAAAACCGAGTCAAAAATAAAATATTATAAGGAGCTAAAACACTTAGTGATTAGTTCACTACATAATGAAAAAGTTGCGTACTTCAAGCATAACATAAATAATAAAATTAATAATCCAAAATTGTTATGGAAAAACTTGAAATCCACTTTATTGCCCTTCAAAAATTTTCAAGATCTACCGTCGCAATTTACAGATCCTAACGTAATAAACAACAACTTTTTGATAGTACCAGGTAACCCTATAGCCAGCACGTCACTGATGTCGTTTTATGATGAAAACAAACATGGTGATGCTGCTTTTGCTATTACTCCAGTAGAGCCGGCTGATATCTTGCGAATTGTCACTAATCTTAAAAGTAACGCTGAGGGCTACGACAACATTACATTGGACATGATTAGTATGACACTGCCGCATACTCTAAACGTTATAACCGACATAATTAACTGTTCGATAGAGACGTCAACGTTTCCCGAACAATGGAAAATTGCTTCAGTCAGGCCATTACCTAAAAAATCAAATCCAACCGAGCTCAAAGACTTACGTCCCATTAGCATTTTGCCATGCCTTTCCAAGGTATTAGAGAAGGTCGTCTGCCAACAATTAAATCAATTTTTGGAACAAAATCATATTCTACCTGACTTACAATCTGGGTTCAGGAGGCAACGCAGTACGTCTACTGCTTTACTAGACGTTACAGATAATATTTTGGCTGCCCAAGATCAGGGTCTGTGTACAGTGCTCGTCTTGCTGGACTTTTCCCGTGCATTTGACGCAATAAATATTCGGCTATTATTATCAAAGTTGAGCTATTATGGTTTCGATCCTAGCGCCGTAGAGTGGTTCCGTAGCTATCTCACGAACAGAAAACAGTTTGTCGACTTGCGTTTTGATGATGGAACTACACTAAGATCGTCACTTATTGCAGTAGAGAGAGGAGTCCCGCAGGGCTCCATCTTGGGTCCTATTATCTTCATCCTGTACTGTGCGGACATCATTAAGTGTCTCCATAAATGTAAATATCACATTTACGCCGATGATGTTCAGTTATACATTTCTTTTCGACCAGATGAGTACAGTAATGCCATCAAAGAGCTTAACGATGACCTCCAAAGAATTGCCACTTGGTCTGAGGAGAACTGCTTGTCATTGAACCCTACAAAAACCAAATATTTGGTGTTTGGCTCGAGACAACAGCTTGCTAAGCTACCTTCATTTTTTGACCTAAAACTGATGGGCGAGCCGATTGAGCGAGTGTATGAGGCGAGGAATTTGGGGCTGGTTATGGATAAGGACCTGCGTTTTGAGAAACACGTAGCAGACTCGGTTAGAAATTGTTTCTATCGCCTGAAGGTTATGTACAAGATGCGTCCTTACTTGTCCGAAGCATTGCGAGAGCAGCTGGTGGAAACCCTGGTTCTTTCTAGGTTGAACTACGCAGATACAGTGTATGGCCCGCGCCTGTTGGCTCGTACTGATCGGCTCATCCAAAGGGTACAAAATGCTTGCGCTCGGTTTTGTTATAATATTCCACGCAGAACCCATGTAACGCCATACTTGAATAAGCACTTTACGCTGAAAATGAAATCCAGACGCAAACTGCATCTAGCTTGTCTCCTGTTCGGTGTAGTTAAATACCAAAAGCCTGACTACTTATTCAACAAACTGAGTTGGCTTACGAGCCGGAGGGAATGCGGAAGGAGGCAATGCTCACAGCAACTTACAACCCAGTCCTGCGGTACAGCTGTTTTTAGGGGCAGCTTTCGTTATGCGTCTTCTAAAGTGTGGAATAATATTCCTCCACCTATCAGAGCCATAAATACGATTGGTACATTTAGAAGACGTTTACGGCAGTATCTAATTGATGCACAGCGAGAGCTGGACATGGTTGCGCACAATACCTCATTTATATGATGTATCCGTGCACCTGCCTCACGATAAGTTTGCTTGGGTTCCGTCTCCTACATCCCGGAGGCTGCTTTTACTGTTTTACTTACGTTACACAAATTTGATCATCCTAACTCGTCAAGGTTTACCTACCCCCATTTCGAATCTTTTTTTTTTTCTACCGTTATTTATTTTTATCTCTTTTTATTTATTTGTTTTGTTTATTTTGTGTGTAAAAATCACAACACTGCAAAGCGGCTTTGCGTCCGTTGCGTCACAACACAACACAGGTCAGTTGAAAACCAGCGTCAGGCACTAGTTGTCTGGCATTCACGCTGAACTGAGCCTGTTTTGATGCAGTCATGAGGCACGCAACTTTTATTGTTATCTTTTTTGTTTGTGCTGTTTTTGAAACTTTTTTGTTATTTTTATCCATTTTACGTGTTACCGAGCTTTTGTGTTTGTGCCTTATGCTGTACCAAATAAATTATTTTTCTTTCTTTCTTTCTTTCTTTCTAATATGATTGTATATTTATAATGTACAGTCACGGCAAATCTACGATTTTATGATATGTATAGAACAGATTTTAATGAAAATAACTTAAATTAAAAATACACGAAACTTATATATGATCAAACGAACTTCCAAGTGAAGTTCGATCATTATTATATGAGTCGCTTCATTCGAAGATATTTTTTAACCATGTAGTCCCCTTTCCTTGCGCTAGCAACTACGCACGTCTATTTAGAGTTTTTTTTTTTTTTTTTTTTTTTATAAACTGGCAACATCGTACCCCACCTCGCCGTGTCGGTCAGTTGTAACCGTCATTATTTTAGAGATGATTATAGTTATGATTTTTGCAAATCTCTTCAGGGTTCTTTAGGGTGGGTCGGGAAATTATATCTTCGAATGAAGCGACTCATATAATAATGATCGAACTTCACTTGGAAGTTCGTTTGATCATATATTATATTTCGTCGCTTCATTCTTCAGATATTTTTTAACCATGTAGATGTTAAGAGATAATGAGATTTGCTGGTTCATTTGAATAAATGGCAAGGATTTTTCAAATGATTAATTATTTACTTTTAAGTACATAGGTACCTATTGAAAAAATAAAGAATGTTCTTTTAAGTTATGATAATAATTATGCGTTTGATTTACAATCAATTCCTTACAGCTAGTTACAATTATAAGCATACTGATTCTGCAAATTCGGCTTCATTAACTTTACAAAACTTGACAAACGTTTGAGAACGACTGGTCTATCCCGCGTTTCTACGTATTGTGTCAATGCACACCTGTCGAGCTTGCAGAAGAAGTTGAGGCGTGTCATGTACTGTGTGCACTGAATATTGATGTATTGACCCCACTTTTGATAATACCAATTTTATCCATGGACTTACGGTTTGAGCTGTGGCCGCTTTATTAGGTTTTTTAATTGTTAGTATTAAGTTGTTTATATTTTTAGCTCTTAAGATTTTTTGTAATAAATATGTAATCTGTGAGTACCTACCCGGCAGCAGGGCAAATATTTTTATTTTCTAAAAGTAGGGCAGAAAAAGTACGGGTTGTTCTCTTCCTGGAGCAGAAGCCTTGATAGCGTCTGTTATCACTACTTTTTACTTCATTTGACGAGATATTGATATTCTCCAGTTTTATTAGGTTAAGAGTTTGGGCTCGCTGTTCCGTACATAAAGCCAGTAAAATAACGAATCTTTTGGTCACTTGACTTAGGTCTAAATTTCGGTTCCGAGTACCATTTAGAAACGAGATTAAAATTAATTGCGGATCCCAGGTGTGTATGTATATTTTGGCCTGCTAGGTTTAAGTTTATAGGCTCCTTTTAACAACCGCTTGATGCATTCATCAGAACCGACGTTGTTGCCCAATAGTAACGAGAGTGCGGATCTGTGGGAATTCAAAGATCCATACGAGGCGCCTTTATTGAACTCTGTCGTCAAAAAAGAGATACCTTTGCTACCGTGCTCTCAAAGTATCAATTTTGGTAATTTTGCAGAACTGCCACCAGAGTTTGTATGAGACGCTATATTATTTTTTGGTGTTATCAGAATGCGACGCTAACATGAGGTCTATTGCTTCTACGGGGATATTACGTCGGAAGGCTTTTAAGAATTAAAGAGAATGGGGAAAAGCGTAGAAAAAATTGTGTTTCCAATTAATTGTAAATGCATTGACAAACGACGCGTCTGGGTCAGGAAACCAGGATGCGTACAAATCACATTTTTCATTAATGCGAGAAGCGAACAAATCAATTACAGGTTGACCTAGTTTACGAATGATAGTTTTAAATGCTTGATCTGATAAGCCCCATTCTATATAGGGGTTAATTTTTCTTGATTCAATATCAGCTTCGATGTTTTGTTTGGTATTAATATAAGATGCGAATATCCATATATTCCGGTTCTCGCACCATTGCCAAATTTAATAAGCAAGATCGTTTTAGTGAGGATATTGTACTCCTCCCATTCTATTAATATAACTCAACGCTGTGTTAATGTCAACTCTTAACAATATGGAACAATTTGGTCGTTCCTTCGCGAAGTTTTTTAGTGCTAAGAAACCCAGTTGAAACCTAGTTGTAAGCTCGCAGTTGTACTAACAAAATATGGATGTCTTTATTCCGAAATAAATGATTATTGTTATTATTATTAATAACTCTAAGTCATTTATATGATATTCTCTTTCCTTCCATGATTCATGAGCGCGATTACCATCAAAAAATGCTCCCCACCCTGTATTCGAAGCATCGGAAAATATTTCCAATTCAAAATCGGGGGTGTCGACGAAGTTTGAACATGTAAATATATTTTGTGACTACCAATTTAAATCGTTAAGTATGTGTCGTTCCAGGCTTATTTTAGAATTATAATCGTTATGAAATCTATTCACTAAAATGTATTTTTGGTGCTCTAGGGTTTTGGTATATAGCCACCCGTATTTGACGGCAGGGCACGCTGCTGTGAGAACGCCGATTACATAACTGAGCGAATTCTCTTATGGTACAGGGAGGTAAACCAATAAACTTTTTAACAAGCTGCGCGATATTACGACGTTTGTCCTTAGGTAAGGAAACCGAAAGGGTTGTCGTATTATAGATGAAACCTAAGAATTTGCACTCTTGTTGGGGTATTATAAATGAGCTCTTTTTATAATTTATCACAAAAAACCGAGACAAGTTAACAAGTAAAATTTCGATAACATTACTGAGACACTCAGTGTAGGTTTTTCCGATACATAAGATGTCATCTAAGTATATGACCGATTTATGTCCCTTAAGGTAGGTTAACCTCCTTCATAATTTGTGTAAACACTAGTAGCAATGGAAATACCGTATGGCATGGTGTTAAATTCGTATGTTATGGTTTCCGGTTTTTCGTTTTCGAATTGAAAACGCAAGTATTTTCTAAATGATTTTTTTTTTTTTTTTTTTTATTGAAACTAAAAAAGGCTTCTTTAAGATCATGGAAACCATTTTTTGGAATAAGTTTAGAGGCGGTCCTATGATCTTCCATTTTGAAGTGACATTTTTTGAAGAACTGATTAAATGATTTTTGATTTAAGATGAATCGTTTTTCACCGTCTGGCTTATGTGATAAAAATATGTGAGATATAAACTGGTGTTTTATAGGTTCACAAACGTTAACCGCGCCTAGGTCTATGAGTTTGTTAATGGCGATCGCCATATCACATTTCTCTTGTTTAGACCAAAATGTTTTGGTTGTATTATGGGGTTGTAGTACTCCATGTGATAAAGGGATATCGACACCTTGACTAATCCATCTAAGAACTGTCATATTATCGGTGATTTTTGCCCAGCAATCATAATAAAACTTAACTGACTGCATGTACCTGAGTCAATGACATCGTGTTGGAGCAAGTTGTTTGTAGTTGATCTTCGACTGGCTAAATGCAGGGGGAGACTCGGTAGTTGGACCGTTTGTGACCCCCTCGCCCCCCCCCCTGGTTTACAATAGCCTTAGAGGCTTTAATTTTTTCTGAAAGGTAATCGTTGCAAGTCGGATAAAATTCGGCCATTTTCTTTTCCCGAAATCTAACAGATTCCGGTATGGCCGCAGAAACCATAATATGGTTAAGCGTTGGTGCTTGAAGTAACGGGCAGTTTTTGAGTATGAGGTAATTTCTCAAAAGAAGTTCCCTATTTTCTTTTGTCATAAGTACCCTTTTTTTTTTTTTTTTTTTTTTTTAGCAAAGGTACTTATATTTAATAAAATAAATGGTAAGTATTGTAGCGAGATTTTTATGAATTTTCTCGCCAAATTCCGGTGTCTCGTCTGTGATTTCGCCTAATGCCGCCAAAATATTTGGGTGGATTGGTCACAACTTCTGGGGTAGGAACCACTTCGCTCGCTGGTGGTTCTGGTGGTGATGAATCTGGTTCGAAGTCCACCAGTGTCCACATTTTCAGGGACAGAGTTTTTAAATTCTTTAAATGCTCACAATGTATCTACATAGGTAGGTATATGTATTTTTCCTTCGTGTATGACTCTCGGTCAACCTCTAAGCTTAGATTGTTTGCGTCATGTCTAGCCATCGTGTATAACTCGCGGTTACCCTCCAGGCAGACTTATAGACGCTGTATTGCACACATTTATTTTTTCTTCGTGTATGACTCTCGGTCAACCTCCAGGCTTAGATTGTTTGCGTCATGTCTAGCCATCGTGTATAACTCGCGGTTACCCTCCAGGCAGACTTATAGACGCTGTATTGCACACATTTATTTTTCCTTCGTGTATGACTCTCGGTCAACCTCCAGGATTAGATTGTTTGCGTCATGTATAGCCATCGTGTATAACTCGCGGTTACCCTCCAGGCAGACTTATAGACGCTGTATTGCACACATTTATTTCGTAATCCGTTCAGGGGGGTCTCTTGGACCTGTTAACATTTTTCGTAAGTTATGAGGGTAGTCACAACTTTACTCGGCAAAGAATTCGTGAGTACATAAGAACAGTTTCACACGTGATTCTAGTTCATAGAAACCATGTTTGTTCTATTTATAGCCATCGTGTTATCTCGGATAACCTCCCGGTATCATTAAACATTCGTGTTGCCATCGCGGACAACCTTCCGGTATTATTGGGTTACTTAGTAAAGTAACTTATGTATTTAGCCATTTTATTACCATCTCGGGCAACCTCCAGGCTCCAAGCAGTATTTTAACTTTTTATTATCACTTTTCAAACACCAACAATGAGAAATATAATATTATGTACTTACTTGAAGTTTGTTCCGAATCTGATGCCGAAAAACCTCTTATTCGACGACGATAAGCCTTCTTTTCTAACCTTCGTATTTTATTCTAGTAATGCGTAATTTTACATGTGTACTGTTAAGCCGCTGTCAATTTATGTTTTATATTTTATGTGTAAAGATTTAACTTGTTGTTTTTTGAGTATTACACCTGTTTGTATAAACCATTTGTACAACATTTGTATGCCCAGCAAGGCAGCACATAGTGAAACACTTAATTATAAATTACTCCACCAATGGTCAACATTTTATATGACAAATAAATATTTTGAATTTGAATTCAATTTTCTCTAAATATAACAATACTTGGTAAATATACTTTTAAACTTACCTACTACTTATTTAGTTTTGAAGACGTCCGTTCGTTGCTGCGCACGAAAAAAGAATGACGGTTACAACTGACCGACACGGCGAGGTGGGGTACGATGTTGCCAGTTTATAAAAAAAAAAAAAAAAAAAAAAACTCTAAATAGACGTGCGTAGTTGCTAGCGCAAGGAAAGGGGACTACATGGTTAAAAAATATCTGAAGAATGAAGCGACGAAATATAACAACAAACTAAAATATAGCATCTAAAAAGGGTATGATTTAAGCTATCGCCAATTTTATTCGTTTTGAATTTCTTTAATAATAGGGTTTGTCCTCAAAATAGTGGATCTGTCACCAAAATGTAGTTGCCAAATAATTGTAAAAAGCAATTCCATAATAAATCACATGTAATTCTCGGGATATATTATCAAGTATCAAATAAATAGGTTGGGATTTATTATAAAACGGGAAGTAAACCATATTACTGGGTGGATTAAAAAAAATAACCACGAAGGTGATGGCGGGGTCTGTTCGCTCGCTACGCTCGCTCACTTGACCCCGCCATCCCCTTCTAACCTAACCTGTCCGAGTCGGGCTGCCCTAAGCTCCCTGTGCCCTATGTTCGAATATTTGGTGACAGATATACCTTTCTGAGTACGAAGTTAAAGGAATAAACCTATTATTTTGAGAACAAAGTTTTATCCAAGGAATGAACTACGATTTTATTGATAATCCATCTCTTATTTTACATACATATTGGCATTAATTTGGTAATTCATACCTGGCGACACTTTTAATATATCTGAGAACGAAAATACTTCGTGGCGATAGATCTATTTATTAGGTGATGCAACTTGATGACAAATACAAATTTTGGTGACAAGAAATATAGTCCCCATCTAAAAATAAGATTGTTTGGAAATCTACACATAAACAAAAACACAAAAGAAAATTAAAACTTACAAAAACACCTGCATACGGCGGGGTTCGAAGGCACGCATCACTATGTGAAAGGGCTAATTTCTCTTATTTCTCTAATATTAAAACAATTCAAAATTTGCGTTCCTATCCGTACAGAGGTTACCAATGGCTACGATTTAAAATCATGCCGTAAAATTTATCTTTAAATGCCCGTAACTTTTTTTCCTAGCCACCAATATAATTGAAACAAAGACTAAACGTTGCTCAGAGCTAACCCACATGTAATTGTACAATCTCCAAGTAAATCTGTACAGTATTTTCAGAGATAAGCGTTAACAGACAGACAGACAGACAGACAAGAAAATTTGAAAAATCTTTTTTTTTTTTATGTCCAGCAGTGGACGACTTTCGGCTGCTATGATAACGTTCTAAAGTATAAATTTATTTACGAAAAAGGATATCATTTTATAGGCATCTCCCTAGCCTTTTCATTGAACGGTTTAATCAACGCCCTAAATTACATCCATCCCATGCGTCTCATACAATATTTAATGAACGGGCTGGCAAGAAGCTTAGACCTTCATAGAATGAGGTTGCCATGTGACAAAAATTTATATTTAATTTTGGGCATTCTAAATTCAAATAATAATCAATTGTAACATTGTAACCTTGGCGACAGAGCCCGCAGCGGGGCTCCTCCGCTCCTTATATTTTTGTAACACGGTTACCTCACTTTGTAAGGTAAAACGTATTACTGGCACTGTAATCTAGAGGTCATAGGGAATAATCAATATGCGTTTCATTACTGTACAGGCAATACGCAAGGGAAACTGACTACTAAAAAAAAACTCCTTTGTTTCCGTTATTCCTATTATTTCTTACCATAATACTAGGTAAATGTTAAAATCATTACGCCTAGTAATAGTAACATTATGCGATTTAAAATCATACCAAATCAAATTAGTCTACAGGATAATTACCTATATCAACATAAATTGTTTGCCTTAAACAATAATGCCAAAGTATTATTAAACCAAAATAGTAGTTTATGCAACGACCATATAAAAAGGGTTATTAAAACACGAGTGTGGGTTTATCACACGAGGCGTAGCCGAGTGTGATAATAGCATCGCACGAGTGTTTTAATACCTAATTATATGCCGTTGCATACACTATTTTATCTTCACTCATACAGTTGAAAAAAAATAAGTCGAAAAATAGTTAATTCCAATATGGCGGATATTCTCATTGCGTATTCGAATGACTGCGCAGCGCGCTCAAACATAGACAAAGATAAAAGCTGGCTCATTGACTTAAGTCAATGAGCCCGCGCCAAAAATTAAAAAGAAAAAGTGTGCTATAAAAATTAAAAAGTTATTTTATGATGTTTATGATGCAGTTGTTTAAAAATCGAAGGAAAATGTTGAATCGTAATGGTTTTTTTTTTAAATTTTACCTATCCACGAAAAAAAAGTATGTATTTATGCATTCGTTTTTGAACTCATATTTGGAACATTACGTTGTGAGTGTCGATAAAAATATATACCTAATCGCAAAATAGTTGTGGCAAAGAATATTAGGAAAAACAACAGTATGCGAAAAGAAGGGATCCCCAACTGCAACTAGGTATGAAGCATTCCTGCAACCTGGTTGTTCCTCGCAATACGCGGGCGGGGGAGCGGGGGCGGGGTCGTTGATAGCACAACAAGCGTGATGGAGATTGAGGACATTATTCCGCAGTGACACGTTTTATTTAGGCTTTAATGTGACGTCACTGTTAAAGATGGATGGCAATGGCGAATATAATAAAAGAGGCACAAGACGGCTTTGTGAGACGAAAGCCGCGCGCGCCCGGAAGTGAGACCTGCGCGGGGCATGGAGTGCGGGGGGCGTGACACGATGTGAACACAATGGTACCTTCATACTGGGCAGCTGTCGCGCACACGCGGGGGGGGCACTTACAGACTGCAGCGATGAGCGTGGTGGCGCTACTTAGCAGAACGATCGTGCGTGCCAGCACACTTCTACGTGCACGGAAATTGGCTCTTTTGTCTTGACCTTCAATAAACAATTACAAATTATGTCATTCTAATCGCACTTACACTGAGTAAAGGTTTATTCATAGTTCAATCAAGGAATAATTATGTAGGCCTTAACTGTGCGAGTCGCGACTCTCTCGATAATGTTGCACATTATTATTCGCTCTAATTAAATAAACGCCGCGATTTATTACAAGCTATTTTTAATCCCTACGTTTCAACAGCTAGACGTAATACTAAACATTGCTGACCTAATAAACCCTCATTAAGACTCTGCCTCACCGTAAAAGGGGCACTTTCTAAAGCCAACTCCTCATTAACGGCTTGGTTAAAATGATTGAAAAAAAATATAATATGTTTATTGTAAATTCATGTACAACAATATGAACATAATGTTTTTTTCATATGACAAATAGTTTTGCCGTAAAAAATATTTAACAACACGCAATTGTTTCGTTTATTTTGCCTACTTATTTTAAACAGCTTTACTTGAGGTTTAAAAATATTTAACAAGGAAAAATTGGTGGTAAAATGTGCTACAAAGTGAACATCGAGTAAATCAATCAATATTTTGCAATGAAAATGTTCAATATTCACGACTCCATATTTTTAAAGCGGCCCAATTCATTGTTTTGTATTTGTCAGTTAATGAGTTCTTGCATTAAACCGACGATTAACAAAGTGACAACTTGTGTATAAGGCTAGTAAAGATCAAGATTCAAGACTAACGGCCGCTTTCTATAAAATATCTCAATCCCAATCTTGATCCCGATCCTTGTCTGTAACCAATCAACGGCCGAGTTTGTGTCCTTCACCACACAATCCTCCCTTTGATTGGTTACAGACAAGGATCGGGATCAAGATTGGGATTGAGATATGTTATAGAAAGCGGCCGTAAATAGAGACGTTATATAAATCAAGTTACAACTTGCAATGCGGCCAGTGTTCTGGGCACTTTTCCCGTTGACAGCGATGTGGACGAATTTTTCGATGGCCTATCCTTCTGAGTTCCTGATCCTATGAGTTCTTCCTCTACCCCCTTTACTCCGCTTGTATTATTTAGTATCTTCTATAAGTTTGTTGATTTAATAAACTTAATAAATCAAAGTTACAATTTAAAAAGTCGATCAAAAATTACACATAATGGCTTATGTCTAGGTATTGTTACGAGCTTAGGGTTCGTGACAGTAAAAACAGCCGATAAAATAACCAAAATGACACTTTAATTAATCAACACTAATTACAACTTTAAACTCACTAATTATAAATCACAATTGCACTTCTGATCACTTTAATTCGCAGTCGAAGTTCACTCTCGAAGTTGTCGCTTGTATCGCAAATTCAGTACTGACTCGGTCGCAGGCTATGCGGGCCTTATATAGGTCGGCAGATAATTCCAGAACCTTCTAGTATAGAAACATCTAGAAAGTTCGAGTACATACCGGTCCCGACTAACCACATATTGAAAACTCTAGAATGTTCTAGCATTGAAATGTTTAGAAAGATCTTGACTCTACTAGTTCTGCTACTCGATACTAGATGGCGCTAGTAGTAACTTATAACGTTATGTACCCGGCATTAATTCTGGCGCGTAACACTGCCCCCTTCTAAGACATGCTCGTCCCGAGCATTATCTGTCTCATAATAACGTGCCAGTCGATCTACATGTACGATCTTAGGAGCACTTCTTATACCTTTCTGTATGCGGTAGGTTACGTCATTGATCTTCGTCACAATCCGGTACGGCCCGTCCCATTTAGCTTGAAGCTTAGGAGATTTCCCTTTGCTGCGAACTGGATTGTGCAACCACACTAGTGAACCTTCGTCGAATCCTTTATTGTTCATTTTGCGGTCATAACGGGTTTTCATCTTTTCAGACATTTGCTGGCCCGATTGTCTGACGTGCTCATAAATGTCATTCATTTTGTTCCGCAAGTCATTCGCATAATCGATTATACTGCGTGGGGCCATGTGGTATTCCGGTAATCAGGTCTGCAGGCAGCCGTAATTCTTTACCAAAGTTTGCGAAAGCTGGTGTCACTGATGTGCTTTCGTGAACAGCACTTCGGTATGACAGCAAAAACGGTTGTATATGCTTGTCCCAATCCCGTTGCCGGTTCTCCACCACTTTTGCCAGGTACCTCTCCAATGTCTGATTAAATCGTTCCACCATTCCATCCGATTGTGGGTGGTAAGAAGTTGTTCTCGTTTTATGAGTACCCATAACTCGACAAGTTTCCTGGAATGTTTGGGACTCAAAATTCCTTCCTTGATCGCTGTGAATCTCCAAGGGTACTCCAAAACGACAGAAGACTTCATGAACTAGCTAATCAGCAACTGTTAAAGCTTCTTGATTTGGAATGGCGAAGACTTCCGGCCACTTAGTGAAGTAATCCATTACAACCATGAAATACTTATTACTACTTTCACTTTCCAGAAACGGTCCCGCAACGTCTAGGGCTATCCTTTCCCATGGTGCACCATCATTGTACAACTTCAATGCACCTCTACTACGAGTCTGTGGTCCTTTTACAGCCGCACAAGTTGTACATTTACGACACCAGTCCTCGACATCGTCACGACAGTGGACCCAGTAAAACCGTTCCCGTATCTTTAGTGGAGTCCGATTAACTCCCATATGGCCTCCTGAACAACCATTATGGTACAACTCTAGAACATCCGATACTTTAGCTTTAGGGACAACCATTTGCAAATGACAGCTGTCTCCCCGAGCATTTTCCCATTTACGGCACAGGACTCCATCCTGAATCACTAAGCTATCCCATTGGACCCAATAGCTTTTTGTGATCGAAGTCATCGCTGAGACGTCGCTCCACGTTGGCTTAGGAGCACTGGCCTTCATCCATTCCAGAATCGGCTTTTTTTTTTTTTTTGGATGGGAAATCATCAAATGACCCCTCCCGTTTTGGGTGGAGCGGCAGGGAGTGTCAGACTTCTACTGACTAAAACCCACCCATGCTCCTCTTAGTGCCTTTTACGTTCCAGGGCCGCGGTAACTCTTTCGGACAAATCCGCAACCCTGGTAGGCTCTGGCCCTAACGGGCCCCGACCCATGCTGACGACTGCTGGTTTGGCGCGCGTAGAACACAGCGCGCCGTCAACCCGGGCCTGTTCTGATCGGACGGCGAGCTACCCATTGCTCGCCGTCCACAGGCATCAGTCACTGCGCCATGCTCTGGAGCATCAGTTCCTGGGCGGCGCAGTGGCTGACGTTCAACAGGAGGGGGTGAAATGGGGCCATTACTGATACTCCATTTCAGCCCCCTCCGGAACCCTTTGTAGGGGCTCTACTGCGGCTGCTGCAGTAGCAGCAGCCGCAGTGGAACCGGCAATGGCGGCAGAAGAAGCGGCGGCAGTGGCGGCGGTCGCGGCAGAGACGGCGGTGGCGGAGGGCTTTCTCCTGTTTCCGGCTTTGGCGGGTGGGGCGCAGGCCCTACCCCCAGCCCAGTGGTCGGCCGGCTTGCCAGCTGCCGCACAGACTACGCAGTGCGGCGCGGCCCGCAGCGGAAACATAGACCGCTGCAGTCCACCTCCGAGGTGCATTGAGCTCCCACATGGTGGCCCACATGGCACCGGAAGCACCTCAGAGGTCGGGGTTCCAGCAGTTTGACCTGCGCGGAAACCCAACCCACCAAAAACCTTCGGCCCTCCGAGATGGTCTTGGCCGCCGACACGGGTCAGCTCACCACAATGGTGCGCATGCCCGTGTTGTCAAGACGTAGGGTGCCCGCCTTTACCTCCTCTGCTGAGCACCCCCCCGTCCTAACGACGGCGGCCACCACCTCCGCCTCCGTGACGGAGTCGTCCAGGCCCAAGATGCGCATGTCAATGCACTTGGTGGGCCTGGACACTCGGGCATCGTCCGCGCTAAGGGACGCCCTGAGCCTTTCGGCTAGAGCGTCCGCGGTTGGGCCGCTGGCTGCCCCGGGGATCTCCAGCATCCGGGCCCCAGTCATGGTGACCCTGAGCCGGAGGCCCCCTACGATGCCTAGCTCACCAAGGTTCACCGCCTCCTTCACCTTGGTGAGCACGTCCGCGTACGTCACGCCCCTCTTCGCCGCGTCCGGCTGCAGTGTCAGAACTACAGCCGCGGTTTTCGGGGGGCGGAGCGCAGCCGCGACGCTTCGCGCCTTCTGCCGCCGCTTCCTCTCCCGCCTCTTGGCCGCCCTGGCTGCCTTGCCCGCCTTCTTTTTCTCCCCGGCCACTTGCCATTCGGCTTGAGCCGGGGGAGGATCTGAAGGCGAGGAAGCCGGGGGGAGCTGCTGCACAGACGGCGCAGGAGGCTTTGCCTTCCACGCAGCAACCCCACCCCTCCTCTTCCTTCCCGGGGCCGGGTCCGGTTTTCCCGGCACCGGCTTCGTGGGTGCCGGCCCGGACCCTTTGTCCTGGCCGGACGACCCCGGTGTGGCAGCCACGGCGGCCGCGTACGACGCCGCCTTTTTCCGGCCTGTGGGGGCCTTCCCACTCGCCGCCGCACTCGCTAGCGGGGGGCGCAGCACGATGCCCTCCAGGACGGAGAACCGCACCTGGAAGGCAGCCATCTCCTGCCGCACCAGGTCCAGCACCTGGCTCTCCTGCGATAGGGGTGGGCTCTCCTCTCTGCGCCCCCTTTGAGGCGCCCCCTGTGGGCCGGCTCCCCGGAGCCTGGCCAGGTCTGCGCGGAGCCCCTCGTTCTCCTTCTGAAGACGCTCCGTGGCGGCAGCCAAGCGGGCGACCTCCGCCTGCAGCTTGGACATCTCGTCCCGCGGAGGCCCCCCTGGGTTAGCCTCCGCTGTCGCCAGAATGGAGGCCATCGCCTCGCTTATGGCCTTGTTCTTCGAGGAAAGTTTCCTCTTCAAGGCCACATCGCGAAGCGCGGCCTCCACCACCTCCGCAAACCCGGCCCTCCGAACCCGCTCCTGTCCGGAGTCATCCGGCTCACCGCCGGAGGACTCCGAACCAGGAGCCCCGTGGCCGCCCTCTCCGGGGGGTCGTTCGTCAGCGACGAGCTCCTCGGCTCGCTGACCAGCCACCTTGGAGGCGAGCAATCTCCCCTTGCCTCCCTCTCGGCCCTTACCCCGCCTACTGGTGGGGATTTTTCGGGCCGAGGCCACCTCTTCGCTGCAGGACGACTCCCGGTCGTCCTCCGGTCTGGGTCGCTTGCGGAAGGATCTGGGGTCCTCCGCAGCAACCCCCGCTCCCTCGGGTCCAGAGCTCGCCGAGCTCACGGTCACCAGGTCGTCGGAGTCCAACTCGGACTCCGACTCTGCACGCTCGCGACGCTCAGGCGAGCCCTTCTCCCAATATAGCGCTCTTCTACCCGCGCTCCGCCCGGCCGACACTTTGTCGGGCGAGCTAAAATCGAAACCGATCAATTCCGCGAAGGATGTTCCAGATCGGGGGCCTCCTCGGCCTTTGTTGCCATTGGCAATCGGAGATTGGATAGCACTTTTGCCCCCCCCCAGAATACGAGGGGCTTGACGCACGAGGCGTGGCGGATTCCCGGACCACTGTGCAGTCCGGACCGCCCTGGGGTAGTTTCTCTTTTTTTGTGCTATCCATTTTTTTCCTTTTAGAGGGTGCGGTCCCTATCTCCTCTCTCTCCCACTGCCTGCTCGCTGCCCTCACAGTCACGTCTCATGATCAGACGCGTACCAGAGAGCAGCGAGCAAGCCAATGAGACGCACACCGTCCGAGGACCCGAACACTGCTCAAGTCTCCGAACGGTGTGCCCCTCTTGTGTCTCTCTTGGTCTGGTCTTTCACTTAGGACCTTCCGGCATGAGTGGCTCTACCGGCAAAGCCCCCAAGATCACTGAGATACGCAAGCCCTACCACGACGGCAACGTGGAGACACGGTTGGTGGGGTCCAGAATCGGCTTAATGTTCCTGCTGTGCAAGTTGTAGGCTTTCCTTCCACTCGTTGCTGAGATCTGTCTTGAACATTCTCACAACTTCTTAACCCTCTTGCCTAGTACAATGCTTGCAGTCTTCAGGGCAAGGTCTTCTTGACAATGCATCTGCGTTGCCATGAGTTCTTCCGCTAAGATGTTCAATCTCAAAGTCATATTCCTGCAGTAGTTCAATCCATCTCGCAACTTGTCCCTCTGGATTTTTAAACTGCAATAGCCATTTAAGTGCAGCATGGTCAGTTCGTATGTGGAATTTCCGCCCCAGCAAATATTTGCTAAAATGCTGCAATGACTTTACTACAGCAAGCAATTCTCGTCTTGTAACACAATAATTCCTTTCAGGTTTCGACAATGACTTGCTGAAGTACGCTATCACAACTTCTTGATCGCCATTCCGTTGAGATAATACACCGCCAAGTCCTATGTATGTCACTTGCGTCTGTGTCAACTATAAATTCCTTGGCCGTATCAGGATACCCCAAAATGGGTGTTTTGCACAGATTGTCTTTTAGCTCCTGGAACGCGTTGTCGCATTTTTCATCCCAGCAGAAATGTCGCTTCTCTTCAGTTAGCTTGTGCAGGGTTTTGGCTATATCTGCAAAGTTCTTGACAAATCGCCGATAATAGGAGCACAAACCCAAAAATGCTCTGACCTGTGTTTTGTCTTTTGGAACTGGCCAATCCTTGACAGCGTCAATTTTCTCTGGATCCGTGCGGATACCTTCTTCCGACACTACGTATCCCAAAAAACTAACTTGCCGTTTGAAAAGTGAAAACTTTTTAGGACTCAACTTGAGGTTGGCACTCTGGATCTTCATGAGCACGCGTTCCAGGTTTTGAAGATGTTCTTCAAACGTACGACCTACGATGATGATGTCATCCAAGTAGACAAGACAGGCATCACCAATTAACCCGGTTAGTACAAGTTCCATCAACCTTTCAAACGTTGCAGGAGCGTTGCACAATCCAAACGGCATAACTTTAAATTGCCACAGACCCTTTCCTGTCGAGAATGCAGTTTTCTCCTTGTTCTTAGGGTCGATTTCAACTTGCCAGTAGCCACTTTTTAGGTCTAGTGTGCTAAACCACTTCACTCCAGTAAGCATGTCCAGCGTGTCGTCAATTCTTGGCAAAGGGTAGCTGTCCTTCTTTGTCACGTCGTTCAGACGACGATAGTCAACACAAAACCGCATGCTGCCGTCCTTCTTTCTTACCAGCACTACAGGAGAACACCATGGGCTTGATGAAGGTTCTATGACACCATCCTCCATCATTCCCTC
This sequence comes from Melanchra persicariae, assembly GCA_947386135.1. Lineage (NCBI taxonomy): Eukaryota > Metazoa > Arthropoda > Insecta > Lepidoptera > Noctuidae > Melanchra > Melanchra persicariae. The sequence continues at coordinate 14,980,540 of OX376669.1, forward strand.
AATCATGGTTTCCACTTCCTTTTCACGTGCTACCGGCAATCTCCTTGGCCGCTGACGGATAGGCAATTCTTCTCCTGTGTTTATTTTGTGTTGATCTAAGCCTGTCTTCCCGATGTCAGCATCGTTTGAAGAGAAAACATCGGCGTACTTGAGTAACATCCTCTTCGCTTTGATCATTTCATTGTGAGACAGAGCGCTGCGACAGTCTTCTAAAAGTGTGGTCACTCTCGTTTGTGCATCTTTTCTTAGGGTTCCGGTCGATAGATTTTGGCATCGACGCAGCCAATCCACCTCCTCGCAAGTACCAATCAGCGTGCCTTTTTCTATCATCTGATCCGTAACACAAAGGTTCAGCACGCGTACCCCTGAGATGTCGGTGGCTCTGACCAAAGTTCGTGCCACTTTCCATGGAAGGTCATTGTTTACCCTTTCCACGAGTACACAACGAAGCGTCTGCCCAGGATTCCGAGGAAGACTGACCGGCACAATCGTTTCCGATCTCGAAGGAAGGACAACTTTCTTTAGGCTGTACACATTTCCTGGTAAAGCCCCTTCCATGAAAAGTTCTTCTTGTCCACATTTCAAAACTCCTTGATTAACGTCGATCTCACAACAATTCTTCCTCATAAAGTCTGGGCCCAGGATGCAATCGTCCTTTATATCAGCCACGACAACATTATGCAGGTAGATTCTGTTGCCTAGCTTCAACTCCATCTCTTTCTCTCCTCGGACGGATATGCGCTGACCGGTGGCTGTTACCAAATTAATACGCTCTCGATTGTATGTGGAGTCCCCAAGGAACCGACTTGGTTGGAAAGTTGGGAACTGACAACCGTGCGTGAGGCTCCAGTGTCAATAGTCAGCTTACATGGCGTTCCGTTGACCTCGCCCTTGATGATTAGGCTATTTCCATCGTGGGTTTGTGAGATCGAAATCCTTGGGGCTCTTTGAACATCAGCCAGCACCCGCCCCGCAGTCCTGGCTTTTACTCGTTTCCCTGCTGTTGCTGGGCGGTGCTGTTAGCCGCCCTACCTTCCGGAGATCGGTTATCTTCCCTATCTGCAGTTCGCTTAGGGCAACTGGATCGAAGGTGGCCCTTTCCCCACAGCCATAGCACCTAGGGCTGTATCCTTTAACACGGTCGCGAACTGCAGCCGCTGCAACTTCTCTGACGCGATGGGAATGGTGATCCTGCCGCACAGCTTCCACCTCCTTTTTTTGTCGCACTCTGCCTCGCTGTCACGGCACTGTGTCAGCGTGTCAGTGCACAGCACGCACTCGCCTCGCTCCCCAAATACATAACAACTGCGAAGAGACACGCTTGTGTCGCGCGTGTATTGCACTGCCTGTGCCACAGTGTCGCAGCAGTGTGTCAGCGTGTCAATGCACAGCACGCGGTTGCCTCGCTCTTCACATACATGACAACTGCCGAGGAGTTACACTCGTGTGTCGCACTCTGCCTCAGTGTCGCGGCACTGTGTCAGCGCACTGCACGCACTTGCCTCGCTCTTCATGTAAACAACTGCCGAGGAAACACACTCGTATGTCGCACTCTGCCTCGGTGTCGCGGTACTGTATCAGTGTTTCAGTGCAAAGCACGCGCTGGCCCGCACCACAATAATCCCACTGTAGCGCTGCAATCGTGCGGCCGCGGACTCTCAATTAAGTAAAGCGGGCGCGGGCCGCCGCCACCGCGTGGCGTCGCATACTAATGATGGCTTAACGACAACAAAAAATAGACAAATGATGATATATGAGCTTTTCTCGTACGGGCGCCGAGTAGTACAGCTTCTTCTCTTGTGTTAAACTCTTGACAGAGTGGTCGTGGTCGTATCTCCAGGGGTAGTGGCTTGCTTCACAATCCATCGCCACATCCCTGCCTTTCTGGAACATTCAACTCACTCAATCGATGACTCATCACGACGCGATACGTGTCCGTAGAAGGTGAGTTCGTATACTCACCGATTGCACTATAGACGATGACGCTGTTTGATGCCGAGTTCTTGGAGTATGGATTGGCTGGTACGGAACTCCAAGCATTCTTCTCCAACACCACGTCTCCAGAGGATCTATACTCTTTTTCTCACTTTCTAAGTACAGGTTTCTTGCACACAAAATTTAGCTAAGTCCCCGTTCCGATAATGCTTCTGAGAAACCTTACTCCACCCAAGCTGAGCAATGGAACCCGATTTAAAGCAACTTCTCTTCAGAGAAATGTTATTGAAGCCAAAATTCTCTCTGGGTGTGGCTCAGGCGAAACTGTTTTTATTCCGCGGCTACCTCTTATTCACAAAAAAATCCCGTTTTAGTTTAAACGCACTCAATTTCCGGTAACCGCTTGTGGACGAAGTCGCGGGTAGCAGCTAGTGGTTAAATAAACCCCTCGAGCCAACAGCATATCTCTGACTAAACGACTGGCAGTCTACATTTAGAATTACTGCCAGTCGTTTGATAAATTAATTTCCGTTAAAAATTCTCAACAGCGTGGCTGCATCGTTTGCGAGTTCGACGAATCACCGCACCCCAGTCCGGCCGCCGAGCCAGGCCGCTTCCTTTTATTCATTACGTGAAACAATAGAAACGTTCTCAGCCTTATCTCGTGCAATAAGATTTCCACAAAAAAGCGTCTTCAAAAAGAAATGGCGGAGCGTGATAATTACATCCCGTGGGAGGCGAACGCAGTCGACGAGGCGCGGTGCGGTGCAGCACGGGGTGCACTGATCGGTTGATTGTTATATTTTATAAGTTCTGTGTGGTTGACGTAAACCTGCCGGGCAGTGCGGTGAGGTGACTCCAGGTGCTCGCTCACAAAGTCACAACCTCCACTCGCACAAAGACACACGACACAAGCGGTGCGGCGCGGCGCGGCACTGCCGACGCCACAGTTTTTTCAGTTTGCGTATTCAATTTAGCGTCGTCCGGCTTCGTTAGTTAGTCTGTTTGGCGTCGCGGCGCGACTCCTAACTCGGTAAATGGCATCTTGTTTAGCTCCCACTGGATTTGAATAATAAAACTTTTTGACTAAATAAAAAGAAAATTCCGTGCAGAAATATTTGCTGAATAAATAATTTGATTCAATGAGCTCGAGGTAACTGTATGATCATCGCCTATCGGGGACGCGAGCCCCCTTTTTTTATCTTTTTTTTATGGATCATCAAATGACTCCTGCCGCTCTGGGTGGAGCGAGAGGGAGTGTCAGACTCTTACTGGCTAAAACCCATCCGTGCTCCGCGTAGTGCCTTTTGCTTTCCAGGGCTGCGGTAACTCTTTCGAACCAAATCCGGAACCCTGGCAGGATCTGGCCCTAACGGGCCCCTACTCCTAAGCTGTCATCTCGTGACGTGGAACACAACGCGCCGTCACGCGTCGGCCTGGGCCTGGCTTTGATCGGACAGCGAGCCACCAAACGCTCGCCGTCCGCAGACCCGCGCCTACGGTGGCCGGGAATCGCCTAGTGACTCCCGATGCCCGGTGCATATGTTGCGGCGGCTGGGGCGTGAGGGTTGTCTCTCCCTCACGCGCCTCGCCTCCTCTTTCACTAGCCTTACTGCTTGGACGCGAGCCTCTGCGCTGTCGATACTGTTGTCCCAGAGTTCTCGTACCTACGTATCCTACGTCGCCTACGCACGTAGACGTCTACGTGCTTACTTCAAGAGACACGGTCAAAGACTATAAAATCACTCTATGGATACGGTACTCCTGTCCGCGGAAGAAGGGCGAGTGCGTCGCATGGGTGTAGGAAGTGGGGGCGCGAACATGTGGCCGCGTGTCGTTGTGCAGTGACCAGTTACAAGGAGTGAATGATGTGCACACCATCAGAGACACTTTAGGGCCTTGATATTCAAAGCGGCTAGGGCGCTGACAAGATAAAATGTATGGCGTCAAAGGAACGAAATATACTTACGAGTCATGGCACGCGGCCACATATTTTCGTCACAGCGCCTGGAGCGCTTTGTGTATCAAGTCCCTTAAATAAAATAAAAATAAAATAAGCCTTTGTTGCTGGTTTAGTAACTTGTTTACAATTATTTACTTAACTTAAGTGATATAACCTATTTTTAGACCTATTATTATAAATCTTTTTTTTTTGGCACCTGGCTATCCTTCCCTCAATCCAGCTTGTCTTTCGACAAAGGCCTCCTCCAAGGCTCTCCACTTCACCCTGTCCTGTGCTATCCTTATACATTCCGCTACCTTTTTGAAATCGCCTTCCCACCGCTTCAACTATCTCCCTCTACTTCTTTTACTTTCTCTCGGGTACCATTCCGTAAATATTTTTGTTCACTTTTCTTTCCTTTCCCTCAGCATGTCCTGTCCAACGCCATTTCAATTTTCTCCATAATATATCAGCTTTTTTTAACTTAGTTTTTTCTTTTATCTTCTTTAGTTGTACCTTGTCTCTTCTCCTTATGCCCAACACACTTCTCTCTATTCCATTCTGACTGTTTTTGTTTTGTTAGGGCCCATGTTTGGCATCCGTAAGTTAGGCATGGCAAAATGCAGACATTAAAAACTTTCCGTTTCTCCGACATCGGCACCTCTTTATTCTTCATTATTTCACTTAGTGACCAAAATTTCTTCCAGGTGTTAACAATTCTTCGTTAAATTTCTTTCTGCGTCGTCTCAGTTAGTGATACTAATTGTCCTAAATAGATGTGCTCGCTTACGTATTTTAATGGTTCATTGTTTATCCTTATATTGTCCTGTTGTGGGGAATTCCTCATTATTTTAGTTTTATTAATATTCATTGAGAGACCTGCATTTGCACTTTCTTCCGACAAATTGCTACAATATGTTTTCCACGATCTTAGGGCAGAATTCTGAGAACAGTTTTAAATCGTCGGCAAATCTCAATTGACTTAATTTTTCTCCATTCACGTTAAGGCCGTCCAAGTCTCGTCCCTTAACCTAGTAATATGGGTAAGGTACATCTAAAATGATAAACTGTTTTTAAGTTCAGTAGAGTCACTTTATATTATTTTAAACGTAAATGATGATGAGCTTTTTAACAACTGATAGAATGAGAGTTACCGGAACCCTGCGACTAACCAGAAAGTAAACAGTGTGGACATAACTTTTATATGTAAATTATTATGAACAGGTAAATTCAGTTTACAGTAAACTCGTCTTTATCTAGATGTCGTCGCTACCACGGCTAGAAAACACACATATCTCTGTAGAGCTGTGGATCGTGTGATTAGATCAATTTGTGTAGTTAATATTACATCGAGCGTCTCTTCGACAGACAGCGGCTCAGCGCCGCCTGCCGCACGGGACGGCCGCGTCAGCAGCGCGATGCGACAAAAGATAATGCAAATAGGGGCGCCGCGCCGGCCCTGATTGCGCTCAAACACGAACCCTGTGTGTACCTCCCCCCACACCGCACGGGAACCCGGGGGCCCGCATATCCGCCATCACACACTTGATGGGACCTGTGGAAATGATTTGTGAAACTTAGTCGCGCGTCGTCGTGTCGACACTCGCCGCCTCCCAATTTTATGATAAGTACCTACTGCTACACACTGTGACCGTGTGTTTTGTGCGTGACGTGCCGACGATCACTTGTAGCTTCATGCGCTTCTACACATTCAGACATTCAGGCAAAAACCACGGGTCCTGATTGTGACAGCACGCAGGATGTAGAACAGATAAATAAAGCAATAGGTGACCACAGTTAGGAAAAAGAGAGGAGATGTTCGGTAGGAAGGGGCGGGGGCAATTAGCGGCGATGAGATAAAACGTGCAAAGTCCACCAATGATTCAAGTTTTACAATTAAAAGTTGCGGAGCGTTGCGGAGCCACGCCGCCGCTCGCGGACGTTCGATGTGGCCGGGCGTTGAAAAGCTCGCATTTCTGTTTACTTACTCGTATTATAATCTTCGGGTTCTTAGGACGTTCAAATCATCCGCTACGCAATTGTAACACTAATAACTTTTTTCTTTAGCCCGCAGTCCAGCCTTTCCTGTAAACAAGCTCATTAGAAAGACTAACGAGAAATGAAACTCTCAGCAGAAATCTTCAAGTTAATAAAAAGTACGTAACTGTAATGGAAGGAGTAACAAAGCAACTGGTAACCCACGGATGTCCTGGATCATCCAACTGATACACTGGCTCCGGGCTCTCTGTCTCTCTGGCCAGCTGCGCGGTGGATCAGTGGCGCGGCGCCCAACGCGTTACATTTTATTATCTCGCGAAAAGTTAGTGACGTTTTGAATTATAAGTCGGATCATAAAAAGTGTTGAAGTGACGAGTCTCCTTATTGAACACAAGGCTGGCAAGGGCAGCACGAAACAACACTCTAATCACAAAGGTTACAACATTTTCTCAAACATGCTTGGAAAGAGCATTATTTTGACAACCTTCTTCGAGACAAATAAAAATTAAGTCCACCTTTGTACAGTGTTTTTTTACTTGTGCATAAAGTTTTAATAAATAAATCAATCGAGATTACTGTACTGGCCAAATACATGCGAGCAGGCGGCCGGCAAAAGTTGTATGAATATCTATATCTGTCGTGGTTTAGCGGCCAAATAAATTCATAGATCTGTCGTGTAATTTAAAAATGGAACGATCTTTTACTCCGAAACATGGCCACCAAGGAGGTAACTTATCAAAGGTTTTTTATTTAAATTTCGAACTGGCTTGCAAATAGAAGCTGTTTCTTGAAAAAAAAACAAATGAACACTAACGCAAGAAAAAATATTGTTGTTCGTTGTTCGTCATTGGTTTTGAAAAGTACTTTTTCAAATAAAAAGTTCTACCTAGGTTAACTACTTAGCATTAATTTCTGCGTATTATTTATGAAAATTACTTGTACGTAAGCCGTGGCCACAACTAGGCATTGATGGACTTACGTACCTATGTGGGCCGAGGCGAAACGTTCGTCACTCAATGCCTCTTTTGCTGGCCGCTGCAGTTATATACTATTACATATAAGGAAACTATACGCTAGGTGTACTTCGTTATATTTTCGAGCCATTCGAGGATGAAACTCTCGGGTCGTGGGATCCGAGTGCTCATAATAACTTGTCTCCATAGATCTCTCAAGACGCTTAGTTGACACTTCGCGTTACCTAAGGGCTGGCTTTAACCTTGGAAAAGGATAAGCATTGCCATACAGCGTGGCAATGCCGCCAGTCTCTTGGGCACACTTCCAGTCGACAGCGATGCGGATGAATTTTTTGACGCCATATGTTAGGGTTTTTAGTGTATATATAGTTAGTTAAGTATTTATTAAAACAACTGTTAATATCTATTCATAAATAAAAAACCTACGCTAGGTTTGTGATCCTCATTGTATGTCACATCATCTTGTAACAGACAGTTGAAATCACACCCACAATACCACAGTTGCCGGTATTCCTACGAGTAGCCATGAAACCATATCCACGACAGCTGAAGTTGTCGTCTCCGTGTAAGTAGCGATTAACATTTACGTCACTCACACGACGCCGCGACGGACGATAAACAGCCCCTTTACTTCGACACTCGTCTGCAAACGACTGAAGCAATCAGTCAGTGTTGATGTGACGTCATAACCGCTACTGATACTGCCGCACGCCGCACGGTATCGGCGGCGGACCTGTTATCTGAAGCGGCAGGATGTAACGGTGCATATAATTAGCGGTGGAGGGGGGGTGCTAGGTAATAATAATGGAAATAATCCACCAAACGGCTCGCATGATCGCATCTCATCGGATCGGAAAGGACTCGAACGGATGCGGCGTCAGCCGATCGCGTCCGGCAGGAAGTCGACGCATTCGATCGGCTCCGTACCGTTGCTTGCGAATGTATCCATGTCTGCGCCTAGTCAAATAGTTTCATTCCAACCGTGTTGACGTGTGACCGCGATTTTCTACACTATAATAATAATATATAACGGATGAGTCATGCCGGTATTGATGTACTTTTTCGGTGTACTCAAATGGACTCAAACGGAACTTGACGCCCTGGATAGGCAAGTCCGTACACTGCTTACTACACATCTAATGCATCACCCTCGGTCTTCGGTAATGAGACTGTATATCCCGCGAAAGTGTGGAGGTCGAGGTTTTTTAAATGCTAAGACTCTCCACAATCGCGAGTTATGCAGTCTCAGGAAATATTTCCTAGCTGTCGACGTGATTATGCATCGAGATGTAGTGGCGGTGGACCAGGGACTCACCCCGCTCTCTTTGGCAAATGAGAACTGGCGCAAACCTGCGGTGTTTGACACTAACAATCGCAAGGCGGTCTGGCAGAATTAAGGAACTTCACGAACGCTTTTTCCGGGCCCTACATAGGCCCGACGTGGATCAATTAGCGTCCGTAGCCTGGCTGCGTTTTGGTGACATCTTTGGGGAAACCGAAGGTTTTGTCTGTGCAATTATGGACGAAATTATCATGACGAAAAACTACCGGAGATTTATTGTGAAGGACGACACGGTTGACATAATATGTCGGGCATGTCACACCGTCCGGGAGAATTAATTCGCCACATTATCTCTGGTTGTTCTCGTCTTCCTAACGGCGAGTACTTGCATAGACACAACCTTGTACCCATGATTATCCATCAGCAACTTGCTCTGAAATACTCTCTTGTGGAATTAGAGGTGCTGTACTACAGGAATGTGCCCGACCCAGTTCTCGATAATTAGCAGTATCATATTGTACTGTGATCGGTCCATCATCACTCACAGGACTATTGTTGCCAATAAGCCTGATATAGTGGTGGTCGACCGAATTGAGAGGTGCCCAATGATTGTAGACATAACCGTTCCGCATGACGAGAACCTCGTGAAAGCCGAGAAAGATAAACAAATCAAATATCTTGACTTGGCTCGCGAGGTTGTTGAGATGTGGGATGGAGACTCAGCAAGCATTGTACTGATAGTCGTGTCAGCCAACGGCTTAATAGCCACGAGCCTCGACCAACACCTTAGGAGGCTCTCGTTAGGTAGCTGGATCAATTGCTTGATTCAGAAAGCAGTACTTCTGGACATGGTTCGCTTTATTAGGAGGTTCCTCTCTTTGGAGCACTGACCGCTGGTAGCTTGGACCCTGTTTCCGATACCAGCGGGCTACTATTTTTTATATTACTGTTTAGGATTCTTTTTATCCTGGGAGTATGTTCCCTTGGGATAATTATCGACATTCACGCGGGCGTAGCTGAAGGCGGCAGCTAGTTTTTTTATATTTTTAAATGTTTTTTATTATAATGTTGTTTTATAATGTGGGGTTCTTATTGACAATGAATTAAACGATGTGTTGCTCTGTAAACAAAGTTTTATTTGTATCAGTTTAATCTATGAGAAACTTACACACTATTACGCTCTAAACAAGTAAAACTCACCTGTAAACAAAGAAACGACATTTAACGTTTATTATTCACAGTGTCAATTCCTTTATTGATCTTTTCTTAATAATCTAAACAAATTAAACGTAACCGCTGTATCATCATTTTTCAGTCTTTTTATAACCTCCAAGTATTCCCCATTGACAGCACAGCTTTACCGACAGTACGCAACACCATGCTGCTTTACTGACAGAGCGAGTCGCGGCCAAATTCAAACCAAAGAAATGATTTATCTATTTCTTTACAAATATTTAAAAATTTAATACTTAGATAAGTTCACTAAAATGAATAAAAATATAATATACAAGGTCTCAAGGCGGCATTTTATCTACTCTTTTGTTCTCCATTTTTATCAATCTTATAACTACTGAGCTTCAGTGTGCGTATCATTAGTGTGCCGATGATCTGCAGCTCTATTGTCAGGCAGGTGTTGACAACTTATCGGATGCGATCGAGGAGCTTAACCGGGATTTGAGATAAATTAAGAGCTGGTCAGATCGATTCGGGGTGGCAGTTAACCCTTTAAAGTGTCAGGCAATCATAGTTGGGAGTTCCCATAGCTTGAGAAAGATGAATGGCTTAACTGTACCTCCCGTAATCTTTGACAGCACAGTCATTCCATTTGACTCTGAAGTTAAGGATCTTGGTCTGCATGTCGACAACTGTCTTGACTGGAGAAAGCAGGTCATGAGTGTCAGTCGGAAAGTTATCGTAACGTTGCAGTCGCTGTATCGACTGAAAAATCTTCTTCCAGCTCACATAAAGGCAATGCTTGTACAGTCCCTAATTTTCCCCATTATTGACTATGGTGATGTGTGCTACTACGACCTGAAAGCAGATGTCCTCAATAAACTTGACCGCCTTCTTAATAACTGCTCTCGATTTGTCTTAAACCTGCGTAAGTATGACCACGTGTCCGCGCATCGATCACTATTCAAATGGTTACCCATTCGTCAGCGTAGAGCGATGAGGGCCTTGACTAGTCTGTTTTCTTTTCTAAATAATCCTTCTTTTCCCTCTTATCTAACTTCACAAATTCAATTCCTTTGCTCTTCCCACAGTAAAACCTCCGTTCTACTAATAATCATCTTCTACGTTGTCCCTCACACCGCTCTGGGTTTATCCGCTCCTCTTTTTTTGTTCAGGGAAGATCCCCTGAACAAAAAAAGAATGGAATGCGCTCCCTCTGAACATCAGGATGGCAACCAGTCGGCTGTCCTTTAAGATAAAGGCACGTGAGCACATTCGCAAGAAGTTGGTAGAATCATCACAGCGTTAATTCGTTGGATTCGTTTCTTCTTAATAACTTTGTTTATGTGTATGTATGTATATATGTATCTATGATTGTATTATTTTTTTTATCTCCTCTCTGTTTGTATTTCCTTTAAGTTGCACCTGCCATGTTTTCTCTGCACCACCCTAAGGTCGACTGGTAGACAATGCCTATGGCATTAAGTCCGCCTTTGTACAGTGTTTTTTTTACTTGTGCATAAAGTTTTAATAAATAAATAAATATACTAGCAAAAAATTTAAATCATCCTCAAAACCTTACATTTCATAAGAATCCTCCTCCTGAAATGATTGCTATCGTTAAATAGTATTTATTTACTTTGTAATTAGATGACAAAGTAAAAACTGGTACTGATAATGAGCGCACTTACGAGAACCCGAAGAATGTTGAAAAATCAGTCAAGTGCCGAATACGGCGGTCGGACAGGTTAGCGTTCTGGGGCATCGCATTTATTTATATTGTACTATTGCATCGACCATGGCAAGACCCACTGGACCTTGAGGGTGGAGAAGTTGGAGGCGCGCCATAACACGAATTTTAAGTCGTTCGTGGTGCACGTTCCGACTCATCATTTGGTGACCTTCCTCAAGGAAGAGTTTTGGCCGAAAGGTGTGCTGTATCAGCGTTTCCGCGGCCGACTAGCGACACCTCACAGCGCAACATGACGCCGTCACTTCATGTGAAGTAGTTTATAAGTTTTTTTGTATATAAAATATGTATTAGCTATTGTTTTTATACCTATATATGTATTGTTTTTATGGGCCTTAGTTGCCTGAAATAAAGGATAAATAAATAAATGTTCCGTGACACAGAGTCGTGTGACGTGACAGTATCGTGGCGGTAGCGTGGCAGCGGCGTGGCGGTGGCGTGACACGGTTCGCACAGTTACAAAAGGTTCCGTAAGCGTCGTTGATTAAAAAACTTCATCAACGCATCTCTTTTCAGTTTTCCACGGTGGACGCCTTCTTCCTGCTAAACTTTGCCAATAAAAAGTTGCTTTGTGGAGCGTCGAGCGCACACGCGGCTACTCACAAGTCACACGAACACGTACACACGCACGGCCGCTCGCCACGCTGAGCATGCCCTCAGAGCGCAGCGTCTGTGCCAGGGACACAGTCATGACTTATTTTGTAGTACATCCTCGGTATGTCCTCTAGTCGCTGTAACAGCTTGTAGAGCTGTCAGAGCGAATCTATCTTTTCTATGATTCTCACAAAAATGATTTTGCGTACCATGCTTCTGTGTGGGTGAATGACAGAGTGTCCACGAACGAAGACGTTTTAAATAAATTAAAATGAGTCTCGTCATAATTGTGATCCCTCGGGATCCGCGCGAAAGCTGCGAGAACTTAATGACCCACGGCGCCCGCCGCCGCCCCACAGCGCGGCTCCCGCTCACGGCTCGACACGATGAACTGTCTTCACGTCGACTGACCGTAATGATTTCACTCAACTGTACATCGTCGCCGCACACTCCAGTAAGTACACGACTCACAAGTCTATTCTGTCTACAGATATTGTGTTCAGGTGTTTACTTCTACGCATTTACCAAATAAACGAGTGTCACACATAATATATTATAAAGTAAGTAAAAGAGAAACTACTTGACAAAGAGAACGGTCGCGGAGCACGTCCGCTCAGTTTGGAATATTATATTATTATGAAATCTACGTCCGGCGAGTTATTATGCTAATGCGAGTGGATAGTGAACAGAAGTCCCGCCGAGCCCTTTTGTGAGCAGAACAAATTGTTTTATATTCTGTTGAAATTGGCGTCGAGAAGGCTGTGGGGAGTGAGGGGGCGAGTAGTAGTGCACCCCTCTCCCCCCCCCTAACCCCCGGTGGCTCCGCGGCGGCGGATACTGACTGTGAACTCACTGATGACAGTTTTATGAACTCGAAATTTACATTTAAATTGAATGTTAGGATTTGGACGAGCCGAGACGGAAAAAACCTTTTGTTCTAGCTAGACGGTACATAGGTAATTAGGTAGCAGCGCGACGGAGCACAGAGCGGCCGGTGGGACGCGGCCTTTGTTGATCACGCAGCGGGGTGGCGCGGAATGTTAATGATGTTATCTGAAGTACGCGTGCTAATAGTCAGCCGACCGGACCTCTCTGATGTGAGAGACATAGAGTGAGAGATCCCTGTGCGTGGTACGTGAGGGCAAATACATGTGAACGCCTGAACGGTATGTGTGTATCGGTTGGAAATGCCTTGTTTTATACATGTCCAAGGGGATACTATGCATTGACGTGTAGTAGTGTCACTCACAAATCGAGGGTATTGTCAACCTTCGAATTAAATGAAGCTCGTGATAAGTTGATAAAATTAGTTTAAGCGTCACAGCGTAGCTGGCGTTCAGTTGAAACGGAATTAAAATTGATTAAAGAAAAGAAACATGTTGCCTCATTACGAAAATTATCTCCATTTATTGATTCCGACGACTTCCTCAGGGTTGTGGGTCGCATCTGTCATTCTGAACTCCCGTATAATTCTAAACATCCGCGTCTTCTTCCAAAACATAGTTTATTTACTAACTAGCTGCTACCCGCAACTTCGTCCGCGAGGAATCCTGTTTTTATTCTGGTTGATTTTTTTTTTTTTGTATAATATATTTGTTTCCCATCACAGGCAGTTCTGTTTAGGTTAGTGTACTATAATATATACTTTGATGTATACATGTGAATGCTATGTAATTAGCAAATGACCCTACAGAAGCATGATATTATTATTCTGATTTAAGTTTTTTATATTATTAGTCTGTAAGCTAAAGAAAGTAAATAAATAAATAGTAGTAAGATAGTAGAGTAAGAAGTCTAAATAGTCATTTTCTTTGTTTCATCATCATCATATTAGCCGAAAGACGTTCACTACTGGACATAGGCCTCCCCCAAGTTTCGCCACAACTAACTGATTAATAAATTACATCAAAACACTTTTTTTTGTTTTAAGTGGAACTTATAATGTCTTAAAAAATGATTATTTATATCTAAAAAAAAAGGAAAAATTTCATGAAATATATTATTCCTATTTATCAATACAATAAATTAATAAGAAATCCAAACCAATATTTTGACAGTTCAACTTCATTTTCCATAGATGTGATGTGTGCATTTGATCTCATTTTAAGAATTGCGGTGTTAAGATTCTCCGCGGAAGAATGATTTTGAAGAATGACAATTTATTACAATCTTTATCACCAGGCGCGTTTTACATTTCCGAAGCTTAATACGCTACAGTAACGCTAAGATGGGCCATTTATTCGATTTTGACCCGGTAATCGTTATTAGCGACCCCGAAAACCATGAAAATGACACCCATGATGAAAAGTTGTCAAATCTTATGGGCACCATCTTGGATTTCGAATTTGACCCGGTAATCGTTATTAGCGACCCCGAAAACCATTGAAATGACACCTATGATGACAAGTTGTCAAATCTCGTGGTCGCCATCTAGAATTTCGATTTTGACCCGATAATCGTTATTGGCGACCCCGAAAACCATGGAAATGACACTCATGATGAAAAGTTGTGAAATCTCGTGAGCGCCATCTTGGATTTCGATTTTGACCCGGTAATCGTTATTGGCGATCCCGTAAACCATGAAAATGACACCCATGATGAAAAGTTGTTATATCTCGTGGGCGCCATCGTGAATTTCGATTTTGACCCGGTAATCGTTATTGGCGACCCCGAAAACCATGAAAATGACACCAGGTTAGGTTAGATTAGGTTAACAAAATTAACATTAACATTTAAAGGTTTACAAAAATATCAACAATAAAATATAATAAAAGCAGAACAAGCCTCCGACCACAATATCGGGGAGAAACCGTGTATTTTATAAAAAAAAAAAAAACCTAACCTAACCTTTTTTTTTTTTTTTCTGCTTATGATTTAGGTACTTATTTTATATACTTATTATATAATTATAAGTATCCTACTTACTATGCTATCTTATTTCTATTAATTACAACTACTCCTATTTGTGTACAGTACTCTAGTAACATTTTTCTTTTACGACCTTGCATTAGTAGACGTTCAAATTCTTCACAAATAAGAACCTTTATAATTCAAGAGTGGAAACCTTCAATAATTTATTATACTTAGATACTATCACTCATGAACACGCATATTTTCTAGACAGCAACTTGAACCTAAAGTATGACGACAAGATGTTCAATAAACACACAGGTGTAATAAATTACATTGGAATGCAAGCGATATTTAAGGATATTTACAAAATGACAATGGAAATACAAACATCAAACACTGACTTTCACCAACATCCTGACAGCCAAATGGAGACGGTAACTGAATCAGAAGACACGGGACAGTTTTTTCTTCAGTCGTATTAATGTAATGCATCAAAACATTGCAGGATTATTAAACAAATCAGATTTGTTAACTGTACAATTAGAAAACTTAGATAATCAAGGGACAACTATAGATGTACTCTGTTTGACAGAGCATTTCATAACATCTGGACATGAGAGTTTATTGTACATTCCCAATTTTCACTTAGCCGCCCTCTTTTCACGAAGTACAAATCGGGGAGGAACTTGTATCCTTGTAAGACAGGGGCACCAATACAAGGAACTGCCAGATGTTGCTAAACATTCTGTGTCAGGCGTATTTGAAATTTGTGCTATAGAATTAATTACCTATTCAATTATTGTTATATGTGTTTATAGAGTACCAAAATATAATTACTTGACTTTTTATGAAAAACTTGACATTACATTAAAAAAAGTTTGTTCATCATCGAATAAAAAAATTGTTTTATGTGGTGATTTCAACATTAATGTACTTTTAAGAAATAGGACTACTCTAGATTTGGAACACTTCCTACTTAACTATAACTTAACTCTAGCTCTAAACCAACCTACTAGGCCTAATAGTAAAACTTGTATTGATAACTTTGCACATAATCTAAAAAAAGGATGGAAAGCGGAAATTATTGACCTCATGTTATCGGATCACACATCACAAATACTTAAAATACCTGTTAGTAAAACGTGTCGCCTAAAATTTTGGAAAACGGTAAAAAAATGTTATACCAAAGAGAATCTTGATAAATTTAAATCATGTATACAAAACATAACTTTCCAAGAAGTTTACGAAACTGATGATGTTGATGTAGCCTATAAGACCTTTCTTGATACTTTTTTGTTGTTTTACAATCTCTGTTTTCCAGAGAAAATAATAATGATAAAAACAAAGAAACAGGTTAAATGGATCTCTCATGGCATTAAAACATGTAGCAAAAGACAGAGACAGCTATTGTGGGATTACAGACTACACCCAACAAAAAAAGCTAAAAGAGAATTGAAAAAATATACTACACGGTACAAAAAAATCGTTAGACTGACCCAGAAGGCACAAAATAATTACTTTAAGAACAACTCACAAAATAAATCTCAAGCCACATGGCAGATAATCAATCGTTCTAAAACAAACTTACCAAAAGAATAGATACTGACAATAAAAACAGAGAATTTGACTTACACAAACCCGACAGACATAGCAAATGCATTTAATGACTACTTTATAGACGACATTGAGAATAATATAACAAATGACATTAAAATTAATAATAAGTTAGATAATTTGACAATGCAATCAATGTTTATGCAGCCTGTTCTAAAATCTGATATTATTTTAGCCACAAAGACGCTTAAAAATACTAGTACTGTAGGTATTGACGGTATATCAACAAAAGTAATCAAATATGTAATTGAGCTTATAGCACCTGTCTTAGCACATATTATCAATATAGGTATTACCGCGGGCGTCTATCCCGCTGATTTGAAAAAAGTTATAATAAAACCCCTCCATAAAAAGGAAGACAAGAAGAATATAAAAAATTACCGGCCAATAGCTAAAATTCCTGCCTTTTCCAAAATTTTTGAAAAAGTTATTTACAACTCTCTATACCAATATCTTTCTAAATACAATATTTTATGCAAAGAACAAAACGGTTTCCGTAAAAATAGAACAATTAATATGGCTATTTTCGATTTTTCAAATAATGTTATGTCTGCTGTTGATAGAAAGACTCCCATCTGCGCTGGTTCATTAGAAAACCAGCGTCAGACAGCATCAGTCTGTCTGACACAACGCTGAAATGGACCTTTTTAGTGCAGCCGTGAGACACGCCAGGTTTTTTGGCATACCTATATATTTTTTATTTTTTATTTCTGTGTACTGTGCGTGTTTCATGTATGTGCTAAATAAATGTTATTCTTTCTTTCTTCTTTTTCTTTCTATTTACACAGACATGACTAAAGCTTTTGATTATGTTGATCACAAAATCCTTTTAGATAAATTGCATTGCTATGGCATCAGAGGCAACATTTTAAAATTACTGGAATCATACCTAAAGAAGTAATAGATTGCAATGTACTGAAATTACAAGAGTATGCGTAAAAACCAAAACAGAACGAACTTATGTGTCAAAGTTCAGAAATGTAGAATATGGAGTGCCTCAGGGTAGCGTGCTTGGGCCACCTTTATTTCTCATTTACATAAATGATTTGCCAAAAGTGACACAACAAGAAATGATTTTGTTTGCAGATGATAGCACCGCCATAGTAGAATGTAAAGACTTAAATACTTATCAATTTGACATTAATAATACCCTTACTGACATAATTAATTGGCTTAATATGAATAATTTAATAATTAACCTTAAGAAAACCAAAGTAATGCATTTCCACCAAAGAATTGAAGCCCCAGAAACTCTTGTTAATTATAATGGAACTGAAATAGAAGAAGTAAAAGTGGGTGTATTTTTAGGTATCCATATTGATAATAAACTTAATTGGAGACCTCATATAGAACAGCTTTGTAAAAGAATAAATAAATCTGCATATGCACTTTTTCAATTGGCTAGAAAAGTAAATATAGATGCGTTACTTGTTGCCTATCATGGTCTAGTTGCTTCACTTCTAAGATACGGAATTATTTTTTGGGGTAATTCCCCGGATAAGGCTTTCCTATTCAAGGCACAAAAAAGGTGCATTAGAGCCATGTGTGCCCTAAAAACAGACGACAGCTGTGTACCGTATTTTAAATCATTAAATATACTTACGCTACCAGCACTATACATATTAGAAATTAGTACTTTCGTCAAAGCGAATCCTAATCTTTTTGAAAAAATTACAATGGTACGAAATGTTCCAATTCGTAGTCAGTACAAAAATTCTTTAAGTAATTATAAATGTAAAACTGCACTAGTAAAAAAAAGTGTCTTGGGTATAGCACCGCGCATTTATAATAAAATTCCAGACTCCATAAAAGAATTGAATTTTACACAATTTAAGAAAAAAATGAAATTGTTCCTAATTGATAAATGTTACTATACTATTGACGAATTTCTAAATGATGAATTAATATAGAATTACATTTTGTGTATACTAAACAATTTAGACATTTTAATTATTGTAACAATTTAATTATTTGGCCATTTTAACTGATTTGACATTATAATTATTTGGACATTTTAATCATTTTGACACTTTATTATTTTAATTGTATTGACATTTTAATTGTATTGACATTTTTATTTGTATTGACATTTAATTGTATCGACATTTTAATTGTATTGACATTTTTATTTGTATTGACATTTTAATGGTATTGACATTTTAATCGTATTGACATTCAATTGATTTGCAAACTATTTAAATTAATAATTAGAGTAATATGTAATTGTTGAATTTATTTTTCTATTGTGATACCATAAATTATCCATGTTTTTTATTTTTATTTTTGTAAATTATAATTCATAATTCATAGCGACAATTGCACCCCATATTTGTACGCCTTCAGGCATAACATAGCGCTCTGTTAATCAAATATAAGACCTGTATCTCTTTACCTATGTTAACAAATAAATTATTATTATTATTCTCTTTATTCATTTTATATACATATAATTTACATTTTTAAATATTTCTATAAAAATATTAAAAAAAAACATATAAAAATATAAAAAATAGTAGCCCACCGGTATCGGGAACAGAATCCAAGCTACCGGTGGTCAGGGCTCTTGAGAGAGGAACCTCCTAACGATACGCGCCGTGTCCAAGAGTACTGCTTTCTGGATCAAGCCCTTGATCCAGCTGCCCAACGAGAGCCTCTTGAGATGTTGGTCGAGGCTCTTGGCAATTACGCCATTGGCCGTGACGATTATCGGCACAATGACTGCTGTGTTCACATCCCACATGTCGACAACCTCGCGAGCCAAGTCAAGATACTTTGTTTGTTTATCTTTCTCAGACTTCACGAGGTTCTCGTCATGAGGGACTGCTATATCAACAATCATTGCGCGACGCTCTAGTCGGTCTATCACCACTATATCAGGCTTATTAGCCAAAATAGTCCTGTCAGTGATGATAGACCGATCCCAATACAATGTGCAATTGCCAGTTTCGAGAACTGGGTCGGGCACATACCTGTAGTACGGTACTTCCGATTCCACAAGATTGTATTGAAGAGCAAGTTGCTGATGGATAATCCTGGCTACAAGGTTGTGCCTGTGCAAATAGTCTCCGTTAGCCAGACTAGAACAACCGGAAATAATGTGGCGGATAGATTCCCCGGGCCGGTGACATGCCCGACATATGTCAACCGTACCGTCCTTCACAGTGTATTTCCGGTAGTTGTTCGTCATCATAACTTCGTCCATAATCGCACAGACAAAACCTTCGGTTTCCCCGAATAGGTCACCAAAACGCAGCCAGGCTACGGACGCTAAAAAGTCTACATCGGGCCCATGTAGGACCCGATAAAAACGCCCGTGAAGCTCCTTGCTCTGCCATACCTCCATGCGGTCATTAGTATCTAATACCACAGGTTTGCGCCAGTTCTCGTTAGCCAAGGAGAGCGCGGTAAGGCCTTTGTCCACCGCTACCACGTCCTGATGCATACCCACGTCGGCCTCTAGGAAATAGTCCCTAAGGCTGCATACCTCGCGGTTGTGTAGGGTCTTAGCATTTAAGAATCCACGACCCCCGCACTTCCGCGGGATATACAGCCTCATCACCGATGACCGTGGGTGATGCATCCGATTTGCGGTAAGCAGTGAGCGTACCCTCCTATCCAGGGCGTCAAGCTCCGTCTGAGTCCATTTGAGTATGCCGAAAGAGTACATCAATACCGGCATGACCCAACCGTTAAAGGCGCGCACCTTGTTTCCGCCTGATAAAAGACTGTTAAGTACTTTGTTCAGGCGGCCAAAGAAGCGCTCCTTCAACGATTGTTTCATGTCAGCAGCATTGATGCCTAACGCTTCCGACATACCCAAATACTTGTAGGTTTCGGTTGAGGAGAGGGATCTAAGGTGTAAGGAATCCGAGAGTTGGGTTCCCACGGATTCCATAATCTCCCCTCGCTTTACATGCATGACCGCACATTTGTCCATACCAAATTCCATCCTGATGGCGCTACTGAAGGTTTCTGTTACCTTCAGTAGCTTCATCAGTTGCAAATTGTTAGGAGCAAAGAGTTTTAAGTCATCCATGTAAAGGAGGTGCGATATGACCTGACCACCTCTTCTCAACCGGTAGCCTTGGCCCGAATCCTCCAGCAGTATACTGAGAGGGTTGAGGGCCAGACAAAACCACAGTGGACTCAGACTGTCGCCCTGAAATATACCACGCTCTATCCTTATCGGTTCGCTGTTCGCCTGGATCTGTCGACATACTGGATAACGAAGGACCGTCCTCCACTGACCCATACATGACATCAGGAAGGTGCGCAGAACTGCATCAACTTTATACAACTCCAGCACCCTCATGAGCCATGTATGTGGCACTGAGTCATAGGCCTTCTTATAATCTATCCAACATGTTGACAGATCCTTTCTAGAACGGCGTACCTGTTGGCTAATGGCAACATCGATGAGGAGCAGCTCCTTAGTACCGCGGGACCCGTTCCTACATCCATTCTGAGAGGCAGACATTATTGAATTGCTCTCAATATGTTCGTTAATCTTTGCTCTCAAAATGGATGTAAGAACTTTATAGACCGTCGGTAAACACGTGATCGGTCTATAATTTTTAGGTTCCGCAGTACTACCTGATTTATGGAGCAGGTGGGTTATTCCTGTAGTTAGGAACTGTGGCAGCGATCCGGACTCTAAGGCAGACTGGAATTGAGATGCCAAGCGAGCGTGCGATCTTTGAAACCACTTAATCCAGAAATTGTGCAGCCCGTCCGGCCCTGGAGATTTCCAGTTAGGTAACGGACGGACTGCACTAGCTATATCTTGGGGGCTGATGGTAATTGCCCCCATCTGTGGTATCGGATCACACGCACGCTCGACCTCCCGAGTCCAGTCACCCTCGGTGTGACTGACAGGCACCGACCAGATGCTGCGCCAAAATGAAAGCATGGCGTCATCATCCGGTAGGCGCGCATCAGTCACACCTTGGTCCGGTCGCTCCCAAGCCCTATAAACCCACCTTTCGTTGTTTTGGAATGTGCGATTCAGAGTGTATCGCTCCACTCACCGCTTGTACCGACGTATACGGTTTGCCCATGCATAGATTTTCTGCTTCAGGAAGTCGATACGCTCTGTGACGCGGGTCGGGTAATCACGAGGACTAATATCAGTCCCCGAGAACGCCCGCCTCACAAAGCGCATCACTCTACGGCGAGTGTTGCCCTCCCTGAAGCAGATTAGTTTGCCGATGAGTGCTCTAGCCTCACCGATACGACGCTCGATCCTGCACTGCCAAGCTGGTACAACTGGTCGTGTAGCTCTGTCAGTGTTAGGAAATTTTACATGAGCTACACGACATGCCGCTGCAGCCGCACAGTACAAGATCGAGTGGGTATCGGCGAGGTCTTCGCTGCTATCAAAATAATTTGAAAGCTGCGAATCTAGAGCACACACCAGCGCCCTATTTTTCTTATGCCTGGGCAAACGAGGTAGACGGGGTCTAAGCTCAGGCGGTGTGGAGCGATACTCTCGGAAAGCATCCTCCAACGCACCCCTCACTCGCTCATTGCATTGGGTACTCACGGATATAGCCACGTCATCATCATCTTCACCAACGTGGACGGGTCGCGGTGAAACACTTGGTTGTATTTGCACCGCGGCCGGTGGCGAAGCAGGCGAGACACGGCTACTCCGTGATACCAGACGCAGTCTATCAAGTACGGCGTCATCCAACATACGGTTACGCTGAATGACCCGCACCTGATCCGATAATCGTTGGGCTGAAACGTTGACACCTGGCTCAAGTACCTCAAGTTATTATTATTATTATTATTATTATTCTTATTATTCTCTTTATTCATTGATATACATATAAAATACATTTTTAAATATTTAAAATACAAAGATATAAAATTATTTAAAAATGTAAAAAATAGTAGCCCCGGTGGGCTACTATTTTTTACATTTTTAAATAATTTTATCAATATCAATAATTTTTTTCATTTTTAAATAATTATTTTTTAATTTTATTTTGATCGGGAACAGGGTCCAAGCTACCGGCGGTCAGGGCTCCAGAGAGAGGAACCTCCTAACGATGCGAGCCGTGTCCAGAAGTACTGCTCTCTGAATCAAGCCCTTGATCCAGCTGCCTAACGAGAGCCTCCTAAGATGTTGGTCGAGGCTCGTGGCTATTAAGCCGTTGGCTGACACGACTATCGGTACAATGATTGCCGAATTCACATCCCACATGTCGACAACCTCGCGAGCCAAGTCAAGATATTTGATTTGTTTATCTTTCTCGGCTTTCACGAGGTTCTCGTCATGCGGAACGGTGATTTCTACAATCACTGCACGCCTCTCGATTCGGTCCACCACCACTATATCAGGCTTATTTGCAATAATAGTCCTGTCAGTGATGATGGACCGATCCCAGTACAATGTGATACTGCCATTATCGAGAACTGGGTTGGGCACATACCTGTAGTACGGAACCTCCGATTCCACAAGAGAGTATTTCAGAGCAAGTTGCTGATGGATAATCCTGGCTACAAGGTTGTGTCTATGCAAGTATTCTCCATTAGCAAGACGAGAACAACCAGAGATAATGTGGCGAATTGATTCTCCCGGACGGTGACATGCCCGACATATGTCAACCGTGCCGTCCTTCACAATAAATCTCCGGTAGTTTTTCGTCATGATAACTTCGTCCATAATTGCACAGACAAAACCTTCAGTTTCCCCAAAGAGGTCACCAAACCGTAGCCAGGCTACGGACGCTAATTGATCCACGTCGGGCCCGTGTAGGGCCCGGAAAAAGCGTCCGTGAAGTTCCTTACTCTGCCATACCGCCCTGCGATCGTTGGTGTCAAGCACTGCAGGTTTGCGCCAGTTCTCATTTGCCAAGGAGAGCGGGGTGAGTCCCTTGTCCACCGCCACTACATCTCGATGCATACCCACGTCGACAGCTAGGAAATATTCCCTAAGACTGCATATCTCGCGATTGTGGATAGTCTTAGCACTTAAAAAGCCTCGACCTCCACATTTTCGCGGGATATACAGTATCATTACCGACGACCGTGGGTGATGCATTCGATGTGCAGTTAGCAGTGTACGAACCCGCCTATCCAGGGTGTCAAGTTCCGTTTGAGTCCATTTGAGTACGCCGAAAGAGTACATCAATACCGGCATGACCCATCCGTTGAAAGCGCGCACCTTGTTTCCGCCCGACAGAAGGCTGTTGAAAACCTTCTTCAGGCGGCCAAAGAAGCGCTCCTTCAACGAATGCTTCATGTCAGTAACACTGATGCCTAACGCTTCCGACATACCCAAACACTTGTAAGTTTCGGTTGGAGAAAGGGATCTCAGGTTTATGGAATCCGAGAGTTGCGATCCCACGGATTCCATAATCTCTCCATGCTTTACATGCATGACCGCACATTTGTCCACACCAAACTCCATCCTGATGGCACTACTGAAAGTTTCAGTTACCTTCAGTAGCTCCATCAGTTGCAGATTACTGGGGGCAAAGAGTTTCAGATCATCCATGTAAAGGAGGTGAGATATAACCTGACAACCTCTCTTCAACCGATAGCCTAGTCCTGAATTCTCCAGCAATGTGCTGAGAGGATTCAAGGCTAGGCAAAACCAAAGCGGACTCAAACTATCGCCCTGAAATATACCCCGCTCAATCATAACCGGTTCGCTATTCCTCTGGATATTTCGACATCCTGGATAGCGAAGGACTGTCCTCCATTGCCCCATACATGACGTCAGGAAGGTGCGTAGCGTTGCATCAATTTTATACAATTCTAGCACCCTCATGAGCCATGTATGAGGCACCGAGTCATAGGCCTTCTTATAGTCTATCCAACATGTCGACAGATCCTTTCGGGAACGCCGAACCTGTTGGCTAATGGCCGTATCAATGAGGAGTAGCTCCTTAGTACCGCGGGACCCATTCCTACATCCATTTTGAGAGGCAGACATGATGTTATTGCTGCTAATGTGATTATTAATTTTAGCTCTCAAAATGGATGTAAGAACCTTATAGACCGTCGGTAAACACGTTATCGATCTATAGTTTTTGGGTTCCGCGGTGCTACCAGATTTATGGAGCAGGTGGGTAACTCCTGTGGTAAGGAATTCGGGCAGCGAGCCGGACTCCAAGGCAGTTTGGAACAGAGACGCCAAACGAACATGCGACCCAAGTAACCACTTAACCCAAAAGTTGTGCAGTCCGTCCGGCCCTGGAGATTTCCAGTTAGGTTAGGTTAGGTTAGGTTAGGTTTTTTTTTTTTTTTTTTTTTTTTTTTTCTCTACTGGACCCATGCCGTGATCATGGCCATTGTTTATCTACTCTTCTTTTCTCATTCATTCCAGTTCTATCATCTATGCCTCTCGTACTTTTATTCCTCATACTTTATCTTTCTTTTATTCGTCATATTTCTTTCTCTTCTATGGGTGGGACTCCCATCTATCCATTTTTGGATACCTTCTCTTTTTTCTTACTTTATTTATTTTATTTACTAATAAACTCGGGGTAAATAATTTGGTGCTCAGTACTTTTATACTTATTTTCATTTACATTTTTCTTGTTTTTAAAACTTATTTTACTTCTATTTTATGTTCATATGCTATACAGGTTTTCTTAAAAATATTACATTTTTCTTATTTTTAACTTATTTTACTTATATTTATATTCTTATTCTATACAGGGTTTCTTAAATCTATTACATTGGTTCTTATTTCTATTTATTTATTCTACATTTTTAGTTTGAGTTTCATTCTTAAGTACTACTTTTTCCTATTTTTATCTATTAACAATACTAATATTTTTATGCTTATACAATATATTCTCACAATATATGTAAACCATAATTTCTTCTCAGCTATTTCTGATTTTAACGACCTTTATGATTTTTGAGCAGTATTCAAGAAAATCTGCTCTCTTTTTTCCTGAGATTAGAGCATTGAGTTTTTCGGGGACTATTTCGGTTTCTAGTCTACATTCGATATCCAGGCGCTCCCTCGCGAAAACCGGGCAACTGGTTATAAGGTGTACCACTGTTTCATCCACCCCAGGTTCGCAGATGCACGATGGATCCTCCTTACACTTGAACCTGTCCAAGTATGCGGAGAATCCACCGTGCCCTGTCATAAGTTGCGTTGTTTCAGGCGTTGGAGGGATCTTCCTGATGATCCTGTATGCATCAGTAGCACTTGGGAAAAACAGCTTCGTTACCGCTGCTGTTGTGCCGGACCGGTACCTTTTGTCCCACTCGTCAATCGTCCGATTGCGAATCAGGCGCTTGACGAATGAGACAGGGCACCGGTCGTAGTCCGCTTTCTTCTTCGACCCCAAGGCGGCCTCTTTCGCGAGTTCGTCCGCCCTTTCGTTCCCCTCTAGACCCACGTGTGCTTTTATCCAAAACAGTTTAACTGTTTTGGCGTCAGAAGTGCATTTTTTAATATAACTTCGAAATTCTACTGCTAGTGGGTGAGAGGACTCTGGGTTTGTTGCGGTCTGAAGGGCCGCCTTGGAATCGCAGAAGATGCCAAATTTCTTGGCTTTCAGCTTCCCTATTTCCTTCGCTGCTGCAAGAGCGGGTCAAAGTTCCAACCTTCTAATTCAATTTTCTTTTTTCTCAGTTGAGATAAAAATCTGGTCAAAAAGTTTTATAGCTTATCTCAATAGGGTCTGTCTCCTGCCAAAAGATGAAGTCCCTGTGGCGCCTGGATCGAAAACCGCGTGGTCCAATTTGAGGTTATGTTGCTCGGTTTTTCTTTGTTTTCTCAGCGTTGCGTTGATGGATCTCCAAAGCAAGGGCGTCAAAAGATGCGCCTTAGCGCCCCCGAAGCTGGTGTGCCAAAAAAAAACAGTAAAGCAGCATAAAACGACGAAGTTATAAAGCTCCGAAGTTGGCTGAACTCTAAAGTTTCGTGGTTTTTCCAAGTTAACTTTTCACTGGCACTTTTCCGGAAACAACTGATGTCACTAAACTATGCGCAGCACAAATACGCAACTTTTGAGGTATCGCACGACTCTCTATCACGAAAAAATACCGGTCAAACGAATTTTTAAATGCGGAGCAGCTCCAAAAACGATCCGATCGCCACGAGGGTCGGGGGGAACTGGGTTAGGTTAGGTTAGGTTAGGTTAGGTTAGGTTGGGGGGGAGGGGGACCCCCCACAGAGCTTGCGTCCACGTCGCGTCCCCTGGAAACGACCCAGTTCTGTCACCGTAACGGAGTGGCAGACTGGGGTTCGGCCAAAGTGCTCTGTGCTTTCGTAGTACACATTCATCTTGCCTTTTTAACTACGATCCTGCGGTGGCTATGCCTACACCCCCGCGGGACGCCTTCGGGCGCTTTTTAAAACCCAAAGGCCCTTCTCAGGGCCAAACAAAAGGCCCTTCTCAGGGCCAACCCAAAGGCCCTTCTCAGGGCCAACCCAAAGGCCCTTCTCAGGGCCAACCAAAAGGCCCTTCTCAGGGCCAACCAAAAGGTCCTTTTCAGGGCCACTCCGACGCTTCGGCGTCAGAGGCTAGCCGCGCGCCGTCTGCGGCTAGCTTCTCTGAAGGTGCAGTCGAGTTTTTGGACTCTGACGACCAGTCCGTCACGAGTGTCTCGGATGCGGGCGACTCCCGGTCGCGGAAGCGGGCCTTCCGTAAGGATGGGTCAGAGGGCTCTTCGGGCTCGTCTAGGTGGTCGAAAGCCAAAAGGCCGTCAATAGCTGCAGACACCCACGAGGTGGGTCTTGCGGACGCCCAACGTCAGCTCGACCTGGCTCGGCGGGAGCTGCACCAGCAGGAGCTGGAGGAGCGGGTCGTTGCGAAGGAGCAACGGGCGCGTGCTGCTCGGGCCAAGTCCGGGTACGGTGCGTCCCGCGTTCTGTACGCGGACCACTCCTTGGCCGAGCTGCAGCAGATGGCGGAGGAGGACGAGGAGGAGATCGTTGAGGTCGCCTCCAAGTCCTCAAATTTAAAAGGGACCTTCCAAAAGGCCCTTAAGTGTCGGGCCGCGAGCATGCGCGGTATCGTTATGGAGCTGGTCCAGCGCAAGGCGACTGACGAAACGCGGCAACTGCAGGCGACAGTCAATCGACTGCAGTTGGAGGTCAGCCAGCTTCATACGAAGCTAGCTGAAGCCACGGCTCGGCCACATCAGACCGAACCAAGACCTGCGGCAGAGGCCCCCGCCTCCAACCTTGAGGATGTCATCCGCAAGGTGGTTATGGAAGAGAGGGCGGTTGTACGTGGGGATCGTGCGATCGATGGCCCTGTATGGGGCCCCGATCTGGGCGGCTGACCTGACGGCCGGCACCATCTCTGTTCTGCGGAAGCCGCAGAGGGTGATGGCCGTCAGAGTCATCAGGGGTTATCGCACGATCTCCTACGAGGCGGCTTGCGCACTGGCCGGATCTCCGCCCTGGGACCTGGAGGCAAAAGTCCTCGCGTCAATGCATCGGTGGCGCGAGGACGCGCGGGCGCGCGGGGAGCGACTGACGCAGCGACATTTTGAGCTGCGTCGGTCGCAGCTGCGCGAGGTCCTGGTGGCGGAATGGCGGAACAGGCTTTCACGCCCTACCGCCGGCCTCGTCACTATCGAGGCCATCCGGCCAGTGCTCGACCTGTGGCTCGGGAGAAGGCACGGCTCCCTGTCGTTTCGTGCGACACAGGTCCTCACGGGGCATGGCTGCTTCGGGAGGTTCCTGTGTCGCATAGGCAGGGAGCCGGACGCTCGGTGTCACCACTGCGTCGACTGTCGGGAGGACACGGCGCGGCATACGCTGGCAGAGTGTGCCGCTTGGGAGGAGCCGCGCCGTGCCCTCGTCTCTGTGGTAGGCAGTGACCTCTCGCTGCCGGCTGTAGTACGTTCTATGGTCGGCGGTGAGGAGTCCTGGGACGCGGTGGTCTCCTTCTGCGAAACTGTCATCGCGCAGAAGGAGGCTGCGGAAAGGGAGAGGGAGATGTTGAGTGCTCTCCCAGCCCGCAGCAGGCGCACCGGGCGTCGGAGGAGGGCATACGCTGCCCTCCTTCTGCCCCCCTAACTGGGTCCAGGGGCGGCGGACTTGGGGATGTCCGTTGCCCCCCATTCATCCGGACCCGAGGTGGCGGCGCGTGGTGTTCCCGTGCGCCCCTTTGACGTCGCGGGGGGAGCTAAACACCTCACTCCCCCCGCGTACGAGATGTGGCCCGCAGAGGCGGGCCGGCACCAGCCGGGGATTACGGAAGTCGCCAATGATCCCGCGATCCCCGGCGTAGGTGGAAGATGGAACACCGGGGTGGTTTTAGTCAGTAAGAGTCTGACAGACCCCTCCGCCCGCCCCAGGGCGGAGGACATCCATGAGGACTTCCCCCCGTAAAAAAAAAAAAAAAAAAAAAAAAAAAAAAGGTTAGGTTAGGTTCTAGCGGGGCTGGGGAGGGTCTGTATGTATGCTTTTGCGGTTGCACAACGACATGCTTAGCTTTGCTTTGCTTGGTAGTATAGATACAGGCCTACCTTGCCGTCTCCTTCAGAGGCGGGAAGGTGGCGAGGTCTTGAGGGGGAGCGCAACGGTCGTGTAGATCCTCAAGGCAAGTCCGATGGTTATTCCTTCTCGTGGTTGCCACCCCGTTCTTGGTCTAATTCCTTATGAAATAGACGTAACTGAAACCACCGGGCGGAGTAGGGGAAGCCGGTCACCTGCGCTGGGACCTGCTCGGTCGAGCGCCGTAAGCGAGGATGAAGGTGTCCTGGGGGGTTGAGCCGATCGGCACTGGCGGTAATGTGTCCGTGAGGCAACACGCCCCCTGGTCTGGAATTCTCGCGAAACGGTTGCCCTGCCGGGGGTAGGGGAGTGGCCACAGTGTCCCGACAGAGGCCGGGCCACTGTGAGGGTTGATTGGAACCCAAAGGCCCTTTTCAGGGCCAACCAAAAGGCCCTTCTCAGGGCCAACCAAAAGGCCCTTCTCAGGGCCAACCCAAAGGCCCTTCTCAGGGCCAATCTAAAGGCTCTTCTCAGGGCCAACCCAAAGGCCCTTCTCAGGGCCATCCCAAAGGCCCTTCTCAGGGCCAACCCAAAGGCCCTTCTCAGGGCCAACCCAAAAGCTCTTGCGAAGGAGCAGCGGGCGCGTGCAGCTCGGCTACGGTTTGTCCCGCGTGCTGTACGCGGACCACTCTCTGG
This sequence comes from Melanchra persicariae, assembly GCA_947386135.1. Classification (NCBI taxonomy): domain Eukaryota; kingdom Metazoa; phylum Arthropoda; class Insecta; order Lepidoptera; family Noctuidae; genus Melanchra; species Melanchra persicariae. Next base: position 15,009,778 of record OX376669.1, read on the forward strand.
CCGAGCTGCAGCGGATTGCGGAGGAGATCGCGGAGGTCGCCTTTAAGCGAGGATGAAGGAGTACTGGGGGGTTGAGCCGAACGGCACTGGCGGTAATGTGTCAGTGAGGCAACACGCCCCCTTTGGTCTGGATTTCACGCGAAGCGGTGGCCCTGCCTTCTTGGTGGGGGTGGGGAAGTGGCCACGGTGTCCCGACAGTGGGCCACTGTGGCCATTTCCCTATAAGGATTGATTGGTTCCCTTGCGGTGGCTGTGCCAACAACCCCGCGGGACGCCTCTGGGCGTTCTTGAAACCCAAAGGCCCTTCTCAGGGCCAACCCAAAGGCCCTTCTCAGGGCCAATCCAAGGGCCCTTCTCAGGGCCAACCCAAAGGCCCTTCTCAGGGCCCAACCCAAAGGCCCCTCTCAGGGCCAACTCAAAGGCCCTTCTCAGGGCCAACCCAAAAGCTCATGCGAAGGAGCAGCGGGTGCGTGCAGCTCGGCTACGGTGCGTTCCGCATGCTGTACGCGGACCACTCTCTGGCCGAGCTGCAGCAGATTGCGGAGGAGGACGAGGAGGAGATCGCGGAGGTCGCCTCTAAGTCCTCAAACCTTAAGGGTACCTTCCAGAAGGCCCTTAAGTGCCGAAGAGGTCGGAGAAGACGCCGTCTTCTCCCTCCTCATGGTGGTGTAGGCGGGTGACAGGCGGGGGGCGCCTCCACCCGCATTGCACTCTACACCACCTCCGCCGGTCGTTCCCGGTCCTCCCCTCACGGGGAGGGCGTGAAGGGCCCGCCGTGCAGGCGGGCGGACGTCGGAGAGGGACTGGACGCAAAGGCTTTGCCGATCTCCCAGTCCCCCTCCACTCAGACGTTGCGGGAATGCCGCTGGGTTGTTTTAGTGGGTATACCGGCTCAGCCCGGGGAGTCCCACATACCCCTCCCATTCCCCCAATGGGAGGGTATGCGTAATGCATTTTTTTCCCAGCGCAAACAAAAAAAAAAAAAAAAAAAGGTTCTAGCGGGGCTCCGGGCCACCTGCGTGGCGGCTAGGAGGGCCTACACGCGGAGCCGAAGGCGCAGCGTCCGTAGCCAAGCAGACGAGGACCGCCTCTACGCCTCTTACAGAGAGGCTCAGACGGTCCTCAAGTCGGCTATGGGCGCTGCCAAGGACTCGGCGAGGGCCGAGATGCTGGAGGGTCTCGACAGGGATCCATATGGGAGACCATACAGGGCCTCGGCAGCGCTACCCTCCTGACGCCCACATTATCGTGGAGGGCGCCAGGATAGGCGTCCAGACCCAGATCAAATATCTGGGTCTAGTGCTGGACAGCAGGTGGCGCTTCGGCCCGCATTTCAGCGGGCTGTCGACGCGCCTGTTGAGGGCTGCGGACGCCCTCTCCTGGCTCCTCCCGAACCTGGGAGGGCCCAGTGCGCGATGCCGGCGCCTATATGCCGGCATCTTGCGGAGCATGGCCCTTTACGGGGCCCCCATCTGGGCAGACTCCCTCCATAGGAGGGAGAATGCGACGGCGATGCGCCGGCCCCAAAGGGCCATTGCACTGCGGGTGGCGAGGGCCTACCGCTCGGTGGGCTTTTCGGCGGCGTGCGCTCTGGCCGGCACCCCTCCTTGGGAGCTGGAGGCGTGGGTGCTCGCCAGAGTGTACGAATGGACGGCGCGGCGAAAAGCCCTCGGGGAGCGCCCCCTCGCGGAAGAGCGGGAGGCCGTGCGGCGGGAGGCGAGGGACGCCATCATCGTCCATTGGACGCAGGACCTCGCCTCCGCCACTTTTGGCCGCCGAACCCTGGACGCGCTCGGCCCAGTCCTGCGGGACTGGCTCGAGCGGCCCCACGGTTTCCTCTCATTCCGTCTGGTGCAGGTGCTGTCAGGCCACGGCTGTTTCGGCACGCACCTGCACCGGATCGGGAGGGAGGAGACTCCGGCGTGCCACGACTGCGGCGCGGCGGAGGACACGGCACAGCACACACTCGAGGTGTGCCCGGCTTGGTCTGAGCCGCGCCGTAGTCTGACTGCGGAGATCGGACAGGACCTCTCACTTCCCAGCGTGGTCAACTCTATGCTGGAGAGTGAGGGGTCCTGGGCTGCGGTCGCCTCCTTTTGCGAGGACGTCATCTCGCAAAAGGAGGCGGCGGAGCGCGCGCGGGAGGACGACCCTCTCGCTGCGCCGCTCCGAAGGCGGAGAAGAGGTCGGAGAAGACGCCGTCTTCTCCCTCCTCTTGGTGGTGATAGGCGGGCGACAGGCGCGGGGGCGCCTCCGCCCGCATTGCACTCTACACCACCTCCGCCGGTCATTCCCGGCCCTCCCTCCTCACGGGGAGGGCGTGCAGGGCCCGCCGTGTAGGCGGGCAGACGTCGGAGAGGGACTGGACGCAAAGGCTGTGCCGATCTCCCAGTCCCCCTCCACTCAGACGATGCGGGAATGCCGCTGGGTTGTTTTAGTGGGTATACCGGGCCTTGGCCCGGGGAGTCCCACATACCCCTCCCATTCCCCCAATGGGAGGGTATGCGTAATGCATTCTTTCCCAGCGCAAACAAAAAAAAAAAAAAAAAAAAAAAAAAAAAAGGTTAGGTTAGGTTAGGTTTTTTTTTTTTTTTTTTTTAAATGAGTCTACTACCGCGGACATGGTGGTCCGCGCCTTTTTTTAATTTGGATTATTGTTTGCTGTTTTTACTTCTTAAAATTACATCGTGCTCTTACATCAGACAGATTAAACTAAGAATTAATTATAATAACTTAGAACTACGTGAGTCCATCACTTTAAACAACATTTTTTTTTTTTTTTTTTTTTTTTTTTTTCATATTTATTTATTTTTATTTTTTTAATTAATTAAGTTTTTAAGAATATAGGATTTACTACTATGGATTTTAATTTAACTACTAATATTACACTTTTTAGGGGACATTTTAACGTTTAGGTATTTGTTAACTGCATGGCAATGTGAGCCGACCGGCACCGACCGACGGCATCCGTTCACAGACATGACCCGCACGCCCGCGCCGCTCAGCTCAACCATTTTTTAGGGAACTCAACGACCGGACGCGCAGCGCCACCATCGGCAGTGCTTTTACGTGAGTATGACAGACTCACTCTGCCATGCAGTTTTACATAATTTACTTTTTAGTTACAGGAAGAATTGATTTCGGTTTTGTATTTCTTTTTTGACGTTGGGTTTTGGGATGGGGACTATGTGGGTCGTCTGACCAGGGACTTCGCTAGCCTGAGCAAGGCTTCTACAACGACTGAGTCTCGATGCTGCATGGCCGTCTTTAAGTTGTACTCGACGACCGTTTTAGTAGGCGCATCCATCGCCCTCTTTGCAAAGCGGCCCGTGGCGTCATCGGCGTCATCGGTGTAGTAGACGCAACTGACTGTATGTCTAGACACCGCCACTACCGCGTGGGAGATGCTGTCGTGGATCTGGAGTCTCCTAGACTTGGTGTTGATGATGATTACGCTGTCGTAGGTCAGGCCCTGGGCCTCGTGGATGGTTAGGGTGCGCGACCCTTCGCCGGACCCATATCCCTGGCTGAGGAGAGAAGCTTTCTCCTCTTGCGTATGAACCAGGAACAGGGTATTCTGGGCTGTGCTCGGTATTTGCGCTCCTGTGTACCCCCTTACGCTCAGCGAGTGAACCCGCGACAGCGACGATTTGGAGGAGTATATACCGGAGTATATCTCGCTCAGTGCATATGCCACATCCATTGGATTACGGTGCGTACAAAGCAGCTCCTGGGTGATACCAGCCACCAGGTTTGGACGGGTATACCTTAGCTCGAAAAGGTTCTCTCTGTCCAAAAATGGTAACTGGTTTATGTCTCCGATGAGGACAACCTCGCTGGCTCCTGACAACTTTACTGCCATGACTATGGCCCCAAAATGGTTCATAAGAGCCTCGTCTACCGTTAGGCGGTAGCATTTCTCTTCTTTCTTGAACCCGTTGACTAAGATTGAGGCCATAGTGCGCACCTTTGTCTTTACTCGGTCTCCTAAGCGGTGCGCAAGCTTTTCTCTGAGGTCTTTGGCAGCTTCGGTCGTCGTGGTGGCTACAACGTCTTTCTCCCCATCGAAGTGTTTTACCACCCAGGTTGTCTTGCCGCAACCTGGAACTCCGTTTACCCACCTGATGTTGGGTACCGTCCAAATTTCCTTCGATGCCATGGTATCCGGGGTCCCCAAAATGGACTGTGCCATTTCAAGGATCCTATCGTCCAGCATGATCTTGGTACACTTGGCGGTAACCACTATCGGGTCGTCATTTGGTGTGCTGAATTTTAGTTTTCCCACGCGCTCCGTTTCCTCCTCGTCCAGGGTCACAAAACCGTTCTTCGCGCTATAGGCTGCCATGTACAACCCCGTCATTTCCCCTTTGATGACTTGGGATGTGACGTTGTCGTACACTGCCGCCTCTGCCTCCTCGAGAAGTACCCCTAGCAGTCCTTCTGTATTCCTTTGGAAGGTCTGCAGGATCTTCCTGCATGTCGTGAGATTGACCTCTCTGGTCGCTCTTACGATCGCTACGTACTCGAGGAAAGCGCTCTTCACGTGGTCTGTGGTGCCCGAGTTCACTGCGAGGACAGGCGGGCTGACTTGCCCTTTGTCGGCTCTCGTTGGTGTAGGCTTAGTTTGTACCGGATTTGTGGGTGTTTTCCTAAAGAACCTCTCCACTGCTGCCTCCTGTTTCTGTGTTGGTGATGCGCGGCTGGTGCTTGGGAGCAGTGCGCTGAGAAAAGTGCCGACGGCCTCCAGGCGACTCCTCAACTGGGCCCGGGCGTCGGGACTGGTGGTATCACTCTGCTCCTCTGCAGCTTTTTCGGCGGCTGCTTTCTGCTGGGCCCTCTCTGATCCGCTTAGTTTGGTCGGGTTTGTTGTGGAGCTCGTCGCGCTGGCTGTTGGATCTTTGGGGGCTTTAAGGAAACTTAGAGTTTCCCCTCTGTCCTCATAAACGACTACCTCATGATGTTCTGAGGCTTTTAAGCAGCCGAAGCGGTCAGCGACGTCTCCTCTCTCTCCTCCGACCTCCATCGCGTCAACGCTTATGGTACGGGCTGTAAGCGGCGTGTGTTCTCCGGCTTCCCTGATCCTTTGAAGCAACGAGCTTGCCTGAACGAATGGAGTCTCCTCTCGCCACTCGAGTAGTGCGATCATCTTACCTTTGAATCGCATTAAACGGCATCGGTGAGAGGCTACTTCTACCTGTGGAAGTGCAGCATACTTACTGCCTTTCATGCTCGTTTTAGTGGTGCTTCCGTTGATCAAGGCGGCAAGGCCTGGTGATATTGGAATTCGGGCTGCAGCTCGGCTTGAGCCTATGCAGAAGCTTATGCCTAGCCTTTCTGTTCCTTTGTTCATGAACAAAGCGACGCCTCGCAGTCTGATGCCAGGGGCGCCGTCTCCTCCGCATGCCAGGAATTCCGTGATGGGCATGGCGCTGAGGGCTGTTTGTAGGCTGGCATCTGCTGCTACCGCTGGTGCTGGATGTTCATTGGTGTTTGAGTGTGTGCCTTGTGTTATGGTGAGTGGTGTGCGTGTTCTATTTTGTGTTGTTGTTGTCGTCTGTGTTATGGTGGTCGTCTGTGTTGTGGTTGTCGTCTGTGTTGTTGTTGTCTGTATTATTGTTGTTGTGGTTATTGTTGTGGTCAGGACTGTTTGCCTAGGTGGTAGTCGGCTTCGACTTTGTGAGGTTGTGTCCGTTTTGTTAGCCTCCGCTGCGACTTTGGCGACTTTGCTCGCGAATGCCAAGAACGGTTTTCTGGTAGCCGGTCTCCCTATGATGGTGTGGAGTGTGGACTGGCTCAGCTGGGTTTCGATGTTGATTTCCAGCTCCATTCGGTCATGACAGAATCTAGGGCATTCAAAGAGTAGATGCCATACTGTTTCATCGCAGCTGGGGTCACAGACACACGAGGGACTGTCTTTGAGGTGAAAGCGGTGGAGATACGCTGAGAACCCCCCGTGTCCCGTTAGGACTTGTACATGGACCGGTGTGAGAACGGCGTCTCTGAGTGTCCTTTTCGCCGCTAAGACGTCTGGGAAGAACACTTTCGTGACCGATCCTGTACTCGAGGATTCGTAGCGCGTCTGCCACTTCCTTACAGTCTCCTCCCGTATTTTCCTTCTCACGAACGATACGGGGACCTTGTTGTAGTCTGCTGTCTCTTTTGTTAGGGCTGCCTCCTTGGCCAGCTCGTCCGCTCTCTCGTTTCCGGCGGTTCCCACGTGAGCCCTTAGCCAAAAGAACCTCACTTCTCGGCCCTCCTCTCTGATCTCGTGGACGCGTCTCTTGATTTGCAATGCCAGGTGGTGAGTGACAGACGGACTCCTCAGCAGGTCGAGTGACGATCTTGAGTCACTCAAGATGCTTACGGAGGCCGCGCTGGAATCTCTTGCCACACTGACCGCTCTGAAGAGAGCGTACATTTCAGATTGGAAGACCGTGTTGTGGGGCTCCAGGCCAAAAGTGCCGGACTTGGTCTCCTTTCCGTTTTCCCACCAAGTTAGGGCAGCTCCGACTTTCCCCTCTATCTTGCTGCCGTCGGTGTATATTTGGGGGCCGATTACTTGATGGGTTTCCGGAGTCTCGGGAGTCAAGTCCTCTAGGCGTGCAAACTCTGTTGTTATGAGTAGCGCTGGGTGGGGGTTTTGGGAGTGGTGCACGTTGCGCTCCAACTCGCGGCCCGGCGGTATATGTTCCTGTGAATGTCCTTTTTTGATCTGGAAAAGGGTTGCGGCCTCGATTACCCGGAGATCTAGTGGGAGTTGGCCTGACAGGATTAGTGCCGATGTCAGAGACACCGTTCGGTACGCTTTGCAGATCTTCTGCGCAAAGCCTCTCTGCAGCGAGTCAAACTGATTCCTTGTCATCAGTTTCTCGGCTGCGGGGGCCCACGCGCTTGCTGCGTACATCACGATAGGCTCTATCACCGACACGTATATCGTCCTTATTATGTCTCTGTTGAGACCCCATGTCACCTTTGCCGCGCATGCAAGCTGCTTGTAGATGTCTGTGGCCCTTTTACAGGTCGCAGACACGTGCGCGTTGAAGGTGAGTTTGGAGTCTATTGTGAGACCCAGCAGCTTGACCTCTTTGACTAGGTTCAGCTGGGTGCCCGACATGTGTAGTACCGGATCTTCGTACTTTAGCTTTCTCGTTAACACCATCGCATTGGTCTTGTGCGCGGCGAAACGTAGCTTATTTTGGACGCCCCATTCCGATACTTTTTCTAACGTGTCGTTTGCTGTTTGCTGCAGGGGACCGGTTGAAAAGTCCGAAAAGACAAGGACAACATCGTCCGCGAAGGCTTGGCAGTATACTCCCATACTAGCCATTTTGTGTAGGAGTGAGTCTAGGATAAGGTTCCAAAACGTCGGTCCGGCGATTGAGCCCTGGACGCATCCTTTCGTGGTACCCTTCTCACTAGTCGCTCTGGCGTAGTTGACCCTGATGTTCCGGTCTTCCAGGTACGAGGCGACGAGAGCGTAGATGTTTTTAGGACAGTTCTTGACTACCATCTGTCTTTTGAGTGCCGGCCACCACGCGTTATCGAAGGCCCCCTCTATGTCCAATGATATCAAAAGCACGATCTTTTTGGCTTTGATTTCGGCACGCAAGTGTCCCATTAGAGCATAGAGGGCGTCCTCGGTGCCGCGCTGCAGCATGAAACCGTATTGGTTTGTGTTGAGTGTTGGAAGGAAGTGCCACTGGAGTCTGCCTACTAGGAGCTTCTCGACGATTTTTCCTAGGACCGAGAGCAGACCTATTGGTCTGTAGGACTTTGGGTTGGTATAGTCGTCCTTTCCTGGCTTGCGGAGTATGCACACGTGGGCGACCTTCCACTGCTTTGGGAAATGTGAAAGCGACAGGCATCTGTTGGCTATCGCTAGGAACACCTCCCTGTCGCAGTTTATTGCCGCTGTGCAAATGTCTGCTGTTAATCCATCGGGACCGGGAGCTTTTTTCGGGTTTTGGTTTTGGAGAACCATTTCCAGCTCCGCAGTTGTGAAGGGTGGATCGTCGGCAGATAGACCTTGGGGATTCTTTACCTCCGCTAGCCTCCTCAGTGCTGTGTGGTATGGCTGTTCGGCATCCGTTGAGTCATCAGGGTAGAAGGTTTTTGCCAGAAGATCCGCGGATTGCTCTGGACTGAGCGTCTCGCCTGCGATGTTTCTCAGAAGCGCATCGTCCTGTCTTCTGGCTGTCTTCCTTAGTACCCTGTAGATGCCGTCCCACATACTTTCTCGATCCTGCTTCGAGCAGAACTCCTTCCAGTTTGTTGTGGCTGCTTCCGTCGCAGCTGTGGTATACGTATTCTTAGCCAGTACGTATTCTTGGATGGTGAATTGTCTCCGGCTTGCGGCTGCGTTCCGGATCCTTCTCTTCTTCGTCCTCGCGTCCTTTTGGAGACGATCTAGAGAAGGGTTCCACCATGGGGGCTTTGCGTTGTGTTTAGGCAACCCCAGTTTTGGGATCGCTTCCTCACATGAGCGGTGGATGTTGTCTACATATGTTGTGATGAGTGACTCCAGATCCCCCGGGTTCGAGACGGCCGATACTCTGACTGGTGTTATGTCGTCGTCCGCCAGGCCGGTCTTGAAGTGCGTGCTGAAGTCTGACCACTTTGCCTTCTTGGTGTTGTAGATGCGCGTCGAGATTGGCCTTAAGGGTTCCAGGGCCTTTTCTAAACGCATCGAGAAGGTTATTGCATTGTGGTCCGAAGTTATCAGACTCCTTTCAACCCGCCACTCTTCGACCTTGCCTAGCAGCGACAGGCTAATTACCGTCACGTCGACGTGACTTGTGCACCATCTGTCGCCTCTATAGGTCTCGAACGTAGGTGTTTGGCCCGTGTTTAGGATCTGGAGATCCCGCTCATTGAGAAATGAGTTATACGCCGCCCCGCGATGGTTTTCGGAGACGCTTCCCCACCACTGGCTCCAGGCGTTTATGTCTCCTCCCACTATGATGTTGTTTGTGTGTAGTTTTTGTAGTGTGGTGTGTGTTTCCAAAAGGTAGGGTTCGATTTCTTGGTCACCTTCAAAATAGACCGATAGCACCCCAAAGGTGAGCTGGCCCGCCTTCAGCAAGACCGCGGAGATGTTCTCGGTAACAAGCTGGGGGTCGTGGATGACCTCCAGGTTGTTACCGAAGACAACGATCGCTGCCTTAACTGGTTTTTGACGGTTGAGGCTGCACTGGATGACTTGTGTGCCAGGGCTTTGTTTCATCACACCTGTTCTTCCTACATAGGGCTCTTGAACAAGTGCTACAGAAACTCCCTTTGTCTGAGCCGCCATGTTGAGTTCTTCCGTGGCCAGCTTGGAGCGCTGAAGATTAACTTGGATGAAATGTAATCTTGAGTTCGGTCTTATTGTGTTTTGAAGGGTGACTGGTTGACTTGTGTTATCTTGGTCGCCCTTAGCAATAGGAAACGCGCGACCTCGCTATACCATCCCATTTTTGCCGTTCCGGGCAGTCTTCGCTGAACGCTGTATGTGCCAGGTCGGTGTCCATCCTGTGTGCCAACTTGCAGTTGATGCAAGTGGGCATCCCGCCGTCAGCTCGAGTGAGGCAGTCCCCACTGCCATGCGCACCGCTGCAGTAGCTGCATGCTTCTTTGCCGGCCTTGCATAAGGTTCTGTTATGACCGTATGCAAGGCATTTTGAGCACTGTACCAGCGGGGACTGGTCCTCGATCGAGCAGCGCCTGATGCCCACGTGCACCTTCTGCACCTGCGTATAGCACTTCCAGAGCTCCGGGGAGAGTTCCAGAACAGGGTGGCACTCATGGGGGTTTCTCGCGCGCTTCCTGTAACGCACTCTTATGGTGTGTCCATCCACAGCGACGTCCTTCAGAAGGTGTTTGTTCTGAGCCTGCAGAAGTTCGACTATCTCCTCGTCGCTGTAGCTGGACAGCACTCCCTTGATGCACACTAAGGGATTTTGTGGTTTCGGCTCCTGGACCTTCAGCCCCGCGTTTGACTTGAACTGATCTCTGATCATGTTCAAATCTGACTTGCTGGCGCACCTCAGTACCACTTTCTGGTTCCGTGCCTTCCGGACTGTGTCAACGCGGGCTCCACTAGTCTTAAGGTCCAGGGCAGTTCTGATCCTCTCGATTACGTTGTCCCCAGTGTGCCGGGGGTCCGTTGACGAGACGATCAAAGTATGGTTGGGTTGGGTAGGTGGTTTCGGGGGCTTTGGAGTGCTGGCGACCTGGGCAAAGGTTTTCGGGCTCTGTTGTTGTTGTAAGAGCGGTTTGTCCGCTTTGCCTAATTCCGCTACCCCTTTTTCAATATTTAGGAGGGTCTTTTTTACCTCCGTGACTGCTAGTTCCGCTTCCAGATTCAGCGCCAGAGGCGCCTGGATCGTCGGTTCTTTCTCGCGCAGTTCGCGGAGATCTGCTGAGACCATCTCCAGCCTTTCGGTCAGTGGTTGCAGGTGTGGTGTGATGTTGAGTGGTGGTTGTGGTGGTGGGAGGGAGACCATAGGCCTGCTCTCGATGGCCTCCAATTGTGCACGCAGCTTCCCCATCTCCTCTTCGAAAAGTGCGGCAGTCAGTAAGCCCGTCTCTGTCTCTGGGCTACTAAAGTTCGGCTGCACGGTCCTAGGCTGGCTTAGGTCTTCCTTGAGCCTTTCCAGAGCCTTTCGGAGCACGTCCAGCTGGTTTGCAATGCTGGTCACGTTTGTTTCGAGACGTGAAAGGCCGGTCCCCGTTGAATCCGACTTAGGATCCCCCGGAGCTCTTGCACTTTCTTGTCTCGTCTTCTCGTGCTCCTTCTGGTTCTGGAGACTCGCAGATGTTAGTTCCTTCTTTACCTCCTTGATGCCGTTGAAAGCTTCAAGGGTCTCGTGACCCAGCCATTCCCGGATCCCTTTTGCCTCTTTTCTGGTTTCAGAGACGTCGGTCTTCAAGAGGGAGAGCTCGACCTTCATCGTCATTAATTCGCGAGTATGAGCTCTCTCGACCCGCACAAGCTCTTGTGCGTGTCGAGAGCGCTCCTTCTCGAGGTTGAATTTGTGACGTGCTCTCGAGTCAGCGAGTGACAGGGCTATCTCGTAGAGGCCCTGAAGGCATTCATGGGCTGTGGCCTTGCACTCCCTCTTCATATTGCCTGCTGCTTCCAAGGCGTCCTTCCCTTTTTGGAGGAGATCGTTGGCCTCACGCGTGGCGAGATCCATCTCCACCCCTGTACCTCTTCTCGGCGTTCGGTAGAGGAGGCTCGGTCGCCCACTGGTGGGGGCTTGGCTCACTGAGGAGGCCACCGAGCTTTCCTCGTCCGAGATGATCTGGCGGGGGGGGGAGATACCACACTGTTCCCAGTTTATGATTATTTCTGCGACCCTACGATCTTCGGAGTTTGTCTCGGACATTGCTGGTACTGGTGGTGTCCTGTTGGTTATGTCCGGTTCCGACGAAGCCTTTGACACTTGGGGCGTATGCATCGGACGCGCCGACTGTTCCGAGACAACTGACTTGGCCGTATTTTTGAGTACTTTCTCCCTAAGGGATTTAGGGGCTTTTGCGGCTTCCGTGGTCAGTTTTCGGGAGGTGGTGGACTGCTTGGAAGACATGTTGTTGTAAGAGTTATTTGGAAAAGGGGGTTATAAAGTTGGTTAGTACGGTTACAAAAATGGGTAAAAAGAAAAGCAAAATACAAAATAAAAACGGCTGTGCTGTACTTAAGTTAGTTACAATATACGAAAAATTCCTAAAGATGACTTCTTTGTTTTGGTAATCTATGGTTGTTAATATTATAATTTTTTTTTTTTTTTTTTATTATTATTATTATTTTTTTTTTTTTTTTTTTTTTTTTTTTTTTTTTTTTTTTTTTTTTTTATACAAATTTGATGGACTCACGGATACTTCCGCTGGTGTTCTGCGTCTGGTGTCCGATGAGGAGCCCGATGCTATCAGAGCTCGATGTTGTGAGCTCTGTGTGCGCTCTGATGGTGGTTCCCAGTGGAATCCTACGGTGCCACCGGATTAATGCTCTTGTGTGGTGCCGAATTTTTCGATTCGGGTGGGGCCAGATGAAAGAACTCTTCAAGCCCTTTCAAACGAGCCCAAACTCGGCCCTCTAGCTCCAACAGGAAAGAAGTTAGACCGCGGGGGGGTGAGGTAGCCCTGAGGGGGGAGGGGGGAGGGGAGGGGGGGTTTCGTGGGGAGGCCGATGGGGGGGGGCTCGGGGGGGGGGAGTCGGGGGGGGTCAAGCGTAGGTGGGGTCGAGGGGGAGGGGGGGTCGTGGGGAGGCCGATGGGGGGGGGCTCGGGGGGGGAGTCGGGGGGGGTCAAGCGTAGGTGGGGTCGAGGGGGAGGGGGGTCGTGGGGGGGTTAGTGTTTGAGGGGGGATTTATACACGGGTGGGGGGGATGGGGAGGGTTTGAGGGGAGTGCGGGGGGTGTAGGGGTGATGGAACCCCTGTCGGTTGGGGTAAGATCTCGAAGTCCCAAGTAGGATGAGCCCAAGCTCGAGGGGGCTACGACAAGGGGTTCAGGAGTTCCCTCGGGGCTTACCTTGATGTGATTTGCGGAGTCGTCACGCTGATGGCTGGTCTGCAGAGAGATTCCTCGGCCGGCTTCGGAGTCTTCAGTACTGGCAGGTATGACTGGCTTTTACGTCGCGCCTCGTGTCGGAAAAAACACGTGGTGAAAAGTGAGGTTGTTTTTAACACAAAACCACGTGTTTTTGGTGTTTTTTGCGCCTCAATAACTCCCAAGTCCCTGCTCCGATTTTGATGATCCTGATGTTGATGGATTTGCCCTTGCCGCGTCTTCCAGGAATATTGTTTGCAAAACGATTCCTATTACCTTTCCCGCGTTATTCCTCTCTGAAGTTCTGAAGGTCCTGCTCCGCAACCCAAGGTGGTAGACACTTGCCCACACGTTTCCCGGTGAATCAACACTGCACAATTCCACTAGTAAACTTTTGGCGCACTTAACTCAACGCGTGTAATTTTAGCGAATTTTTAACGCGGAGCTGATGTTGATGTGACGACTTTAGATCGGTTACTGGGTTAGGTTAGGTTAGGTTAGGTTAGGTTAGGTTTTCAGCGGCGTGCGCTCTGGCTGGCACCCCTCCCTGGGAGTTGGAGGCGTGGGTGCTCGCCAGAGTGTACGAATGGACGGCGCGGCGGAAAGCCCTCGGGGAGCGCCCCGTCGCGGAAGAGCGGGAGGCCGTGCGGCGGGAGGCGAGGGACGCCATCATCGTCCATTGGACGCAGGACCTCGCCTCCGCCACTTTTGGCCGCCGAACCCTGGACGCGCTCGGCCCAGTCCTGCGGGACTGGCTCGAGCGGCCCCACGGTTTCCTCTCATTCCGTCTGGTGCAGGTGCTGTCAGGCCACGGCTGTTTCGGCACGCACCTGCACCGGATCGGGAGGGAGGAGACTCCGACGTGCCACGACTGCGGCGCGGCGGAGGACACGGCACAGCACACGCTCGAGGTGTGCCCGGCTTGGTCTGAGCCGCGCCGTAGTCTGACTGCGGAGATCGGACAGGACCTCTCACTTCCCAGCGTGGTCAACTCTATGCTGGAGAGTGAGGGGTCCTGGGCAGCGGTCGCTTCCTTTTGCGAGGACGTCATCTCGCAAAAGGAGGCGGCGGAGCGCGCGCGTGAGGACGACCCTCTCGCAGCGCCGCTCCGAAGGCGGAGAAGAGGTCGGAGAAGACGCCGTCTTCTCCCTCCTCGTGGTGGTGATAGGCGGGCGACAGGCGCGGGGGCGCCTCCGCCCGCATTGCACTCTACACCACCTCCGCCGGTCATTCCCGGCCCTCCCCCCTCACGGGGAGCGCGTGTAGGGCCCGCCGTGTAGGCGGGCGTACGTCGGAGAGGGACTGGACGTAAAGGCTATGCCGATCTCCCAGTCCCCCTCCACTCAGACGATGCGGGAATGCCGCTGGGTTGTTTTAGTGGGTATACCGGGCCTTGGCCCGGGGAGTCCCACATACCCCTCCCATTCCCCCAATGGGAGGGTATGCGTAATGCATTTTTTCCCAGCGCAAACAAACAAAAAAAAAAAAAAAAAAAAAAAAAGGTTAGGTTAGGTTGGGGGACCCCCCACAGAGCTTGCGTCCACGTCGCGTCCCCTGGAAACGACCCAGTTCTGTCACCGTAACGGAGTGGCAGACTGGGATCGGCCAAAGTGCTCTGTGCTTCGTAGCTATCATTTTATTCTTGCCTTGTGTTTAGCTGCGACCTTGCGGAATGTCGAAACCCTCGCGGGACGCCTTCGGGCGTTTCCTCCCAAAAGGCCCTTCTCAGGGCCAACCAAAAGGCCCTTCTCAGGGCCAACCAAAAGGCCCTTCTCAGGGCCAACCAAAAGGCCCTACTCAGGGCCAACCCAAAGGCCCTTCTCAGGGCCAACCCAAAGGCCCTTTTCAGGGCCACTCCGACGCTTCGGCGTCAGAGGCAAGCCGCGCGCCGTCTGCGGCAAGCTTCCATGGAAGAGCGGGCGAGTTGTCGGACTCCGACGACGAGTCCCTTATTAGTCTCGGACGCAGGCGACTCTCAGTCGCGAAAGCGGGCCTTCCTGAAGGATGGGTCCGAGGGTTCCTCGGGCTCAGCCAGGCGGTCAAAGGCCAAAAGGCCCACAGTAGCCGCGGATACCCACGTGGTGGGTCTCGCGGACGCCCAGCGCCAGCTCGACCTGGCTCGGCGTGTGCAGCACCAGCAAGAGCTGGAAGAGCGGGTGGCTGCGAAGGAGCAGCGGGCGCGTGCAGTTCGAGCCAAGTCTGGTTACGGCGCGTCCCGCGTGCTGTACGCGGACCATTCTTTGGCCGAGCTGCAGCAGATGGCGGAGGAGGACGAAGAGGAGATTGCGGAGGTCGCCTCCAAGTCCTCCAATCTAAAGGGCACCTTCCAGAAGGCCCTTAAGTGCCGGGCCGCGAGCATGCGCGGCATCGTAGAGGAGCTCGTCAAGAGAAAGACGAGTGAAGAAACGCGGCAGCTGCAGGCGAGGGTCGATCGCCTGCAATCAGAGGTCAGCCAGCTTCATCAGAAGCTGGCTGATGTCACGGCTCGGCCAATTCAGGCCGAACCGACACCTGCGGCGGAGGCCCCTACCTCCACCAACCTTGAGGATATACTCCGCAAGGTTGTAATGGAGGAGCGGGCCTTCACACGAGCCTGTCTTGCAGGCATCGAGGACCGGCTCTTGCCGGAAAAGCGCCTCCGACCGCCGCTTGCCGCTGACGAGAGGCGAGCCGAGCCGGGTCCGTCCTCGCAAGGGGAGGACGCCCTTCTCCCTTCCACTACCCCGTCCAACACTAGCCCGTCGCAGACGACTGGGAAGGGAAGGAGGAGGGGCAGGGGCAGAAAGGCTGCAACGGGCGTCCCTGCCGCCCCCGCCACCACGCCTCCCAGCCAGTCGCAGGCGACCGGCAGAGGAAAGAGGAAGGGGAAATTGGTTCCCCCAAAGACCGCGGCCGTCGTAGTGACGCTCACCGCGGAGGCCGCGGAGCGAGGGGAGACGTACGCGTCCATATTGGTGCGGGCGCGTGCTAACGCCGATCCCACCCAACTGGGGATCGGCAAAGTCTCCTGCCGGAGGACCCAAACCGGGGCTCGAATCTTCGAGTTCCCTGGGGCGGAGGGCAGTGCCAACGCTGACCTCTTCGCAGCCAAGCTGCAGGAGGTCATCGCGGACGCAGCCAAGGTGGCCCGACCCGTCAAGTCGGCGGCCATCGAGGTGGCCGACCTTGACGACTCGGTCACCAAAGAGGAGGTGGTGGCAGCGGTCGCAGCCATTGGGGGCTGCAGCGTCGCAGCGGTGCAGGGCCGGGACATCAGGCCCGGCCGCGGCGGCATGGGCACTATCCGTCTCGAGTGCCCAGTCGCCGCCGCCAAAGCCGTCCTTGAAAAAGGACGGCTCTTGGTCGGATTCAGCTCGGGTGCAGTCCGAGCACTAGAGAACCAGCCCCTGCGCTGCTTCAGGTGCTGCGGCATAGGGCACACCCGAGCCCTGTGCCCTTCAGCGGTCGATAGGTCACTGACATGCTACCGCTGTGGCAAGGAGGGCCACAAAGCCGCCTCCTGCACGGCCGCCACGCCGCACTGCGCAGTGTGCGCCGCCAGTGGCTGCCCGGCAGGCCACGTGACGAGGGGGAGGATGTGCAATCCTCCCCCTAAGAGGGGCAAAGCGCAGGCGTCGGTCGGGCCTGCTGCTAGCACCGTCGTTCCCGAGGCAGGAACGGCAGTGGCGGCGGAGGAGGAGGGTGCGATGTCGATTGATGGATAGGGTCGATCATCGCATCCTCCAGGCGAACACCAACCTGGCGAGCACCAACCAATTGACTGGCTGCTGCGGGGAGCCCTCCTCCAGGGCACGAGTGTCATCTGCTACGCGGATGACACTCTCCTCACTGCCCGGGGGAGGAACTTCGGGGAGGCGGCCTGTCTGGCATCGGCCGGCGGGTCATTGGTGGCAGGGAGGATCCGCCGCCTGGGGTTGAAGGTGGCGCTGAATAAGACCGAGGCCGTGTTCTTTCACGGGCCTCGGCAGCGCTGCCCTCCTGACGCCCACATTGTCGTGGAGGGCGCCAGGGTAGGCGTCCAGACCCAGATCAAATATCTGGGTCTAGTGCTGGACAGCAGGTGGCGCTTCGGCCCGCATTTCAGCGGGCTGTCGACGCGCCTGCTGAGGGCTGCGGACGCCCTCTCCTGGCTCCTCCCAAACCTGGGAGGGCCCAGTGCGCGATGCCGGCGCTTATATGCCGGCATCTTGCGAAGCATGGCCTTGTACGGGGCCCCCATCTGGGCAGACTCCTTGCATAGGAGGGAGAACGCGACGGCGATGCGCCGGCCCCAAAGGGCCATTGCACTGCGGGTGGCGAGGGCCTACCGCTCGGTGGGCTTTTCGGCGGCGTGCGCTCTGGCTGGCACCCCTCCTTGGGAGCTGGAGGCGTGGGTGCTCGCCAGAGTGTACGAATGGACGGCGCGGCGGAAAGCCCTCGGGGAGCGCCCCGTCGCGGAAGAGCGGGAGATAAATACACCCAAAACCCAAAAAGAAGACGATGTGCCAGTTTTGGCGGAGATTGGAGAGCCGTCTATCGGAAGCGGTAGCGAGAGCCGAGGAGGCATTCTCCAAAAATTTTGGCGGAAACGACCACGCGGGGAGGGTTTAAATCCCTCCTCAAGCGAAGAGGAATTGTCGGCCGCGAAGGTGCCAACGGCACGGAGAGGTGGTCGCGCAGTGGTGAGCGGTTCTTCCGCTCGGCTGCCGCAGCGCGACCAAAGGGGTCGGTTTTTGCGACCCGCTACGCCGATTCCAGGGGTCAGTTCCGATCGACCCCAGGAAGAAGCGATGAGCGACGAGACCACGCTCGCTGACCTCAGCGGAGACTCCGCTGCATCCCCGCTTTTGCTAGGCAGCAATAAAGCGGAAGCTAGCGCTGCAAAGCGGGCGCAGCGGAAGGTGGCTGCAGCTGACGAGGTCGGCGAGATGGCTCGACAAGCTCGAGAGCGGCGGGCTGCTCAGACGGCCTCCGGGGCGGGCGTAACGGCGGCGGCACTCAGTCGCCAGGTTCTGGACGGCGTGGACGTTGTCCTGAAAGTTGCCACGAAATCGGGTAGCTTGAAGGGCACGTTCACGCGCGCCCTCACAGAGGCGGCTGAGGGAATAAAGGAGGCGGTTGAGGTCCTCCTTGAACGTACAAGCTCAGAAGAGACGGCGAAGCTGTGGGAGGAGAACGGCCGTCTCCGGGCTGAGCTGGAGGACCTCAAAAGGGAGTTTGCCGCACAGAGGGTAGCTCCCGGCTCCCCGGTGGTTGCGGCCTCGCCGTTGGCCCCTGCCCCTGCCCCTGCAACTGCGCCCGATGCGGACACGGAGAAGATCGTCCGCATCTGCATGCAGCAGTGTGGGGGCATGATGAATGCCCGCCTAGAGGCCTTGGAGTCAAGGCTCCTCCCGGCGCAGAACCTCCGACCACCGCTAGCGGCGGACAAAAGGAGAATGGAAGAGGCCGCAAAGATGGAGACGGCTAGAGCTGGAAAGGGAGTTAAAAAGCCTGCGGAGGGGCCCAAGAAGCCCGCGGAGGGTGCGTCAGCACCCCCTTCCAGCTCAAATGCGACCCCGGCGACCGCGTCCGACCCCACTACAGAGGCTTGGACGACGGTCACCAAAAAGGGCCGCAAGAAGAAGGCGGCGCCGCTGGCACCCGCTCAGCCCAAGCCAGCGCCAAAGAAGAAGCGGAGGTCCCGAAAGGGTAGGGCCCTACGCTCCGCGGCTGTGGTAATTACACTGCAGCCCGGAGCCGTCGAAAGGGGCCTTACTTACAAGGAGGTCCTACGAGGTCGGGAAGCGAGAAGGCGGACATCTTGGCCGCCAAACTGAGAGAGGTCCTCAACGAGGAGGACGTACGAGTGTCTAGGCCCGTGAAGACCGCTGAACTGCGCGTCGATGGCCTGGACGACTCGACGACCCCGGAGGAGGTCGTGGCGGCCGTCGCCCGAAGTAGCGGGTGTCCGCCGGGTGACGTGCGGGTGGGCGAGATCCGCGCCGACGCTGCAGGGCTCGGCACCATTTGGGTGAAGTGCCCGGTAGCGGCGGCGAAGAAGATCGCCGACAGCGGACGGCTTTTGGTGGGGTGGGTTGCAGCACGGGTGAAGCTGCTGCAACCCAGGGCTATGCGGTGCTACCGATGCCTTGACGTTGGGCACGTCAGGGCACGGTGCACCGCCGCAATCGACCGCAGCGAGCTATGCTATCGCTGCGGTAAGCCCGGCCACAAGGCGGCTCAGTGCTCCGCGACGCCGAACTGCAGCCTCTGCGCGGATACAGGGAGGCCCGCGGAGCACAATGTGGGCGTAAAGGCCTGTGGCGCACCCGCCCCCAAGAAGGGCAGGAAAAAGAAGGGGGCAACCCAGGCTGCCGGGGGCTCTTTACACCCCCCTCAGCCTGGTTGCTCACCGGCCGACTCCCGGCCTAGGACTGGTGCCGAGGGAATGGATTGTGGATAATGCCACAATTCCGTTTCCTCCAGGGCAATCTCAACCACTCTGCCAGGGCTCAGGACCTTGTACTCCAGAGCATGGCAGAGTGGTCGATCTATGTGGCTGTGGTCGCCGAGCCGTACTACGTCCCCCCCCGGGATGACTGGGTGGGTGACCTGGACGACTCGGTGGCCATCATTGGCGGGGCTCTTGCTGACCCGTCCCGAGGTCACGGCTGGGTGGCCACCCTCGCGGACGGCATGGTTACTGTTGGGGCATATTTCTCGCCCAACAAGAGCCTCGCCGACTTCGAGAGCTTCCTTGTCGAGTTGGGTGCCGTCGTGAACCGGTACCACCCTCGCCCGGTGCTGTTGCTCGGGGATCTCAACGCCAAGTCTGCGGCGTGGGGATCCCCTGTCACCGATGCCAAGGGTGAGGCGTTGGAGGAGTGGGCGGTCACGGCCGGCTTGACCGTCCTTAATCGGGGTTCGGTGTACACGTGCGTGCGGCAGCGGGGCGGTTCTATAGTGGACGTCTCGTTCGCTAGCCCCGCTGTCGCGAGCCGTGTCCGCGACTGGCGTGTCGCCGTGGAGGTGGAGACGTTATCGGATCACCGATACATCCGTTTCGACGTCTCCCCTCAGACCGCGGGCGGCCGCAGCTCATCGGCCCCGCGAACGGACGGTCCGCGCTGGGCGCGCAAACGCCTCGACAGGGCTACAGCTACTCGAGGAGGCCGCTATTTTCCAGGCCTGGATCCGGGAGTCGGCAACGATCGGACCCGTCGACGTCGAAGAGGAGGACTACTAAGAGGAGACTCTACACAGCGTGCCTGGAGCAGGGCCAGTTTCCCGTTCAGTGGAAAACTGGACGTCTGGTCCTGCTCAGGAAGGTGGGGCGCCCTGCGGACTCGCCGTCCGCGTACCGGCCCATAGTGCTGCTGGACGAGGTGGGAAAGCTGTTCGAGCGGATAATCGCAGCCCGCCTCGTCAGCCACTTGTTCGGAGAGGGGCCGGACCTGGCCGAATGCCAGTTCGGGTTTCGGCGCGGGCGCTCCACTATCACGGCGATATCGCGTGTGAGAGTCCTGGCGGAAGAAGCGGTGTCCCGGGGCGGGGTGATGTTGGCGGTGTCCTTGGACATCTCCAACGCCTTCAACACCCTGCCCTGGAGTTGTATTCGGGAGGCACTACGCTATCATCGAGTGCCTCCCTACCTCCGCCGCGTCATTGGGGCTTATTTGGCGGAGAGGTGTGTCACCTATCTGGGACGTGATGGCATACACCAGCACCCCATGTCGTGCGGTGTTCCGCAGGGTTCGGTCTTGGGCCCGCCCCTGTGGAACATCGGGTACGACTGGGTGCTGAGAGGCGAGCTCCAGCCGGGAGTGGACCTGACGTGTTACGCTGACGACACGCTGGTCACTGCCCGGGGGAGCTCGTACAGGGAGGCAGCGTTGCTGGCGACGGCCGCGGTCTCACAGGTGGTGAGCCGCATACGGCGCCTTGGCCTGGAGGTGGCCCTCAACAAGTCGGAGGCCATAGTTTTTCATGGCCCCCGGCGGGCGCCGCCGGCGGGATCACACATCGTGGTCGGTGGGGCCCGTATCGCTGTCGAGTCCACCATGAAATACCTGGGATTGGTGCTCGACAGCCGGTGGGATTTCGGACCCCACTTCCGACGGCTGGCGCCCAAGTTGATGGGCGCGGCTGGGGCGCTGTCAACGCTGCTTCCCAATCTGGGGGACCCGAGCACCGTCTGTAGGCGGTTGTACGTGGGGATCGTGCGATCGATGGCCCTGTATGGGGCCCCGATCTGGGCGGCCGACCTGACGGCCGGCACCATCTCTGTTCTGCGGAAGCCGCAGAGGGTGATGGCCGTCAGAGTCATCAGGGGTTATCGCACGATCTCCTACGAGGCGGCTTGCGCACTGGCCGGATCTCCGCCCTGGGACCTGGAGGCAAAAGTCCTCGCGTCAATGCATCGGTGGCGCGAGGACGCGCGGGCTCGCGGGGAGCGACTGACGCAGCGACATTTTGAGCTGCGTCGGTCGCAGCTGTGCGAGGTCCTGGTGGCGGAATGGCGGAACAGGCTTTCACGCCCTACCGCCGGCCTCGTCACTATCGAGGCCATCCGGCCAGTGCTCGACCTGTGGCTCGGGAGAAGGCACGGCTCCCTGTCGTTTCGTGCGACACAGGTCCTCACGGGGCATGGCTGCTTCGGGAGATTCCTGTGTCGCATAGGCAGGGAGCCGGACGCTCGGTGTCACCACTGCGTCGACTGTCGGGAGGACACGGCGCGGCATACGCTGGCAGAGTGTGCCGCTTGGGAGGAGCCGCGCCGTGCCCTCGTCTCTGTGGTAGGCAGTGACCTCTCGCTGCCGGCTGTAGTACGTTCTATGGTCGGCGGTGAGGAGTCATGGGACGCGGTGGTCTCCTTCTGCGAAACTGTCATCGCGCAGAAGGAGGCTGCGGAAAGGGAGAGGGAGATGTCGAGTGCTCTCCCGGCCCGCAGCAGGCGCACCGGGCGTCGGAGGAGGGCATACGCTGCCCTCCTTCTGCCCCCCTAACTGGGTCCAGGGGCGGCGGACTTGGGGATGTCCGTTGCCCCCCCAGTCATCCGGACCCGAGGTGGCGGCGCGTGGTGTTCCCGTGCGCCCCTCTGACGTCGCGGGGGGAGTTAAACACCTCACTCCCCCCGCGTACGAGATGTGGCCCGCAGAGGCGGGCCGGCACCAGCCGGGGATTACGGAAGTCGCCTATGTTCCCGCGATCCCCGGCGTAGGTGGAAGATGGAACACCGGGGTGGTTTTAGTCAGTAAGAGTCTGACAGACCACTCCGCCCGCCCCAGGGCGGAGGACATCCATGAGGATTTCCCCCCGTAAAAAAAAAAAAAAAAAAAAAAAAAAGGCTCTTGGCAATTACGCCATTGGCCATGACGATTATCGGCACAATGACTGCTGTGTTCACATCCCACATGTCGACAACCTCGCGAGCCAAGTCAAGATACTTTGTTTGTTTATCTTTCTCAGACTTCACGAGGTTCTCGTCATGAGGGGCTGCTATATCAACAATCATTGCGCGACGCTCTAGTCGGTCTATCACCACTATGTCAGGCTTATAAGCCACAATAGTCCTGTCAGTGATGATAGACCGATCCCAATACAATGTGCAATTGCCATTTTCGAGAACTGGGTCGGGCACATACCTATAGTACGATACTTCCGATTCCACAAGATTGTATTGAAGAGCAAGTTGCTGATGGATAATCCTGGCTACAAGGTTGTGCCTGTGCAAATAGTCTCCGTTAGCCAGACTAGAACAACCGGAAATAATGTGGCGGATGGATTCCCCGGGCCGGTGACATGCCCGACATATGTCAACCGTACCGTCCTTCACAATGTATTTCCGGTAGTTGTTCGTCATCATAACTTCGTCCATAATCGCACAGACAAAACCTTCGGTTTCCCCGAAGAGGTCAACAAAACGCAGCCAGGCTAACGGACGCTAAAAAGTCTACATCAGGCCCATGTAGGACCCGATAAAAACGTCCGTGAAGCTCCTTGCTCTGCCATACCTCCCTGCGGTCATTAGTATCTAATACCACAGGTTTGCGCCAGTTCTCGTTAGCCAAGGAGAGCGCGGTAAGGCCTTTGTCCACCGCTACCACATCCTGATGCATACCCACGTCGGCCTCTAGGAAATAATCCCTAAGGCTGCATATCTCGCGGCTGTGCAGGGTCTTAGCATTTAAGAAGCCACGACCCCCGCACTTCCGCGGGATATACAGCCTCATCACCGATGACCGTGGGTGATGCATCCGATTTGCGGTAAGCAATGAGCGAACCCTCCTATCCAGGGCGTCAAGTTCCGTCTGAGTCCATTTGAGTATGCCGAAAGAGTACATCAAAACCAGCATGACCCAACCGTTGAAGGCGCGCACCTTGTTTCCGCCTGATAAAAGACTGTTAAGTACTTTGTTCAGGCGGCCAAAGAAGCGCTCCTTCAACGATTGTTTCATATCAGCAGCATTGATGCCTAACGCTTCCGACATACCCAAATACTTGTAGGTTTCGGTTGAGGAGAGGGACCTAAGGTGTATGGAATCCGAGAGTTGGGTTCCCACGGATTCCATAATCTCCCCTCGCTGTACATGCATGACCGCACATTTGTCCATACCAAATTCCATCCTGATGGCGCTACTGAAGGTTTCTGTTACCTTCAGTAGCTTCATCAGTTGCAAATTGTTAGGAGCAAAGAGTTTTAAGTCATCCATGTAAAGGAGGTGCGATATGACCTGATCACCTCTTCTCAACCGGTAGCCTTGGCCCGAACCCTCCAGCAGTATACTGAGAGGGTTGAGGGCCAGACAAAACCACAGTGAACTCAGACTGTCGCCCTGAAATATACCACGCTCTATCCTTATCGGTTCGCTGTTCGCCTGAATTTGTCGACATCCTGGATAGCGAAGAACCGTCCTCCACTGCCCCATACATGACATCAGGAAGGTGCGCAGAACTGCATCAACTTTATACAGCTCCAGCACCCTCATGAGCCATGTATGTGGCACTGAGTCATAGGCCTTCTTATAATCTATCCAACATGTCGACAGATCCTTTCTAGAACGACGTACCTGTTGGCTAATGGCAACATCGATGAGGAGCAGCTCCTTAGTACCGCGGGACCCGTTCCTACATCCATTCTGAGAGGCAGACATTATTGAATTACTGTCAATATGATCGTTAATCTTGGCTCTCAAAATGGACGTAAGAACTTTATAGACCGTTGGTAAACACGTAATCGGTTTATAATTTTTAGGCTCCGCGGTACTACCTGATTTATGGAGCAGGTGGGTTATTCCTGTAGTTAGGAACTGAGGCAGCGACCCGGACTCTAAGGCAGACTGGAATACAGATGCCAAGCGAGCGTGCGATCTTTTGAACCATTTAATCCAGAAATTGTGCAGCCCGTCCGGCCCTGGAGATTTCCAGTTAGGTAACGGACGGACTGCACGAGCTATATCTTGGGGGCTGATGGTAATTGCCCCCATTTGTGATATCGGATCGCACGCACGCTCGACCTCCCGAGTCCAATCACCCTCAGTATGACTGACAGGCACCGACCAGATACTGCGCCAGAATGAACACATGGCGTCATCATCCGGTAGGCGCGTATCAGTCACACCTTGGTCCGGTCGCTCCCAAGCCCTATAAACCCACCTCTCATTGCTTTGGAATGTGCGATTCTGAGTGTATCGCTCCACGCGCCGCTTGTACCGACGTATACGGTTTGCCCATGCATAGGTTTTCTGCTTCAGGAAGTCGATACGCTCTGTGACGCGGGTAAGATAATCCCGAGGATTAATATCAGTCCCCGAGAATGCCCGCCTCACAAAGCTCATCACTCTACGGCGAGTGTTGCCCTCCCTGAAGCAGATTAGTTTGCCGATGAGCGCTCTAGCCTCACCGATACGACGCTCGATCCTGCACTGCCAAGCTGGTATAGCTGGTCGTGTAGGTCTGTCAGTGTTAGGAAATCTGACATGAGCTACACGACATGCCGCTGCAGCCGCACAGTACAAGATCGAGTGGGTATCGGCGAGATCTTCGCTGCTATCAAAACAACTTGCTAGCAGCGAATCTAGAGCACACACCAGCGCCCTATTTTTCTTATGCATGGGCAAACGAGGTAGCCGAGGCCTAAGCTCAGGCGGTGTGAAGCGATACTCCCGGAAAGCATCCTCCAAAGCGCTCCTCAATCGCTCATTGCATTGGGTACTCACGGATATAGCCCCGTCATCGTCTTCTTCATCAACGCAGTCGGGTCGCGGTGAAACACTTGGTTGTATTTGCACCGCGACCAGTGGTGAAGCAGGTAAGACGCGGCTGCTCCGTGACTCCAGACGCAGTCTATCAAGTACGGCGTCATCCAACATACGGTTACGCTGGATGACCCGCACCTGATCCGAGTATTATTATTATTATTATAATGGTACAACTCTAGAACATCCGGTACTTTAGCTTTAGGGACAACCATTTGCAAATGACAGCTGTCTCCCCGAGCATTTTCCCATTTACGGCACAGGACTCCATCCTGAATCACTAAGCTGTCCCATTGGGCCCAATAGCTTTTTGTGATCGAACTCATCGCTGAGACGTCGCTCCACGTTGGCTTAGGAGCACTGGCCTTCATCCATTCCAGAATCGGCTTAACCTGTCCGGCCCCGGCGACACACCGGTGTGTCGCGAATTAATCGTGAATTTAATGTTTATTTACATATACATAAGATTTACTTTATATTAGTGTCCAAATCTTCCTGCTGTGCAAGTTGTAGGCTTTCCTTCCACTCGTTGCTGAGATCTGTCTTGAACATTCTCACAGGTACGACTTCTTTACCCTCTTGCCTACTACAATGCTTGCAGTCTTCAGGGCAAGGTCTTCTTGACAATGCATCTGCGTTGCCATGAGTTCTTCCGCTACGATGTTCAATCTCAAAGTCGTGTTCCTGCAGTAGTTCAATCCATCTCGCAACTTATCCCTCTGGATTTTTAAACTGCAATAGCCATTTAAGTGCAGCATGGTCAGTTCGTATGTGGAATTTCCGCCCCAGCAAATATTTGCTAAAATGCTGCAATGACTTTATTACAGCAAGCAATTCTCGTCTTGTAACACAATAATTCCTTTCAGGTTTCGACAATGACTTGCTGAAGTACGCTATCACAACTTCTTGATCGCCATTCCGTTGAGATAATACACCGCCAAGTCCTATGTCACTTGCGTCTGTGTCAACTATAAATTCCTTGGCCGTATCAGGATACCCCAAAATAGGTGTTTTGCACAGATTGTCTTTTAGCTCCTGGAACGCGTTGTCGCATTTTTCATTCCAGCAGAAATGTCACTTCTCTTCAGTTAGCTTGTGCAGGGGTTTGGCTATATCTGCAAAGTTCTTGACAAATCGCCGATAATAGGAGCACAAACCCAAAAATGCTCTGACCTGCGTTTTGTCTTTTGGAACTGGCCAATCCTTGACAGCGGCAATTTTCTCTGGATCCGTGGGGATACCTTCTTCCGACACTACGTATCCCAAAAAACAAACTTGCCGTTTGAAAAGTGAACACTTCTTAGGACTCAACTTGAGGTTGGCACTCTGGATCTTCATGAGCACGCGTTCCAGGTTTTGAAGATGTTCTTCAAACGTACGACCTACGATGATGATGTCATCCAAGTAGACAAGACAGGCATCACCAATTAACCCGGTTAGTACAAGTTCCATCAAGCTTTCAAACGTTGCAGGAGCGTTGCACAATCCAAACGGCATAACTTTAAATTGCCACAGACCCTTTCCTGTCGAGAATGCAGTTTTCTCCTTGTCCTTAGGGTCGATTTCAACTTGCCAGTAGCCACTTTTTAGGTCTAGTGTGCTAAACCACTTCACTCCAGTAAGCATGTCCAGCGTGTCGTCAATTCTTGGCAAAGGGTAGCTGTCCTTCTTTGTCACGTCGTTCAGACGACGATAGTCAACACAAAACCGCATGCTGCCGTCCTTCTTTCTTACCAGCACTACAGGAGAACACCATGGGCTTGATGAAGGTTCTATGACACCATCCTTCACCATTCCCTCAATCATGGTTTCCACATCCTTTTCACGTGCTACCGGCAATCTCCTTGGCCGCTGACGGATAGGCAATTCTCCTGTGTTTATTTTGTGTTGAACTTAGCCTGTCTTCCCGATGTCAGCATCGTTTGAAGAGAAAACATCGGCGTACTTGAGTAACATCCTCTTCGCTTTGATCATTTCATTGTGAGACAGAGCGCTGCGACAGTCTTCTAAAAGTGTGGTCACTCTCGTTTGTGCATCCTTTCTTAGGGTTCCGGTCGATAGATTTTGGCATCGACGCAGCCAATCCACCTCCTCGCAAGTACCAATCAGCGTGCCTTTTTCTATCATCTGATCCGTATCACAAAGGTTCAGCACGCGTACCCCTGAGATGTCGGTGGCTCTGACCAAAGTTCGTGCCACTTTCCATGGAAGGTCATTGTTTACCCTTTTCACGAGTACACAACGAAGCGTCTGCCCAGGATTCCGAGGAAGACTGACCGGCACAATCGTTTCCGATCTCGAAGGAAGGACCATTTTCTTTAGGCTATACACATTTCCTGGTAAAGCCCTTTCCATGAAAAGTTCTTCTTGTCCATATTTCAAAACTCCTTGATTAACGTCGATCTCACAACAATTCTTCCTCATAAAGTCTGGGCCCAGGATGCAATCGTCCATTATATCAGCCACGACAACATTATGCAGGTAGATTCTGTTGCCTAGCTTCAACTCCATCTCTTTCTCTCCTCAGACGGGTATGCGCTGACCGGTGGCTGTTACCAAATTAATACGCTCTCGATTGTATGCGGAGTCCCCAAGGAACCGACTTACAAGTTGGGAACTGACAACCGTGCGTGAGGCTCCAGTGTCAATAGTCAGCTTACATGGCGTTCCGTTGACCTCGCCCTTGATGATTAGGCTATTCCCATCGTGGGTTTGTGAGATCGAAATTCTTGGGGCTCTTTGAACATCAGCCAGCACCCGCCCCGCAGTCCTGGCTTTTACTCGTTTCTCTGCTGTTGCTGGGCGGTGCTGTTAGCCGCCCTACCTTCCGGAGATCGGTTATCTTCCCTATCTGCAGTTCGCTTAGGGCAACTGGATCGAAGGTGGCCCCTTTCCCCACAGCCATAGCACCTAGGGCTGTATCCTTTAACACGGTCGCGAACTGCAGCCGCTGCAACTTCTCTGACGCGATGGGAACGGTGATCCTGCCGCACAGCTTCCACCTCCTTTTTTTGTCGCACTCTGCCTCGCTGTCACGGCATTGTGTCAGCGCACTGCACGCACTTGCCTCGCTTTTCATGTAAACAACTGCCGAGGAAACACACTCGTATGTCGCACTCTGCCTCGGTGTCGCGGTACTGTATCAGTGTGTCAGTGCAAAGCACGCGCTGGCCCGCACCACAATAATCCCACTGTAGCGCTGCAATCGTGCGGCCGCGGACTCTCAATTAATTAAAGCGGGCGCGGGCCGCCGCCACCGCGTGGCGTCGCATACTAATGATGGCTTAACGACAACAAAAAATAGACAAATGAAATTTATGATATATGAGCTTTTCTCGTACGGGCGCCGAGTAGTACAGCTTCTTCTCTTGCGTTACACTCTTGACAGAGCGGTCGTGGTCGTATCTCCAGGGGTAGTGGCTCGCTTCACAATCCATCGCCACATCCCTGCCTTTCTGGAACATTCAACTCACTCAATCGATGACTCATCACGACGCGATACGTGTCCGTAGAAGGTGAGTTCGTATACTCACCGATTGCACTATAGACGATGACGCTGTTTGATGCCGAGTTCTTGGAGTATGGATTGGCTGGTACGGAACTCCAAGCATTCTTCTCCAACACCACGTCTTCAGAGGATCTATACTCTTTTTCTCACTTTCTAAGTACAGGTTTCTTGCACACAAAATTTAGCTAAGTCCCCGTTCCGATAATGCTTCTGAGAAACCTTACTCCACCCAAGCTGAGCAATGGAACCCGACTTAAAGCAACTTCTCTTCAGAGAAATGTTATTGAAGCCAAAATTCTCTCTGGGTGTGGCTCAGGCGAAACTGTTTTTATTCCGCGGCTACCTCTTATTCACAAAAAAATCCCGTTTTAGTTTAAACGCACTCAATTTCCGGTAACCGCTTGTGAACGAAGTCGCGGGTAGCAGCTAGTGGTTAAATAAACCCCTCGAGCCAACAGCATATCTCTGACTAAACGACTGGCAGTCTTCATTTAGAATTACTGCCAGTCGTTTGATAAATTAATTTCCGTTAAAAATTCTCAACAGCGTGCCTGCATCGTTTGCGAGTGCGACGAATCACCGCACCCCAGTCCGGCCGCCGAGCTAGGCCGCTTCCTTTCCCCACCAACCGTGTCTCCACGTTGCCGTCGTGGTGGGGCTTGCGTGTCTCAGTGATCTTGGGGGCTTTGCCGGTAGAGCCACTCATGCCGGAAGGTCCCAAGTGAGAGACCAGACCAAGAGAGACACAAGAGGGGCACACCGTTCGGAGACTTGAGCAGTGTTCGGGTCCTCGGACGGTGTGCGTCTCATTGGCTTGCTCGCTGCTCTCTGGTACGCGTCTGATCATCAGACGTGACTGTGAGGGCAGCGAGCAAGCACTGAGAGAGAGGGAGAGAGGAGGGGAGATAGGGACCGCACCCTCAAAAAGGAAATCATGGACAGGCCTGCTAAAGAGACATTACCCCAGGGCGGTTCGGACTGCACAGCAGTCCGGGAATCCGCCACGCCTAGTGCGTCAAGCCCCTCGTATTCTGGGGGGGGCAACAGGGCTGTCCGCACTCCGCTTGCCAAGGGCAACAGTGGCCGAGGAGGCCCCCGATTCGAAACGTCCTTTGAGGAATTAATCGGGTTAAATTTTAGCTCACCCGACAAAGTGTCGGTCGGGCAGAGCGCGGGAAGCGGCACTCTATATTGGGAGGAGGGCTCGCTTGAGTGTCGCACGGGTGCAGAGTCGGAGTCCGAGTTGGACTCCGACGACCTAGCGACCTTTAGCTCGGCGAGCTCTGAACCCGTGAGAGCGGGGGCTGCTGCGGAGGACTCGAGGTCCTTCCGCAAGCGGCCCAGGGCGGAGGAAGACCGGGGGTCGTCTGGCAGCGAGGAGGTGGCCTCGGCTCGCAAGATCCCCACCAGTAGGCGGGGAAAGGGCCGAGAGGGAGGCAAGGGGAGATTGCCCGCCTCCAAGGTGGCTGGCCAGCGAGCCGAGGGGCTCGTCGCTGACGGACGACCCCCCGGAGAGGGCGGTCGCTGGGCTCCTGGTTCGGAGTCCTCCGGCGGTGAGCCTGATGACTCCGGACAGGAGCAAGTTCGGAGGGCCGGGTTTGCGGAGGTGGTGGAGGCCGCGCTTCGCGATGTGGCCCTGAAGAGGAAACTCTCCTCTAAAAACAGGGCCATAAGTGCGCTGACCTCCATCCTGGCGGCAGCGGAGGCTAACCGAGGTGGGCCTCCGGTGGACGAGATGTCCAACCTGCGGGCGGAGGTCGCCCGCTTGGCTGCCGCCACGGAGCGCCTCCAGAGGGAGAATGCGGGGCTCCGAGCAGACCTGGCCAGGCTACAGGGAGCCGGCCCACAGGGGGCGCCTAAAGGGGGGCGCAGGGAGAACAGCCAGCCCGTGCCGCAGGAGGGCCAGGTGCTGGACCTGGTGCGGCAGGAGATGGCTGCCTTCCAGGCGCGGTTTTCCGTCCTGGAGGGCATCGTCTTGCGCCCCCCGTTAGCGGCGAGTGGGAAGGCTCCAGCCCAAAAAAAGGCGGCGTCGTACGCGGCCGCCGTGGCTGCCACACCGGGGTCGTCCGGCCAGGACAAAGGGTCCGGGCCGGCACCCGCGAAGCCGGTGTCGGGAAAACCGGACCCGGCCCCGGGAAGGAAGAGGAAGGGTGGGGCGGCTGCGCGGACGGCGAAGGCTCCTGCGCCAGCCGTGCAGCAGCCCCCCCCGGCTTCCTCGCCTTCTGAACCTCCCCCGGCTCAAGCCGAATGGCAAGTGGCCGGGGAGAAGAAGAAGGCGGGAAAGGCAGCCAGGGCGGCAAAGAGGCGGGAGAGAAGGCGGCGGCAGCGAGCGCGAGGCGTCGCGGCTGCGCTCCGCGCCCCGAAGACCGCGGCTGTAGTTTTAACACTGCAGCCGGACGCGGTGAAGAGGGGCGTGACGTATGCCAACACGCTCACCAAGGCCAAGGAGGCCATCAACCTCGGTGAGCTTGGCATCGTCGGGGGTCTCCGGCTCAGGGTCACCATGACCGGGGCCAGGATGCTCGAGATCCCTGGAGCAGGCAGCGGTCCGGCCGCGGACGCTCTAGCCGAAAGGCTTAGGGCGTCCTTGGGCGCGGATGACGTCCGAGTGTCCAGGCCCACGAAGTGCATAGACTTGCGCATCTTGGGCCTGGACGACTCCGTCACGGAGGAGGAGGTGTTGGCCGCCGTCGTCAGGACGGGGGGGTGCTCTGCAGAGGAGGTGAAGGCAGGCACCATCCGTCCTGACAACACGGGCATGCGAACCGTAGTGGTGAGCTGCCCCGTGTCGGCGGCCAAGAAAGTTTCGGAGGGCCGATGGCTTTTGGTGGGCTGGGTCTCCGCGCAGGTAAAACTGCTGGAGCCCAGACCTCTGAGGTGCTTCCGTTGCCAAGTTGGCAACCACGTGGGAGCACGCTGCACCTCGGAGGTGGACCGCAGCGACCACTGCTTCCGCTGTGGTCAGCCCGGTCACAGGGCCGGCTCGTGCGACGCCGCGCCGCACTGCTTCGCATGTGCGGCAGCTGGCAAGCCGACCGATCACTGGGCTGGGGGCAAAGTTTGCGGTCCACCCGCCAGGGCCGGGTCGAGGAGAAAACCCTCCTCCACCGCCGCCGCCGCCGCCGTCGCTTCCGCCGCAGCCGCCGCCACCGTCGCCGCCGCTGCCACTGCTCGGGAGGGGGCCGAAATGGAGTGCCAGTAATGGCCCCATTTCGCCTCCTCCAGACGAACGTTAGTCGCTGCGCCTCTCAGGAACTGACGCTCCTGAGCAAGGCGCAGTGACTGACGCCTGCGGACAGCGAGCAATGGGTAGCTCGCTGTCCGATCAGGTCAGGCCAGAGTCGACAGCGCGTTTCACTCCGAACGCGCCGGAAAGAGCAGTCAGCAACGGAGACGGAGCCCGCCAGGGCCAGAGCCTGCCAGGGTTGCGGAATTGTTCGAAAGAGTTACCGCGGCCCTGGGAAGAAAGGCACCAGGAGGACTAAGGGTGGGTTTTAGTCAGTAAAAGTCTGACACTCCCTGCCGCTCCACCCAGAGCGGGAGGGGTCATTTGATGATTTCCCATCCTATAAAAAAAAAAAAAAAAAAAGGCCGCTTCCTTTTATTCGTTACGTGAAACAATAGAAACGTTCTCAGCCTTATCTCATGCAATAAGATTTCCACAAAAAAGCGTCTCCAAAAAGAAATGGCGGAGCGTGATAATTACATTTCGTGGGAGGCGAACGCAGACGACGAGGCGCGGTGCGGTGCAACGCGGGGTGCACTGATCGGTTGATTGTTATATTTTATAAGTTCTGGGTGGTTGACGTAAACCTGCCGGGCAGTGAGGTGAGGTGACTCCAGGTGCTCGCTCACAAAGTCACAACCTCCACTCGCACAAAGACACACGACACAAGCGGTGCGGCGCGGCGCGGCACTGCCGACGCCACAGTTTTTTCAGTTTGCGTATTCAATTTAGCGTCGTCCGGCTTCGTTAGTTAGTCTGTTTGGCGTCGCGGCGCGACTCCTAACTCGGTAAATGGCATCTTGTTTAGCTCCCACTGGATTTGAATAATAAAACTTTTTGACTAAATAAAAAGAAAATTCCGCGCAGAAATATTTGCTGAATAAATAATTTGATTCAATGAGCTCGAGCTAACTGTATGATCATCGCCTATCGGGGACGCGAGCCCCCTTTTTTATCTTTTTTTTTTATGGATCATCAAATGACTCCTGCCGCTCTGGGTGGAGCGAGAGGGAGTGTCAGAATCTTATTGACTAAAACCCATCCGTGCTCCGCGTAGTGCCTTTTGCTTTCCAGGGCTGCGGTAACTCTTTCGAACCAAATCCGGAACCCTGGCAGGATCTGGCCCTAACGGGCCCCTACTCTCTTTGACGCGCGCGTGGAACACAACGCGCCGTAACGCGTTGGCCTGGGCCTGGCTTTGATCGGACAGCGAGCCACCAAACGCTCGCCATCCGCAGACCCGCGCCTACGGTGGCCGGGAATCGCCCAGTGACTCCCGATGCCCGGTGCATATGTTGCGGCGGCAGGGGCGTGAGGGTTGTCTCTCCCTCATGCGCCCCGCCTCCTCTTTCATTAGCCTTACTGCTTGGACGCGAGCCCCTGCGCTGTCGATACTGTTGTCCCAGAGTTCTCGTACCTACGTATCCTACGTCGCCTACGCACGTAGACGTCTACGTGCTTACTTCAAGAGACACGGTCAAAGACTATAAAATCACTCTATGGATACGGTACTCCTGTCCGCGGAAGAAGGGCGAGTGCGTCGCATGGGTGTAGGTAGTGGGGGCGCGAACATGTGGCCGCGTGTCGTGGTGCAGTGACCAATTACAAGGAGTGAATGATGTGCACACCATCAGAGACACTTTAGGGCCTTGATATACAAAGCGGCTAGGGCGCTGACAAGATAAAATGTATGGCGTCAAAGGAAAGAAGAAAGAAAGAAAAGAAAGAAAATACATTTATTGGCCACAGTAAGAGGCACACAACAAAAACAGCGAAAAAAACAAAATAGAAGAAAAAAAAAAAAAACAAATAAAAATAAAACAGTGGCTTTGAGAACAGAAGTCAAACATTAAGGAACGAAATATACTTACGAGTCATGGCACGCGGCCACATATTTTCGTCATAGCGCCTGGAGCGCTATGTGTATCAAGTCCCTTAAATAAAATAAGCCTTTGTTGCTGGTTTGGTAACTTGTTTACAATTATTTACTTAACTTAAGTGATATAACCTATTTTTAGTCCTATTATTATAAATCTTTTTTTTTTTTGGCACCTGGCTATCCTTCCCTCAATCCAGCTTGTCTTTCGACAAACGCCTCCTCCAAGGCTCTCCACTTCACCCTGTCCTTTGCTATCCTTATACATTCCGCTACCTTTTTAAAATCGTCTTCCCACCGCTTCAACTGTCTCCCTCTACTTCTTTTACTTTCTCTCGGGTACCATTCCGTAAATATTTTTGTTCACTTTTCTTTCCTTTCCCTCAGCATGTCCTGTCCAACGCCATTTCAATTTTCTCCATAATATTTCAGCTTTTTTGAACTTAGTTTTTTCTTTTATCTTCTTTAGTTGTACCTTGTCTCTTCTCCTTATGCCCAACACACTTCTCTCTATTCCATTCTGACTGTTTTTGTTTTGTTAGGGCCCATGTTTGGCATCCGTAAGTTAGGCATGGCAAAATGCAGACATTAAAAACTTTCCGTTTCTCCGACATCGGCATCTCCTTATTCTTCATTCTTTCATTTAGTGACCAAAATTTCTTCCAGGTGTTAACAATTCTTCGTTCAATTTCTTTCTGCATCGTCTCAGTTGGTGATACTAATTGTCCTAAATAGATGTGCTCGCTTACGTATTGTAATGGTTCATTGTTTATCCTTATATTGTCCTGTTGTGGGGAATTTCTCATTATTTTAGTTTTATTAATATTCATTTGAGAGACCTGCATTTGCACTTTCGTCCGACAAATTGCTACAACATGTTTTCCAAGACCTTAGGGCAGAATTCTGAGAACAGTTTTAAATCGTCGGGAAATCTCAATTGACTTAATTTTTCTCCATTCACGTTAAGCCCGTCCAAGTCTCGTCCCTTTTTTTTTTTTTTAAAGGATGGGAAATCATCAAATGACCCCTCCCGCTCTGGGCGGCGGTGGATTTTTACTGACTAAAACCCAACCTTTGTCCTCCTAGTGCCTTTCTTCCCAGGGCCACGGTAACTCTTTCGAACATATTCCGCAACCCTGGCAGGCTCTGGCCCTGGCGGGCCCCGACTCCATTGCTGACTGCTCGTTGCTGACGGCGCGTTTGGAGTGAAACGCGCCGTTGACTCTGGCCTGACCTGATCGGACAGCGAGCTACCCATTGCTCGCTGTCTGCAGGCGTCAGTCACTGCGCCTTGCCCAGGACCGTCAGTTCCTGAGAGGTGCAGCGACTAACGTACGTCTGGAGAAGGCGGAATGGGGCCATTACTGGCACTCCATTTCAGCCCCCTCCCGAGCAGTGGCAGCGGCGGCGACGGTGGCGGCGGCTGCGGCGGAAGCGACGGCGGCGGCGGCGGCGGTGGAGGAGGGTTTTCTCCTCGATCCGGCCCTGGCGGGTGGACCGCAGGCTTTGCCCCCAGCCCAGTGATCGGCCGGCTTGCCAGCTGCCGCACATGCGAAGCAGTGCGGCGCGGCGTCGCACGAGCCGGCCCTGTGACCGGGCTGACCACAGCGGAAGCAGTGGTCACTGCGGTCCACCTCCGAGGTGCAGAGTGCTCCGACATGGTTGCCAACTTGGCAACGGAAGCACCTCAGAGGTCTGGGCTCCAGCAGTTTCACCTGCGCGGAGACCCAGCCCACCAAGAGCCTTCGGCCCTCCGAGATTTTCTTGGCCGCCGACACGGGGCAGCTCACCACTACGGTTCGCATGCCCGTGTTGTCAGGACGGATGGTGCCCAAATTCACCTCCTCTGTAGAGCACGCCCCCGTCCCGACGACGGCGGCCAACATCTCCTCCTCCGTGACGGAGTCGTCCAGGCCCAAGATGCGCAAGTCTATGCACTTCGTGGGCCTGGACACTCGGACGTCATCCGCGCCCAAGGACGCCCTAAGCCTTTCGGCTAGAGCGTCCGCGGCCGAACCGCTGTCTGCTCCAGGGACCTCCAGCATCCTGGCCCCGGTCATGGTGACCCTGAGCCGGAGACCCCCGACGATGCCAAGCTCACCGAGGTTGATGGCCTCCTTGGCCTTGGTGAGCGTGTTGGCATACGTCACGCCCCTCTTCACCGCGTCCGGCTGCAGCGTTATTACTACAGCCGCGGTCTTCGGGGCGCGGAGCGCAGCCGCGACGCCTCGCGCTCTCTGCCGCCGCCTTCTCTCCCGCCTCTTTGCCGCCCTGGCTGCCTTTCCCGCCTTCTTCTTCTCCCCGGCCACTTGCCATTCGGCTTGAGCCGGGGGAGGTTCAGAAGGCGAGGAAGCCGGGGGGGGCTGCTGCACGGCTGGCGCAGGAGCCTTTGCCGTCCGTGCAGCCACCCCACCCTTCCTCTTCCTTCCCGGGGCCGGGTCCGGTTTTCCCGACACCGGCTTCGCGGGTGCCGGCCCGGACCCTTTGTCCTGGCCGGACGACCCCGGTTTGGCAGCCAGAGCGGCCGCGTAGGAGTCCGCTTTATTGCGGCCTGGGGCCTTCGCCGCGCTCGCAGGCCAGCGGGGGGCGCAGGACGATGCCCTCCAGGACGGAGAACCGTGCCTGGAAGGCAGCCATCTCCTGCCGCACCAGGTCCAGCACTCGGCCCTCTTGCGGCACGGGCTGGCCATCCCCCCTGCGCCCCCCTTGTGGCGCTCCCTGTGAGCCGGCTCCCTGGAGCCTGGCCAAAGTCTCGTCCCTTAACCTAGTAATATGGGTAAGGTACATCTAAAATGATAAACTGTTTTTAAGTTCAGTAGAGTCACTTTATATTATTTTAAACGTAAATGATGATGAGCTGTTTAACAACTGATAGAATGAGAGCTACCAAAGTAAACAGTGTGGACATAACTTTTATATGTAAATTATTATGAACAGGTAAATTCAGTTTACAGGAAACTCGTCTTTATCTAGATGTCGTCGCTACAACGGCTAGAAATCACACATATCTCTGTAGAGCTGTGGATCGTGTGATTAGATCAATTTGTGTAGTTACATTACATCGAGCGTCTCTTCGACAGACAGCGGCTCAGCGCCGCCTGCCGCACGGGACGGCCGCGTCAGCAGCGCGATGCGACAAAAGATAATGCAAATAGGGGCGCCGCGCCGGCCCTGATTGCGCTCAAACACGAACCCAGTGTGTACCTCCCCCCACACCGCACGGGAACCCGGGGGCCCGCATATCCGCCATCACACACTTGATGGGACCTGTGGAAATGATTTGTGAAACTTAGTCGCGCGTCGTCGTGTCGACACTCGCCGCCTCCCAATTTTATGATAAGTACCTACTGCTACACACTGTGACCGTGTGTTTTGTGCGTGACGTGCCGACTTCTAGTACCGAGGACATTCAGGCAAAAACCACGGGTCCTGATTGTGACAGCACGCAGGATGTAGAACAGATAAATAAAGCAATAGGTGACCACAGTTAGGAAAAAGAGAGGAGATGTTCGGTAGGAAGGGGCGGGGGCAATTAGCGGCGATGAGATAAAACGTGCAAAGTCCACCAATGATTCAAGTTTTACAATTAAAAGTTGCGGAGCGTTGCGGAGCCACGCCGCCGCTCGCGGACGTTCGATGTGGCCGGGCGTTGAAAAGCTCGCATTTCTGTTTACTTACTCGTATTATAATCTTCGGGTTCTTAAGACGTTCAAATCATCCGCTACGCAATTGTAACACTAATAACTTTTTTCTTTAGCCCGCAGTCCAGCCTTTCCTGTAAACAAGCTCATTAGAAAGACTAACGAGAAATGAAACTCTCAGCAGAAATCTTCAAGTTAATAAAAAGTACGTAACTGTAATGGAAGGAGTAACAAAGCAACTAGTAACCCACGGATGTCCTGGATCATCCAACTGATACACTGGCTCCGGGCTCTCTGTCTCTCTGGCCAGCTGCGCGGTGGATCAGTGGCGCGGCGCCCAACGCGTTACATTTTATTATCTCGCGAAAAGTTAGTGACGTTTTGAATTATAAGTCGGATCATAAAAAGTGTTGAAGTGACGAGTCTCCTTATTGAACACAAGGCTGGCAAGGGCAGCACGAAACAACACTCTAATCACAAAGGTTACAACATTTTCTCAAACATGCTTGGAAAGAGCATTATTTTGACAACCTTCTTCGAGACAAATAAAAATTAAGTCCAACTTTGTACAGTGTTTTTTTACTTGTGCATAAAGTTTTAATAAATAAATCAATCGAGATTGCTGTACTGGCCAAATACATGCGAGCAGGCGGCCGGCAAAAGTTGTATGAAAATCTATATCTGTCGTGGTTTAGCGGCCAAATAAATTCATAGATCTGTCGTGTAATTTAAAAATGGAACGATCTTTTACTCCGAAACATGGCCACCAAGGAGGTAACTTATCAAAGGTTTTTTATTTAAATTTCGAACTGGCTTGCAAGTAGAAGCTGTTTCTTGAAAAAAAAACAAATGAACACTTTAACGCAAGAAAAAATATTGTTGTTCGTTGTTCGTCATTGGTTTTGAAAAGTACTTTTTCAAATAAAAAGTTCTACCTAGGTTAACTACTTAGCATTAATTTCCGCGTATTATTTATGAAAATTACTTGTACGTAAGCCGTGGCCACAACTAGGCATTGATGGACTTACGTACCTATGTGGGCCGAGGCGAAACGTTCGTCATTCAATGCCTCTTTTGCTGGCCGCTGCAGTTATATACTATTACATATAAGGAAACTATACGCTAGGTGTACTTCGTTATATTTTCGAGCCATTCGAGGTTGAAACTCTCGGGTCGTGGGATCCGATTGCTCATAATAACTTGTCTCCATAGATCTCTCAAGACGCTTAGTTGACACTTCGCGTTACCTAAGGGCTGGCCTTAGGGGCTGGCTTTAACCTTGGAAAAGGATAAGCATTGCCATACAGCGTGGCAATGCCGCCAGTCTCTTGGGCACACTTCCAGTCGACAGCGATGCGGATGAATTTTTTGACGCCATATGTTAGGGTTTTTAGTGTATATATAGTTAGTTAAGTATTTATTAAAACAACTGTTAATATCTATTCATAAATAAAAAACCTACGCTAGGTTTGTGATCCTCATTGTATGTCACATCATCTTGTAACAGACAGTTGAAGTCACACCCACAATGCCACAGTTGCCGGTATTCCTACGAGTAGCCATGAAACCATATCCACGACAGCTGAAGTTGTCGTCTCCGTGTAAGTAGCGATTAACATTTACGTCACTCACACGACGCCGCGACGGACGATAAACAGCCCCTTTACGTCGACACTCGTCTGCAAACGACTGAAGCAATCAGTCAGTGTTGATGTGACGTCATAACCGCTACTGATACTGCCGCACGCCGCACGGTATCGGCGGCGAACCTGTTATCTGAAGCGGCAGGATGTAACGGTGCATATAATTAGCGGTGGAGGGGGGGTGCTAGATAATAATAATGGAAATAATCCACCAAACGGCTCGCATGATCGCATCGCATCGGATCGGAAAGGACTCGAACGGATGCGGCGTCAGCCGATCGCGTCCGGCAGGATGTCGACGCATTCGATCGGCTCCGTACCGTTGCTTGCGAATGTATCCATTTCTGCGCCTATTCAAACAGTTTCATTCCAACCGTGTTGACGTGTGACCGCGATTTTCTACACTATAATAATAATATATAACGGATGAGTCACGCCGGTACTGATGTACTTTTTCGGTGTACTCAAATGGACTCAAACGGAACTTGACGCCTGGATAGGCCGAACTGGATAGGCAAGTCCGTACACTGCTTACTATAACCTAACAAATGATGGTATCACAGATAGTATCACTGAACTTTTGAAGATTAATTGTAGAAAGATAATTTTGTGTGCTTTTCCATACTTTGAGCACTTATCATATAGGCAAAATAATTACATCCACAAGCTAAATATGCATATGCAGTTTTTAGTAAGTCACCATAGTGACAAGCTTTTATTTTTTGACATCAACAATTTTGTTGATAAACTTAAGTCGACAAGGAATACCGTGTATCTGCCCATTAGTTTTAGACGTCAAATAGCGAGGCTATTAGCTTTTAATATTAACTCAGACATAATTAGTATGTCGAAGTACTCAAGTATTAGCACCACAGTTAGTAGTAGTACTAATGCCTTGGTTGCTAGCTCAAACAATTTAAACTAGGCAATAAGACAACAGATGGTACCATATGCAATTTAGCTCAACTTATCAACAACAAGGTATCTTCTAGCACTAATATAAATGGAGCTAATCAGAAATCCTTTACTTTATACCTTCAAAACATACAAGGCTTTTCTTCGAAGCAATTGGAATTTGAATTATTTTTAGAAAAATCAATGTTTGACATTGTTTGTATTACTGAGCATTGGTTAAAGGATTCTGAAATGTTAATTAATTATGATAATTACAGTTTGGGCAGTTGTTTTAACCGAAAATCAATGCTGCGTGGGGGTTCACTTATTTTAATAAAACGGTCAATAAAATTTAAAAATCGAAAAGATATAATTGAACTGTCGGTTGAACATAACATTGAACTGTCCTGTGTTGAGCTAGATAAGCATGTCATAGTGTGCGTTTACAGACCCCCTAATTATCAAAACTATTCTGTTTTTGAGTCAGTGATGGAAGATGTTTTGACAAAACTTGCAACTGGTAATAAACTTTTGATTATCTGTGGAGATTTCAATATAAATATTTTAGAAAGTAATTCAGATAGCAGTCGCTTTTTAAATCTCTTTAAGTCATTCAATTTATCAAATGTGTTCATAGAACCAACCCGATCAACGGCAACGAGTGCTACATGCATTGATAATGTTTTTTGTTGCTGCAACTACTTAAAAAAAGCCATTGTAAATTGTGTCCCTTCTGATCACAGTGGGCTAACGGTAACTTTTGAGTCTACCATACCATTACAAAAAGTGCAGATACAAACAAGACCAATAACAGCCGGTAAATTAAACAAATTTAACAGCACTTTAGGCAGCAAGTTAAGTAGTCAGGGCTTCACAATGAACAATGGTAATATTTTATATAAAGAATTTTTTTCTGTTGTCCAAACTGAGTTCAATAACACTTTTAAAAAGATTACTAAAACTATTTGCCCTAAGTTTTTATTTAGTGACTGGGCGACTAAAGGACTCAGAAAAAGTCGAGATAGACTTTATGAACTATATGGGCTTAAACCTTATATTAACACTGAAACTTTTAATAAGTATGTAGCTACCTACTCAAAAATTTATAAAAATACTTGTAAGGTAGCTAAGGCTTTTTACATAAGCAATAAGGTGAAAACAGCAGACAATAAAATAAAGACTGTTTGGAAAATTATAAATAATGAAACAAACAGGAACAAAAGACATAACACTGATTACACATTAGAGACCACTCAGGATCTTATTAGCGATAACCAACAAGTTGCTCAAGAATTTGTAAATTTCTTTACCAGTATTCCAATTAAAACTACTGAAGCCTTGAATTCGTCACCTTCGCTTGCTTTTGATTTGTTACAGGCAAATGTTTCAGCCTGCCCGACTGAATTTAATTTCAAGCATATAAACCCCATAACAGTAATGAAAGCTTTCAAACAAATCAAGGTTAAATTGACCGAGGATTTATGGGGATTGTCTATCAAA
The DNA here is from genome assembly GCA_947386135.1 of Melanchra persicariae. Taxonomy (NCBI): domain Eukaryota; kingdom Metazoa; phylum Arthropoda; class Insecta; order Lepidoptera; family Noctuidae; genus Melanchra; species Melanchra persicariae. The sequence goes on from OX376669.1 coordinate 15,050,813, forward strand.
GTGTGTACCTCAATTATTGAAACTATAGCGCCTTACTTAGCTTTAATATTTAATTTGTGTGTCGATCAAGGTGTCTTTCCGGACCTAATGAAATTCAGTAAGGTGATACCACTTTTCAAATCCGGGGATAGTAAAGACACAAACAATTATAGACCAGTATCCGTGTTGCCAGTGTTCAGCAAGGTATTTGAAAAAGTGATGCTTAATCAGATGCTTTATCATTTTAACACCAATAACATCTTGCATGATAAACAGTATGGTTTCACCAGAGGACGTTGTACGACTGACGCTGGTGTTACCTTATTGAAGCACATCTTTAATGCGTGGGAAGAGGCACAGGATGCCATAGGCATCTTCTGTGACCTATCTAAGGCGTTTGATTATGTAAATCACGGGACATTACTTCTGAAACTTGGGCATTACGGGCTGGGCAAAACAGCATTAAGCCTTGTTAAATCTTATTTAAATGATAGACAGCAGTTAGTTCAGGTAAACGGTGTCAATTCGTCGGGATTAAACGTGAAAATGGGGGTTCCCCAGGGCTCAATTTTAGGTCCTTTTTTATTTTTAGTATATATAAATGATTTGCCCCATTTATTGCAACAAAAACTTGATATGGTGTTGTTTGCCGACGATACCTCTTTGATTTTTAAGATAAATAGACGGACCAATAATCTTGACGTCATAAATAACGCCCTAATGCAAGTCCAAAATTGGTTTACTGCCAATAATTTAGTTCTAAATGAAAAGAAAACGAAATGCATAAGATTTGCCTTACCAAATGTCAGAGGTAGTGATTGTGACATAGTATTGAACGGGGAAAAACTTGAATTCGTCGATAAAACAGTTTTCCTGGGAATTACGCTTGACTCAAGGCTACAATGGGGTCCTCATTTAACATCTCTTGCAGGACGGCTAAGTTCAGCAGCATATGCTGTCAGGAAAATCCGCCAATTTACGGATGTAGATACCGCGAGACTGGTCTATTTTAGTTACTTTCACAGTATCATGTCTTACGGTATTCTACTATGGGGACGGGCTGCAGACATCGAGTCTATTTTTATTCTACAGAAAAGAGCCATTAAAGCCATATACAAACTCGGCCGGCGCGATTCTCTAAGGGAACTGTTTAAGAATATTAACATCATGACGGTACCTTGTCAATACATTTACGAAAACATTATGTATGTTAGAAAGAATTTACATCTTTTTAGTAAAAGAGGCGACAGACATAATTATGGTACTCGAAATAGGGACCAATTAGTTCAACCAGGTTTCAGACTGGCTAAAGTAGCCTCATCTTTTATGGGGTACTGTTTAAAATGTTATAATAAAATACCTCCCCATATATTAGAACTAAATGAGACTAAATTTAAATCTTGTATTAAACGCACACTATGCAGGCAAGCATATTATAAGTTAGGGGAGTATATTGAAGATAAAAATGCTTGGCTCAATGCTGGTCCTGCTCCACAGCCACTAGGGCGCACAAAGTAATCTGTTAGCATTTGGAAATATTGTTGGACCGGATGAAGATTGTAAGAAAGCAACATTTTTTATTGTATAGACTCAATTTATTTAGCATTGTATAATTTCATGCATTAACGGCACATGTGTGAGTACTATGTAGGTCCCTCAAATTTAAACTATAATGATCATTTTGGGTAGGTCTTTGACTTGAATGTACCCTGGCGATTGGGGATGTCATGCTCACTCAAAAGTCTGGCTGATGGTGGCGTATGCGTTGGATCATTTGGCTCCCTTAAAAAGGTCGAGCCGAATGGTACTAGCGTATGCGTCATGTTCGTGAACGGGCGCCGTCAGCTGAGACTGGTCATCTCTCGGCTGCCATGGTCTATTTTAATTATTTCTTTGAATTGTTTCTTTTTTACTCCGGACTCTTTTATCCTGCACGTCTTTTACATCGTTCTCACATATATGTATAATTTCAATATGAATGATGTAACCATAATTTTGTAACAAAAACTTATTTTTAAAAGAGTGTCCGTGGAGTTTCTTGCGCGTTCTTCTCCATAGAGATCTACGCTTTGGAACGTGCAAATAGCTTCATCTTTTTTTTTGACCGACCGACCTTGACAATTCAAAAGTGCCTGTAAATGGTCTAATTGAAATAAATGCTTTGACTTTGACTTTGACTTTGACTTTGACACATCTAATGTATCACCCTCGGTCTTCGGTAATGAGACTGTATATCCCGCGAAAGTGTGGAGGTCGAGGTTTTTTAAATGCGAAGACTCTCCACAATCGCGAGATATGCAGTCTCAGGAAATATTTCCTAGCTGTCGACGTGATTATGCATCGAGATGTAGTGGCGGTGGACCAGGGACTCACCCCGCTCTCTTTGGCAAATGAGAACTGGCGCAAACCTGCGGTGTTTGACACTAACGATCGCAAGGCGGTCTGGCAGAATAAGGAACTTCACGAACGCTTTTTCCGGGCCCTACATAGGCCCGACGTGGATCAATTAGCTTCCGTAGCCTGGCTGCGTTTTGGTGACATCTTTGGGGAAACCGAAGGTTTTGTCTGTGCAATTATGGACGAAATTATCATGACGAAAAACTACCGGAGATTTATTGTGAAGGACGACACGGTTGACATAATATGTCGGGCATATCACACCGTCCGGGAGAATTAATTCGCCACATTATCTCTGGTTGTTCTCGTCTTCCTAACGGCGAGTACTTGCATAGACACAACCTTGTACCCAGGATTATCCATCAGCAACTTGCTCTGAAATACTCTCTTGTGGAATTAGAGTTGCTGTACTACAGGAATGTGCCCGACCCAGTTCTCGATAATTAGCAGTATCATATTGTACTGTAATCGGTCCATCATCACTCACAGGACTATTGTTGCCAATAAGTCTGATATAGTGGTGGTTGACCGAATCGAGAGTTGCGCAATGATTGTAGACATACCGTTCCGCATGACGAGAACCTCGTGAAAGCCGAGAAAGATGAACAAATCAAATATCTTGACTTGGCTCGCGAGGTTGTTGACATGTGGGATGGAGACTCAGCAAGCATTGTACTGATAGTAGTGTCAGCCAACGGCTTAATAGCCACGAGCCTCGACCAACACCTTAGGAGGCTCTCGTTAGGCAGCTGGATCAATTGCTTGATTCAGAAAGCAGTACTTCTGGACATGGTTTGCTTTATTAGGAGGTTCCTCTCTTTGGAGCACTGACCGCCGCGCGCCGGTAGCTTGGACCCTGTTTCCGATACCAGCGGGCTACTATTTTTTATATTACTGTTTAGGATTCTTTTTATCCTGGGAGTATGTTCCCTTGGGATAATTATCGACATTCACGCGGGCGTAGCTGAAGGCGGCAGCTAGTTTTTTATATTTTTAAATGTTTTTTATTCTGTATTCTTTTTAAATTTTTAAAAATTTAATACTTGGATAAGTTCACTAAAATGAATAAAAATATAATATACAAGGTCTCAAGGCGGCATTTTATCTCCTCTTTTGTTCTCCATTTTTATCAATCTTATAACTACTGAGCTTCAGTATGCGTATCATTAGTGTGCCGATGATCTGCAGCTCTATTGTCAGGCAGGTGTTGACAACTTATCGGATGCAATCGAGGAGCTTAACCGGGATTCGAGATTAATTAAGAGCTGGTCAGATCGATTCGGGGTGGCTGTTAACCCTTTAAAGTGTCAGGGTATCATAGTTGGGAGTTCCCATAGCTTGAGAAAGATGAATGGCTTAACTGTACCTGTAACACAGTCATTCCATTTGACTCTGAAGTTAAGGATCTTGGTCTGCATGTCGACAACTGTCTTGACTGGAGAAAGCAGGTCATGAGTGTCAGTCGGAAAGTTATCGTAACGTTGCGGTCGCTGTATCGACTGCAAAATCTTCTTCCAGCTCACATAAAGGCAATGCTTGTACAGTCCCTAATTTTCCCCATAATTGACTATGGTGATGTGTGCTACTACGACCTGAAAGCAGATGTCCTCAATAAACTTGACCGCCTTGCCTTTTTAATAACTGCACTCGATTTGTCTTAAACCTGCGTAAGTATGATCACGTGTCCGCGCATCGATCTCTATTCAAATGGTTACCCAATCGTCAGCGTAGAGCGCTGAGGCCCTTGACTAGTCTGTTTTCTTTTCTAAATAATCCTTCTTCTCCCTCTTATCTAACTTCACAAATTCAATTCCTTTGCTCTGCCCACAGTAAAACCTCCGCTCTACTAATAATCATCTTCAACGTTGTCCCTCACACCGCTCTGGGTTTATCCGCTCCTCTTTTTTTGTTCAGGGGATCTTCCTTTGGAATGCGCTCCCTCTGAACATCAGGATGGCAACCAGTCGGCTGTCCTTTAAGATATAGGCACGTGAGCACATTCGCAAGAAGTTGGTGGAATCATCACAGCGTTAATTCGTTGGATTCGTTTCTTCTTAATAACTTTGTTTATGTGTATGTATGTATATATGTATCTATGATTGTATTATTTTTTTTATCTCCTCTCTGTTTGTATTTCCTTTAAGTTGCACCTGCCATGTTTTCTCTGCACCACCCTAAGGTCGACTGGTAGACAATGCCTATGGCATTAAGTCCGCCTTTGTACAGTGTTTTTTTACTTGTGCATAAAGTTTTAATAAATAAATAAATATACTAGCAAAAAATTTAAATCATCCTCAAAACCTTACATTTCATAAGAATCCTCCTCCTGAAATGATTGCTATCGTTAAATAGTATTTATTTACTTTGTAATTAGATGACAAAGTAAAAACTGGTACTGATAATGAGCGCACTTACGAGAACCCGAAGAATGTTGAAAAATCAGTCAAGTGCCGAATACGGCGGTCGGACAGGTTAGCGTTCTGGGGCATCGCATTTATTTGTATTGTACTATTGCATCGACCATGGCAAGACCCACTGGACCTTGAGGGTGGAGAAGTTGGAGGCGCGCCATAACACGAATTTTAAGTCGTTCGTGGTGCACGTTCCGACTCATCATTTAGTGACTATCCTCAAGGAAGAGTTTTGACCGAAAGGTGTGCTGTATCGGCGTGTCCGCGGCCGACTAGCGACACCTCGCAGCGTAACATGACGCCGTCACTTCATGTGTAGTAGTTTTTAAGTTTTTTTTTTTGTATATAAAATATGTATTAGCTATTGTTTTTATACCTATATATGTATTGTTTTTATGGGCCTTAGTTGCCTGAAATAAAGGATAAATAAATAAATGTTCCGTGACACAGAGTCGTGTGACGTGACAGTAGCGTGGCGGTAGCGTGGCAGCGGCGTGGCGGTGGCGAGACGCGGTTCGCACAGTTACAAAAGGTTCCGTAAGCGTCGTTGATTAAAAAACTTCATCAACGCATCTCTTTTCAGTTTTCCACGGTGGACGCCTTCTTCCTGCTAAACTTTGCCAATAAAAAGTTGCTTTGTGGAACGTCGAGCGCACACGCGGCTACTCACAAGTCACACGAACACGTACACACGCACGGCCGCTCGCCACGCTGAGCATGCCCTCAGAGCGCAGCGTCTGTGCCAGGGACACAGTCATGACTTATTTTATAGTACATCCTCGGTATGTCCTCTAGTCGCTGTAACAGCTTGTAGAGCTGTCAGAGCGAATCTATCTTTTCTATGATTCTCACAAAAATGATTTTGCGTACCATGCTTCTGTGTGGGTGAATGACAGCGTGTCCACGAACGAAGACGTTTTAAATAAATTAAAATGAGTCTCGTCATAATTGTGATCCCTCGGGATCCGCGCAAAAGCTGCGAGAACTTAATGACCCAGGGCGCCCGCCGCCGCCCCACAGCGCGGCTCCCGCTCACGGCTCGACACGATGAACTGTCTTCACGTCGACTGACCGTAATGATTTCACTCAACTGTACATCGTCGCCGCACACTCCAGTAAGTACACGACTCACAAGTCTATTCTGTCTACAGATATTGTGTTCAGGTGTTTACTTCTACGCATTTACCAAATAAACGAGTGTCACACATAATATATTATAAAGTAAGTAATAGAGAAACTACTTGACAAAGAGAACGGTCGCGGAGCACGTCCGCTCAGTTTGGAATATTATATTATTATGAAATCTACGTCCGGCGAGTTATTATGCTAATGCGAGTGGATAGTGAACAGAAGTCCCGCCGAGCCCTTTTGTGAGCAGAACAAATTGTTTTATATTCCGTTGAAATTGGCGTCGAGAAGGCTGTGTGGGGAGTGAGGGGGCGAGTAGTAGTGCACCCCATCTCCCCCCCCCTAACCCCCGGTGGCTCCGCGGCGGCGGATACTGACTGTGAACTCACTGATGACAGTTTTATGAACTCGAAATTTACATTTAAATTGAATGTTAGGATTTGGACGAGCCGAGACGGAAAAAACCTTTTGTTCTAGCTAGACGGTACATAGGTAATTAGGTAGCAGCGCGACGGAGCACAGAGCGGCCGGTGGGACGCGGCCTTTGTTGATCACGCAGCGGGGTGGCGCGGAATGTTAATGATGTTATCTGAAGTACGCGTGCTAATAGTCAGCCGACCGGACCTCTCTGATGTGAGAGACATAGGTAGAGTGAGAGATCTCTGTGCAGAGCGTGGTACGTGAGGGCGAATATGTGAACGCCTGAACGGTATGTGTGTATCGGTTAGAAATGCCTTGTTTTATACATCGCTGCTTCAGTTCAAAACTACCACAAGCCAAAATTAAACTATTTTACAGAAGGGCTAAACAATGAAAAAATAAACAATTTTTTGTCTAATGCTTTCTAATTTTATATCAAATATATGCATATCATACATCGTTAGAAGCGTATTTTTAAGCAGTGTTATATGTTTTAAGTAGTTTTATAATAAACTGAATGCTAGAGGAGATATAAGCATATAAGTTACTTTTGAATATTAACAATATTTTTGAAGTAAACTAAATATGGAATAAAACAACCATAAGTCAAAAAATATTTGTATTAATCATGTTCGACTGTAAAACTTTCAAGGAACACAATAAAAATGGCGATGTAATTTTATAAAATAACTAAAATGCTATCTAAAATTTAAAATAAATCAAAGTTTTCCTCAAAATAACAAATCAAAATCTACGAAACTGTTGTTAAATAATCATCAATTATTTTTTAAGTTCTATTCAAACAATGAAAACATAAAGTAAAATAAAAATATTAGCCAAGCCAATTAACAAAACCATCGTAAAACTCAAATTATAACAGAGCAATCTTCTTTATCGTTATAGTTTAACTTTTGAATCAATAATAACTCTTAAAATGTTGCTCTAAAGCTAACAATAGTAAATTGAATGCAACAAAACATTTATGAGATCACAAAATACAACAATTTTTTACATAAACTTTGTTAAAACGTATAAGTAGGTACTTTAAAGATACTTAATCTATGTGTACCCACATAGATTAAGTATTTTTAAAGTACCTACTTATACGTTCACAGTGCTCGTTCTCAGTACTCTCAGTACTCTCACTACGTTTCTCTTAATTTAAATATCAGTCTTACAGATTTGCAAAAAACCATTCATAGTATTTTGGAATAAGTAATATTTTTATGAATAATATTAGGTCTTTACCTATGAAATTGCCGTTCTGCAGTACTGGCCATTTCAAATCAAAATAATTTTTGTTCGGCTAATAATTCTAATTTCAAATTAATTTTATTTTAAAAACATGTTTTTTTTCCCAAAAGTGGTCATTTGTTTATTGATTAGTGTTACATTTTCATCGCATTTCAATCTTTTTCGTCATCATAGATACGTTAAAAATTCGAGTAATTATGGAATGTGAGTACCGTCGTGGCAGCAACGCGGCACAAGCGGCACGCAACATCAACGACGTTTACGGAGCTAACACAACAAACCAACGCACCACCTGTTATTGGTTTGCTCGCTTCCGTTCTGGAAATTGAACCTGAAAAATGAACCTCGCGGTCTTCCAAAGACTTTGGTCGACAATGACGAATTAAAGGCGATTGTGGAAGCTGATGATACACAATCTACGGCTGAATTAGCAGCAGCTTTCGACGTTAGCGTCAAAACAATATTGGTCCATTTGCGTCAAATTGGCAAGGTAAAAAAGCTTGACAAATGGATGCCCCACGAACTCAATGATCGCCAGCACGAAGTACGCGTCGAGACGTGCCTTGCACTGCTCAACAGACCCACAAATGAAGGAATTTTGAACCGCATTGTTACCTGCGATGAAAAATGGATTCTGTTTGATAACCGCAAGCGCTCAGCAAGTTGGTTGGATCCTGGTTCAGCACCTAAACAATGCCCTAAACGAAAACGTACCCCTAGAAAAGTGATGGTCACTGTTTGGTGGTCTAGCGCCGGTGTGATTCATCACAGCTTCTTACCAAACGGGGTGAGCATTACTGCAGATGTGTACTGTGAAGAACTGAACACAATGATGGAGAAGCTGGCACATCTCCAACCAGCATTGGTCAATCGCTCGTCTCCGCTGCTCCTGCACGACAACGCGCGACCTCATACTGCACAGCAGACGGTCTCCAAGTTGCAAGAACTGAGGTTGGAAGCTCTCCGTCATCCGCCCTACTCACCAGACCTTGCGCCTACAGACTACTACTTTTTCCAGAATTTGGATAACTTCTTGGCGGGAAAAAAATTCAATACCCGAGAGGCAGTACAAAATGCCTTTGAAGAATTTGATGCCTCCCGTCCAGCTGATTTCTTTAAGAATGGCATCAATAAACTGCCACTGCGTTGGCAAAGATGCATTGATTGCATGGGTGATTACTTCGATTAATACAAATAAAAAATACATGAAAAAAATTCGTTTAATGTTTTTCATACAAAACGGCAATTTAATAGGTAAAGACCTATTATTAAGAATACCGACAAACGAGAATAAACCTGCGGATGCTTATCCAAGTCTTGAACATTTTCGCCATTACTTCAACTGTTTTCTCTTACCATGTTGAGTATTCTATGTACTCTTCTACTCTTTCTGTCAAAAACAATAAATAATAATATAATGGCATCTATCAACCATAAAAACCGGCTCCCTTTGAAATCATGCCGACATGTGTTAAAAATAATTAGACGGTAGGCAGAATGCAAATACTTGATTGACTCAAGACAAAGTTAATACTTATTTAATAATTTAATCAAAGTCTACCTATTAACAAACGAATCCAATATATTAATCGGAAACAAGCTAGTTATTTTCACTATAAAATCTACATAATTTAAAACAAAACACGAGCGCGCGTTACGGGGTTCGTCTACCAAAATCGTTCGATCACGCCACTCGACTCTCGCGCCCGGCTCCGCCCGACCACGTGTTTTTCCGGTGTTGCCAACACGGCCCTCCTGCATCGTGCATGCCCTCATGCACGGTCATTTGAAATCACCCCTCCATAATAGACATATTATCAGAAAATCATATTGTGAATTAGAAAGTAGTATTTAACTTATACTTATTCTGTCTCACTACCTTCAACCGATTCAAAGTTCTTTTAAGCTTAAGAAACTTTGAAAGATCCATTGTTTATTAATGTACTGAGCTGCCCGACGCAGAGTTTTTGTCTTTAGGCTTAGACAACCTCTGCAACCCAACTTTTCACTCCTTTAGTCCGGAGCGGTGCCTGTTCCAGTCTACTCCTTTAGTCTTAGGAAGTAACTGCTTCAGCTCACCACTCCTACCCTGGATAGTGAAATCCTTTTGGCATCTTTTAGGCAGATCGGTACACTCTAAGATACATAATATTCAAGTCTGTATTACTAAAATGAAATACATCAAATTAATTAATAAGTAGGTAATATTAGTTTTTATTTATATCTAAATGCACCTACAGCCGGTATACATACCTATAGCCGGTGAGTACCTATGCCAACAAAAATTTTACACATGTGGGGCTTGAACCCACATATTAACTAGACTACAACTGTAATGATTTGATACAATTCTACCTTGCCAACACGCGTTTTTCTTGATTTGGAACCTTTTATTCAATACGCCAACTATCGATTTTGATCCAAGGTTTGATATTTTCCGCAGCGGCCACTCCCTCATAATTTTTGTAACACCTCTCACTTCCTCGCATAATTTTGATTTGATATCTATCTCCACAGAGTACATTAATCTATAGGTCTATCTCGATCCAAGCACTACATAATTTGGAATGGACCCTTATGTGCTGGTAGTAATTTCTTGCTGCGACCATCGCTGGTTTGACACTGTTTTTAACTAAAACTAGGTCTCCCTTATGGTATAGTTTGGCCTTTATGCGATTTTGTTTCCTGCTTATCCTTCGTATGACCGTTTTTACCGCAAAAATCGCATTTTACCGTGCAATGTATTCTAATGTGGTTGCCGAAGGTTACCAAACTCTAATCCTTACGAACTTCAACAGCTACCTATTCAACCAAAATGCAAGACACAGCTGAAGACTAATTATAATATCTTTTTTCATCTCAGCTTATTAACGTCCCCATTACCTACAAGCACGGAGCAACTCGAAATAACATTTTTTTCGGTTACCCATCCGATGCCGAAACGCTGCAAATCAACAATCTCATCGTGTGTGCGCTACTTACATCAATCAAAACCTCTAACTATCTACTACAAAATCTTACTAGGTAGGTACCTACCATTTTTATTACTCTCATAATCATTTCACAATGATATTTCATCTATTTCAATACCTTATATATGTAAGTAGCTAAGTAAGTAGATTATAGCCTAGCCTAGGAAACTACCTAACTACTTACTAGCTTTTTCTAACGCGAGCGGATAAGTATCTAGTTCACTCGTGTCACTTTTTCCACCCTATCCGCTACTTATTTTCTTATTTCACTGTTTATCTCATTTCACCATTTATTTTCCAATATTTATTTATTAAGGTATTTCACTCGGTGGAAAAAGCGAAATACCTACCTATTATAAAACATAATTATTTCTTTTGACTTTGAAAGTATCTATTGGAAATTCTTTCTTTCCAATCTTTCCATAACCAAGCTGTCCACATGTGGTCGTTACGTAATATAGACTCGTACCAAGTTTTAGCGGAACATTTGAGCTTATTTAGCGCTTGATATCGAATTATACTATCGGACCATTTAAAAGTTGATGCATAAGATTCGATCACATTTAGCCATGACGTAACATTATTGTTCAACGGGTCAAACTGAGGTATCATATTATGAAGTGTATTTAAATTAGTAGATACTCACAGTTCCAGCATCGTGTAACTTTACCCTTTTTCGAGGACGAGGAGGCGCCAATGGAGGTGTTTTTGAGCCACTCTGCTGCTATTAGTACTTGAACTGCTGATACTAGACATATATCTCGTACGTTTTGCCTTGCGTATGCAATCACTCTTACCTATTTTACCCGTAATGTGCTAAATTTTGTTTATTTATTCTTTTAAAAGGGGCGTGAGGGAAAATAACATTTGTCACTTCTGATGTTAAAAATAATTAGACGGTAGGCAGAATGCAAATACTTGATTGACTCAAGACAAAGTTAATACTTATTTAATAATTTAATCAAAGTCTACCTATTAACAAACGAATCCAATATATTAATCGGAAACAAGCTAGTTATTTTCACTATAAAATCTACATAATTTAAAACAAAACACGAGCGCGCGTTACGGGGTTCGTCTACCAAAATCGTTCGATCACGCCACACGACTCTCGCGCCCGGCTCCGCCCGACCACGTGTTTTTCCGGTGTTGCCAACACATGATGGTTCAAAAGGAGCCGGGCGTTTTAAAATGACTAAACTTCATAAAGTAGCATAAAATAGAATACCCAATAAACAAAAAAAATATAATAATAAATCACCTTAAATTAAACTTCATTTATTTAACGTTAATACCTACGGAATAATGTATATTATATAATTGTAGGTATGTTTTTACGTATAATACGTAAAAACATGCCTCATCATCGTCATCATCCACAGCCTGACTTCGCCCACTGCTGAGCCCTCTCTTTTCTCGTGCCAATCCTCACGCTCCTGTACCAGTCTCATCCATGTCCTACCCGCGATGGCAACAATATCGTCCACCCATCTCGCCACAAAACATGCCTACAATTTTATAATTACAATGATAACAAAGCTTTGCAGAAAAAATGCTAAAGTAATGTATCTCAAAACATGACCTTATCGATTAACCTAATGTATTAAAACAACTCTGTTTCATTAAAGCAAAACGAGTGTATTCCCTTTTGATTTGAAATGATAATAATAGAAAGTAGTTTTTTTTATTCAAAATAAACTATTTTTAAATACCGTACTAACTACGTAAATAAGTTAAATGCAAAAGAAACGCATCGTCTCATAAGTTTATTTTGATCACAAAATTAAAGTTAATTTAGGTATATTTTCTGTGCAAAACAACCAGTTTTGAAATATGGTTCTTTTGATTTAAAAATAGTGTCTTACTTACGTGAATTCTTTATTCAAAACTGAAGTATTCCGAAATATGGTCGTCTTCTGTATAAAACTAATGAGTAACACACATTAAATTTCGAGATATGGCACTTTTGCACAAAAGAAATGTGCTCTCAGTTCGGTTGTCGACGCACAACTGAAAATATGGCGGTTTAGATCATATTTCGCGCGTTCAAAACGAAAATTCAAAAGTAACGGTTGCGTTGTTTTTGTAATTTATAGTGCAAAAACAATGGGTGTCTTTTTAAAATATAAAAATATGAAGGATTAAGGTTGTATTTTTGCAATAAAAACATTTTTGCAATTTTCTCATTTGTGGTACTTTTGAATTGAAGCAGCGTCGCTGCTTCAATTCAAAATATATTTAATATATTTTAAAAAGACACCCATTGTTTTTGCACTATAAATTACAAAAACAACGCAACCGTTACTTTTGAATTTTCGTTTTGAACGCGCGAAATATGATCTAAACCGCCATATTTTCAGTTGTGCGTCGACAACCGAACTGAGAGCACATTTCTTTTGTGCAAAAGTGCCATATCTCGAAATTTAATGTGTGTTACTCATTAGTTTTATACAGAAGACGACCATATTTCGGAATACTTCAGTTTTGAATAAAGAATTCACGTAAGTAAGACACTATTTTTAAATCAAAAGAACCATATTTCAAAACTGGTTGTTTTGCACAGAAAATATACCTAAATTAACTTTAATTTTGTGATCAAAATAAACTTATGAGACGATGCGTTTCTTTTGCATTTAACTTATTTACGTAGTTAGTACGGTATTTAAAAATAGTTTATTTTGAATAAAAAAAACTACTTTCTATTATTATCATTTCAAATCAAAAGGGAATACGATATTGTTGCCATCGCGGGTAGGACATGGATGAGACTGGTACAGGAGCGTGAGGATTGGCACGAGAAAAGAGAGGGCTCAGCAGTGGGCGAAGTCAGGCTGTGGATGATGACGATGATGAGGCATGTTTTTACGTATTATACGTAAAAACATACCTACAATTATATAATATACATTATTCCGTAGGTATTAACGTTAAATAAATGAAGTTTAATTTAAGGTGATTTATTATTATATTTTTTTTGTTTATTGGGTATTCTATTTTATGCTACTTTATGAAGTTTAGTCATTTTAAAACGCCCGGCTCCTTTTGAACCATCATGTGTTGGCAACACCGGAAAAACACGTGGTCGGGCGGAGCCGGGCGCGAGAGTCGTGTGGCGTGATCGAACGATTTTGGTAGACGAACCCCGTAACGCGCGCTCGTGTTTTGTTTTAAATTATGTAGATTTTATAGTGAAAATAACTAGCTTGTTTCCGATTAATATATTGGATTCGTTTGTTAATAGGTAGACTTTGATTAAATTATTAAATAAGTATTAACTTTGTCTTGAGTCAATCAAGTATTTGCATTCTGCCTACCGTCTAATTATTTTTAACATCAGAAGTGACAAATGTTATTTTCCCTCACGCCCCTTTTAAAAGAATAAATAAACAAAATTTAGCACATTACGGGTAAAATAGGTAAGAGTGATTGCATACGCAAGGCAAAACGTACGAGATATATGTCTAGTATCAGCAGTTCAAGTACTAATAGCAGCAGAGTGGCTCAAAAACACCTCCATTGGCGCCTCCTCGTCCTCGAAAAAGGGTAAAGTTACACGATGCTGGAACTGTGAGTATCTACTAATTTAAATACACTTCATAATATGATACCTCAGTTTGACCCGCTGAACAATAATGTTACGTCATGGCTAAATGTGATCGAATCTTATGCATCAACTTTTAAATGGTCCGATAGTATAATTCGATATCAAGCGCTAAATAAGCTCAAATGTTCCGCTAAAACTTGGTACGAGTCTATATTACGTAACGACCACATGTGGACAGCTTGGTTATGGAAAGATTGGAAAGAAAGAATTTCCAATAGATACTTTCAAAGTCAAAAGAAATAATTATGTTTTATAATAGGTAGGTATTTCGCTTTTTCCACCGAGTGAAATACCTTAATAAATAAATATTGGAAAATAAATGGTGAAATGAGATAAACAGTGAAATAAGAAAATAAGTAGCGGATAGGGTGGAAAAAGTGACACGAGTGAACTAGATACTTATCCGCTCGCGTTAGAAAAAGCTAGTAAGTAGTTAGGTAGTTTCCTAGGCTAGGCTATAATCTACTTACTTAGCTACTTACATATATAAGGTATTGAAATAGATGAAATATCATTGTGAAATGATTATGAGAGTAATAAAAATGGTAGGTACCTACCTAGTAAGATTTTGTAGTAGATAGTTAGAGGTTTTGATTGATGTAAGTAGCGCACACACGATGAGATTGTTGATTTGCAGCGTTTCGGCATCGGATGGGTAACCGAAAAAAATGTTATTTCGAGTTGCTCCGTGCTTGTAGGTAATGGGGACGTTAATAAGCTGAGATGAAAAAAGATATTATAATTAGTCTTCAGCTGTGTCTTGCATTTTGGTTGAATAGGTAGCTGTTGAAGTTCGTAAGGATTAGAGTTTGGTAACCTTCGGCAACCACATTAGAATACATTGCACGGTAAAATGCGATTTTTGCGGTAAAAACGGTCATACGAAGGATAAGCAGGAAACAAAATCGCATAAAGGCCAAACTATACCATAAGGGAGACCTAGTTTTAGTTAAAAACAGTGTCAAACCAGCGATGGTCGCAGCAAGAAATTACTACCAGCACATAAGGGTCCATTCCAAATTATGTAGTGCTTGGATCGAGATAGACCTATAGATTAATGTACTCTGTGGAGATAGATATCAAATCAAAATTATGCGAGGAAGTGAGAGGTGTTACAAAAATTATGAGGGAGTGGCCGCTGCGGAAAATATCAAACCTTGGATCAAAATCGATAGTTGGCGTATTGAATAAAAGGTTCCAAATCAAGAAAAACGCGTGTTGGCAAGGTAGAATTGTATCAAATCATTACAGTTGTAGTCTAGTTAATATGTGGGTTCAAGCCCCACATGTGTAAAATTTTTGTTGGCATAGGTTAGGTTAGGTTAGGTTAGGTTGGGGGACCCCCCACAGAGCTTGCGTCCACGTCGCGTCCCCTGGAAACGACCCAGTTCTGTCACCGTAACGGAGTGGCAGACTGGGATCGGCCAAAGTGCTCTGTGCTTCGTAGCTATCATTTTCTTGCCTTGTTTTTAGCTACGACCTTTGCGGAATGTCGAAACCCTCGCGGGACGCCTTCGGGCGTTTCCTCCCAAAAGGCCCTTCTCAGGGCCAACCAAAAGGCCCTTCTCAGGGCCAACCAAAAGGCCCTTCTCAGGGCCAACCAAAAGGCCCTTCTCAGGGCCAACCCAAAGGCCCTTCTCAGGGCCAACCCAAAGGCCCTTTTCAGGGCCACTCCGACGTTTCGGCGTCAGAGGCAAGCCGCGCGCCGTCTGCGGCAAGCTTCCGTGGAAGAGCGGGCGAGTTGTCGGACTCCGACGACGAGTCCCTTATTAGCGTTTCGGACGCAGGCGACTCTCAGTCGCGAAAGCGGGCCTTCCTAAAGGATGGGTCCGAGGGTTCCTCGGGCTCAGCCAGGCGGTCAAAGGCCAAAAGGCCAACGGTAGCCGCGGATACCCACGTGGTGGGTCTCGCGGACGCCCAGCGCCAGCTGGACCTGGCTCGGCGTGTGCAGCACCAGCAAGAGCTGGAAGAGCGGGTGGCTGCGAAGGAGCAGCGGGCGCGTGCAGTTCGAGCCAAGTCTGGTTACGGCGCGTCCCGCGTGCTGTACGCGGACCATTCTTTGGCCGAGCTGCAGCAGATGGCGGAGGAGGACGAAGAGGAGATTGCGGAGGTCGCCTCCAAGTCCTCCAATCTAAAGGGCACCTTCCAGAAGGCCCTTAAGTGCCGGGCCGCGAGCATGCGCGGCATCGTAGAGGAGCTCGTCAAGAGAAAGACGAGTGAAGAAACGCGGCAGCTGCAGGCGAGGGTCGATCGCCTGCAATCAGAGGTCAGCCAGCTTCATCAGAAGCTGGCTGATGTCACGGCTCGGCCAATTCAGGCCGAACCGACACCTGCGGCGGAGGCCCCTACCTCCACCAACCTTGAGGATATACTCCGCAAGGTTGTAATGGAGGAGCGGGCCTTCACACGAGCCTGTCTTGCAGGCATCGAGGACCGGCTCTTGCCGGAAAAGCGCCTCCGACCGCCGCTTGCCGCTGACGAGAGGCGAGCCGAGCCGGGTCCGTCCTCGCAAGGGGAGGACGCCCTTCTCCCTTCCACTACCCCGTCCAACCAGCAGGGCTGGACCGAAGTGGTCAGGAAGGGGAAGGGCAAAGGAAAGAAGACGGCGACAGCCGCCCCTGCTGTCGCAGCCACCACGGCCACCACGACTCCCAGCCCGTCGCAGACGACTGGGAAGGGAAGGAGGAGGGGCAGGGGCAGAAAGGCTGCAACGGGCGTCCCTGCCGCCCCCGCCACCACGCCTCCCAGCCAGTCGCAGGCGACCGGCAGAGGAAAGAGGAAGGGGAAATTGGTTCCCCCAAAGACCGCGGCCGTCGTAGTGACGCTCACCGCGGAGGCCGCGGAGCGAGGGGAGACGTACGCGTCCATATTGGTGCGGGCGCGTGCTAATGCCGATCCCACCCAACTGGGGATCGGCAAAGTCTCCTGCCGGAGGACCCAAACCGGGGCTCGAATCTTCGAGTTCCCTGGGGCGGAGGGTAGTGCCAACGCTGACCTCTTCGCAGCCAAGCTGCAGGAGGTCATCGCGGACGCAGCCAAGGTGGCCCGACCCGTCAAGTCGGCGGCCATCGAGGTGGCCGACCTTGACGACTCGGTCACCAAAGAGGAGGTGGTGGCAGCGGTCGCAGCCATTGGGGGCTGCAGCGTCGCAGCGGTGCAGGGCCGGGACATCAGGCCCGGCCGCGGCGGCATGGGCACTATCCGTCTCGAGTGCCCAGTCGCCGCCGCCAAAGCCGTCCTTGAAAAAGGACGGCTCTTGGTCGGATTCAGCTCGGGTGCAGTCCGAGCACTAGAGAACCAGCCCCTGCGCTGCTTCAGGTGCTGCGGCATAGGGCACACCCGAGCCCTGTGCCCTTCAGCGGTCGATAGGTCACTGACATGCTACCGCTGTGGCAAGGAGGGCCACAAAGCCGCCTCCTGCACGGCCGCCACGCCGCACTGCGCAGTGTGCGCCGCCAGTGGCTGCCCGGCAGGCCACGTGACGAGGGGGAGGATGTGCAATCCTCCCCCTAAGAGGGGCAAAGCGCAGGCGTCGGTCGGGCCTGCTGCTAGCACCGTCGTTCCCGAGGCAGGAACGGCGGTGGCGGCGGAGGAGGAGGGTGCGATGTCGATTGATGGATAGGGTCGATCATCGCATCCTCCAGGCGAACACCAACCACTGCAGAACAGCCCAAGACCTGCTGATGCAGACCATGGCTGAGTGGTTGGTGGACTTGGCGGTGGTCGCCGAGCCCTACTCGGTCCCTGGCAATTGGCTGGGCGATCGAGACGGCCTGGTGGCAATAGTGACGCGGTCTTCCACAGACTCCCCTCCCCTCTCGCTCTTAGAGAGAGGACCGGGATACGTGGCCGCCGCGTGGGGAGGTGTGGCCCTAGTTGGGGTCTATTTCTCCCCAAACCGCCCTCTCTCGGACTTTGAGGATTTTCTTGAAGTCCTGACTGCTGTCGTAGGGAGGGCGGCGCCGCGCCAGGTCGTGGTGTTGGGCGACCTGAACGCCAAGTCGGTGGCCTGGGGCAACCCGGCTGCCTCGTGCAACGTCCGGGGACGCGCCGTCGAGTTCTGGGCGGCGTCATGCGGTGTGTCCCTCCTCAACAGGGGGGCGGTCCACACATGTGTGCGGCAACACGGAGGGTCGGTGGTGGACGTCTCGTTTGCCACCCCCGTGCTGGCCGCACGCATCGTGAACTGGCGGGTGGAGACGGTGGAGACCCTGTCGGACCACCGATATGTGCGGTTCGACATCTCCACCCAGGGCCCCCGGGGGGAGATGGCCCGCTCTGGCAGGTCTCCCTTCCCACGGTGGGCTCTAACTCGCCTGGACCGGGAGGCAGCCAAGGAGGCGGCCTTCCTCCAGGACTGGCTGTCTCCCCCCCCTGTCGAGGACGTCCCGGACGTTGACGCCGCAGCGGTCCGCCTCAGGAGATCCTTGACCGAGGTGTGCAACTCCAGCATGCCTCGGTCCCGTCGCCCGCCTCCCCGTCGCGCCGTCTATTGGTGGTCGGAGGAACTTGCGGGGCTCCGGGCCACCTGCGTGGCGGCCAGAAGGGCTTACACGCGGAGCCGACGGCGCAGCGTCCGTAGTCAAGCAGACGAGGACCGCCTCTACGTCTCTTACAGAGAGGCTCAGACGGTCCTCAAGTCGGCTATGGGCGCTGCCAAGGACTCGGCGAGGGCCGAGATGCTGGAGGGTCTCGACAGAGACCCGTATGGGAGACCATACAGGGCGGCGCGGAACCAACTGCGGCCCCATGGTCCCCCTCTGACAGAGACCCTCGAGCCAGCGTTGCTGGATGGGGTGGTCCGGTCCCTGTTTCCGCGCAGGACCGACTTCACCCCACCAACGATGGACCCCCCGCAGGAGGCGGCTTCACCGCCGGAGGAGGAGGTACCCCCGGTGACGGCGGATGAGTTTTACGCGGGGGTTCTCAGCCTCCGAGCCAAGAAGACGGCCCCTGGGCCGGACGGCGTCCCTGCTCGAGTGGTGGCCATAGCTGCCGCTCAAATGGAGGACAGATTTCGGGACCTCTTCAGCGCGTGCCTTACGGCTGGGAGGTTCCCGAAACTGTGGAAGGAGGGGCAGCTATGCCTCCTCCGAAAGGAGGGACGCCCGGCGGATTCCCCCTCGGCATACCGGCCCATCGTTCTGCTCGATGAGGTCGGTAAATTGTTCGAGGGGATCATTGCCTCCCGGCTGAATAGACACCTAAGGAGGGTAGGGCCGGACCTGTCGGACGCCCAGTTCGGCTTCCGACAGGGGCGTTCGACCATCGACGCGCTGGCCCTACTCAAGGGCCAGGTGAAGGGGGCGGTAGAGGCCGGGGACGGAGTGCTGGCGGTGTCATTCGACATAGCCAACGCCTTCAACTCCGTCCCCCACTCGACCATATTGGAGGCACTCCGATATCACGGAGTGCCCCAATACTTGCGGAGCCTTCTGGCCAGCTACCTGGAGGACCGAGAGGTCCTCCTTGTCGACAAAATGGCCAGGTTGCGCAGATACAGCGCGGAGTCTGGTGTTCCGCAGGGGTCAGTCTTAGGACCCCCCCTGTGGAACATCGGCTTCGACTGGCTGCTGCGGGGAGCCCTCCTCCAGGGCACGAGTGTCATCTGCTACGCGGATGACACTCTCCTCACTGCCCGGGGGAGGAACTTCGGGGAGGCGGCCTGTCTGGCATCGGCTGGCGGTTCCTTGGTGGCGGGGAGGATACGCAGCCTGGGATTGAGGGTGGCGCTGAATAAGACCGAGGCCGTGTTCTTTCACGGGCCTCGGCAGCGCTGCCCTCCTGACGCCCACATTTTCGTGGAGGGCGCCAGGGTAGGCGTCCAGACCCAGTTAAAATATCTGGGTCTAGTGCTGGACAGCAGGTGGCGCTTCGGCCCGCATTTCAGCGGTCTGTCGACGCGCCTGCTGAGGGCTGCGGACGCCCTCTCCTGGCTCCTCCCAAACCTGGGAGGGCCCAGTGCGCGATGCCGGCGCCTTTATGCCGGCATCCTGAGGAGCATGGCCCTATACGGGGCCCCCATCTGGGCGGACTCCCTCCATAAGAGGGAGAATGCGACGGCGATGCGCCGGCCCCAAAGGGCCATTGCACTGCGGGTGGCGAGGGCTTACCGATCGGTGGGCTTTTCGGCGGCGTGCGCTCTGGCTGGCACCCCTCCTTGGGAGCTGGAGGCGTGGGTGCTCGCCAGAGTGTACGAATGGACGGCGCGACGAAAAGCCCTCGGGGAGCGCCCCGTCGCGGAAGAGCGGGAGGCCGTGCGGCGGGAGGCGAGGGACGCCATCATCGTCCATTGGACGCAGGACCTCGCCTCCGCCACCTTTGGCCGCCGAACCCTGGACGCGCTCGGCCCAGTCCTGCGGGACTGGCTCGAGCGGCCCCACGGTTTCCTCTCATTCCGTCTGGTGCAGGTGCTGTCAGGCCACGGCTGTTTCGGCACGCACCTGCACCGGATCGGGAGGGAGGAGACTCCGGCGTGCCACGACTGCGGCGCGGCGGAGGACACGGCACAGCACACGCTCGAGGTGTGCCCGGCTTGGTCTGAGCCGCGCCGTAGTCTGACTGCTGAGATCGGACAGGACCTCTCACTTCCCAGCGTGGTCAACTCTATGCTGGAGAGTGAGGGGTCCTGGGCAGCGGTCGCCTCCTTTTGCGAGGACGTCATCTCGCAAAAGGAGGCGGCGGAGCGCGCGCGTGAGGACGACCCTCTCGCAGCGCCGCTCCGAAGGCGGAGAAGAGGTCGGAGAAGACGCCGTCTTCTCCCTCCTCATGGTGGTGATAGGCGGGCGACAGGCGCGGGGGCGCCTCCGCCCGCATTGCACTCTACACCACCTCCGCCGGTTATTCCCGGCCCTCCCCCCTCACGGGGAGGGCGTGCAGGGCCCGCCGTGTAGGCGGGCGTACGTCGGAGAGGGACTGGACGCAAAGGCTATGCCGATCTCCCAGTCCCCCTCCACTCAGACGATGCGGGAATGCCGCTGGGTTGTTTTAGTGGGTATACCGGGCCTTGGCCCGGGGAGTCCCACATACCCCTCCCATTCCCCCAATGGGAGGGTATGCGTAATGCATTTTTTCCCAGCGCAAACAAAAAAAAAAAAAAAAAAAAAAAAAAAAAAAAAAGGTTAGGTTAGGTTGGGGGACCCCCCACAGAGCTTGCGTCCACGTCGCGTCCCCTGGAAACGACCCAGGTCTGTCACCGTAACGGAGTGGCAGACTGGGATCGGCCAAAGTGCTCTGTGCTTCGTAGTTATCATTTTCTCCTTGCGTTTTTAACTGCGATCTTGCGGTGGCTATGCCAAAACCCCCGCGGGACGCCCTCGGGCGTTTTTTAAAACCCAAAGGCCCTTCTCAGGGCCAACCAAAAGGCCCTTCTCAGGGCCAACCAAAATGCCCTTCTAAGGGCCAACCCAAAGGCCCTTCTCAGGGCCTCTCCGACGCTTCGGCGTCAGAGGCTAGCCGCGCGCCGTCTGCGGCTAGTTTCTCTGAAGGTGCGGTAGAGTTTTTGGACTCTGACGACGAGTCCGTCTTAAGCGTCTCGGACGCGGGCGACTTCCAGTCGCGGAAGCGGGCCTTCCATAAGGATGGGTCAGAGGGCTCCTCGAGCTCGGCCAGGCAGTCGAAGGCCAAAAGGCCGACGATAGCCGCGGACACCCACGAAGTGGGTCTCGCTGACGCCCAACGCCAGCTTGACCTGTCGCGGCGGGCGCTGCACCAGCAAGAGCTGGAGGAGCGGGTGGCTGCGAAGGAGCAGCGAGCGCGTGCAGCTCGGGCCAAGTCCGGGTACGGCGCGTCTCGCGTGCTGTACGCGGACTTCTCCCTGGCTGAGCTACAGCAGATGGCGGAGGAGGACGAGGAGGAGATCGCGGAGGTCGCCTCTAAGTCCTCCAACCTTAAGGGCACCTTTCAAAAGGCCCTTAAGTGCCGGGCCGCCAGCATGCGCGGCATCATAGAGGAGCTCGTCAAGCGGAAGACGAGCGAGGAAACGCGGCAGTTGCAGGCGAGGGTCGATCGCCTGCAGTCGGAGGTCAGCCAGCTTCATCAGAAGCTGGCCGATGTTACGGCTCGGCCAATTCAGGCCGAACCGACACCTGCGGCGGAGGCCCCTACCTCCACCAACCTTGAGGACGTTTTCCGCAAGGTGGTTATGGAGGAGCGGGCCTTCACAAGAGCCTGTCTTGCAGGCATTGAGGACCGGCTCTTGCTGGAGAAGCGCCTCCGACCGCCACTTGCCGCGGACGAGAGGCGAGGCGAGCCGGGTCCGTCCTCGCAAGGGGAGGACGCCCTTCTTCCTTCGGCTACTCCGTCCGACCAGCCGGGTTGGACCGAAGTGGTCCGGAAGGGGAAGGGCAAGGGGAAGAAGACGGTGACTGCCGTCCCTGCCGTCACCGCCACCACGCAGCCCAGCCAGTCGCAGGCGACTGGGAAGGGAAAGAGGAGGGGCAGGGGAAGAAAGGCGGCAACGGCCGTGCCTGCCGTCCCCGCCACCACGCCGCCCAGCCAGTCGCAAGCGACCGGCAGGTTTCAGAGGAAGGGGAAACTTGTTCCCCCAAAAACCGCGGCCGTCGTAGTGACGCTCACTGCAGAGGCCGCGGAGCGAGGGGAGACATATATGTCCATATTGATGCGGGCGCGTGCGAATGCTGATCCCACCCAATTGGGGATCGGCAAAGTTTCTTGCCGGAGGACCCAAGCCGGGGCTCGCCTTTTCGAGTTTCCTGGGGCGGAGGGCAGTGCCAACGCTGACCTCTTTGCAGCCAAGCTGCAAGAGGTCATCGCGGACGCTGCCAATGTGGCCCGACCTGTCAAGTCGGCGGCCATCGAGGTGACCGACCTCGACGATTCGGTCACCAAGGAGGAGGTGGTGGCGGCGGTCGCAGCCATTGGGGGCTGCGACGTCACAGCGGTGCAGGGCCGGGATATCAGGCCCGGCCGCGGTGGCATGGGCACTATTCGTCTCCAGTGCCCAGTCGCCGCCGCCAAAGCCGTCCTTGACAAAGGACGGCTTCTTGTGGGCTTCAGCTCGGGTGCGGTCCGGGCACTTGTAGACCAGCCTCTGCGCTGCTACAGGTGCTGCGGCATCGGACACACCCGAGCCCTTTGCCCGTCGGCGGTCGACAGGTCTCTGACCTGTTACCGCTGCGTCAAAGAGGGCCACAAAGCCGCCTCCTGCACGGCCGCCACGCCTCACTGCGCAGTCTGTGCCGCAAGTGGCTGCCCGGCAGGCCACGTGATGAGGGGGAGGATGTGCAATCCTCCCCAAAAGAGGGGTAAAGCACAGGCGCCGGTCGTGCCTGCTGCTAGCACCGTCGTTCGCGAGGCTGGAACGGCGGTGGCAGCGGAGGAGGGGGATGCGATGTCGACTTAATTAGGTCGAACATCGCATCCTCCCAATAGTGTCGCGGTCTTCCACAGACTCCCCTCCCCTCTCGCTTTAGAGAGGGGACCGGGATACGTGGCCGCCGCGGCAGCATTCGCCTCCTTTTGCGAGGACGTCATCTCACAAAAGGGGGCGACGGAGCGCGCGCGGGAGGAGGACCCTTTCGCTGCGCCGCTCCGAAGGCGGAGAAGAGGTCGGAGAAGAAGCCGTCTTCTCCCTCCTCATGGTGGTGTAGGCGGGCGACAGGCGCGGGGGCGCCTCCGCCCGCACTGCACTCTACACCACCCTCGCCGGTCATTCCCGGCCCTCCCCCAACGGGGAGGGCGTGAAGGGCCCGCCTTGGAGGCGGGCGTACGTCGGAGAGGGACTGGACGTAAAGGCTATGCCGATCTCCCAGTCCCCCTCCACTCTGACGATGCGGGAATGCCGCTGGGTTGTTTTAGTGGGTATACCGGGTCAGCCCGGGGAGTCCCACATACCCCTCCCATTCCCCCAATGGGAGGGTATGCGTAATGCATTTTTTCCCAGCGCAAACAAAAAAAAAAAAAAAAAAAAAAAAAAAAAAAGGTTAGGTTAGGTTGGGGGACCCCCCACAGAGCTTGCGTCCACGTCGCGTCCCCTGGAAACGACCCAGTTCTGTCACCGTAACGGAGTGGCAGACTGGGGTTCGGCCAAAGTGCTCTGTGCTTCGTAGTTATCTTTTTATCCTTGCCTTGTTTTAACTGCGATCTTGCGGTGGCTATGCCTGCAACCCCGCGGGACGCCTTCGGGCGTTTTTTAAAACCCAAAGGCCCTTCTCAGGGCCAAGCCAAAGGCCCTTCTCAGGGCCAACCAAAAGGCCCTTCTCAGGGCCAACCAAAAGGCCCTTCTCAGGGCCAACCCAAAGGCCCTTCTCAGGGCCAACCAAAAGGCCCTTTTCAGGGCCCCTCCGAAGCCTCGGAGTCAGAGGCTAGCCGCGCGCCGTCTGCGGCTAGCTTCTTTGAAGGAGTAGACCAGTTTCTGGACTCCGATGACGAGTCCGTCATCAGCGTCGATTCCCGGTCGCGGAAGCGGGCCTTCCGTAAGGAGGGGTCCGAGGGCTCCTCGGGCTCAGGCAGGCAGTCGAAGGCCAAAAAGCCGACGATAGCCGCGGACACCCACGACTTTGGTCTTGCGGACGCCCAACGCCAGCTCGACCTGGCTCGGCGGGAGCTGCACCAGCAGGAGCTGGAGGAGCGGGTCGTCGCGAAGGAGCAACGGGCGCGTGCTGCTCGGGCCAAGTCCGGGTACGGCGCGTCCCGCGTTCTGTACGCAGACCATTCCCTGGTCGAGCTGGAGCGAATGGCGGAGGAGGACGAGGAGGAGATCGTGGAGGTCGCCTCAAAGTCCTCAAATCTGAAAGGGACTTTTCAGAAGGCCCTAAAATGTCGGGCCGCGAGCATGCGCGGCATCGTGTCGGAGCTGGTAAAGCGGAAGACGACCGACGAAACGCAGCAACTGCAGGCGACAGTCGATCGCCTGCAGTTAGAGGTCAGCCAGCTTCATCAGAAGCTGGCCGACGTCACGGCTCGGCCAATTCGGGCCGAACCGACACCTGCGGCAGAGGCCCCCGCCTCCAACCTTGAGGACGTCATCCGCAAGGTGGTTTTGGAGGAGAGGGCCTTCACCAGAGCCTGCTTGGCAGGAATTGAGGACCGGCTCTTGCCGGAGAAGCGCCTCCGACCGCCGCTTGCCGCGGACGAGAGGCGAGGCGAGCCGGGTCCGTCCTCGCAAGGGGAGGACGCCCTTCTCCCTTCGGCTACTCCGTCCGACCAGCAGGGTTGGACCGAAGTGGTCCGGAAGGGGAAGGGCAAGGGGAAGAAGACGGCGACGGCCGTCCCTGCCGTCACCGCCACCATGCAGCCCAGCCAGTCGCAGGCGACTGGGAAGGGAAAGAGGAGGGGCAGGGGCAGAAAGGCGGCAACGGCCGCCCCTGCCGTCCCCGCCATCACGCCGCCCAGCCAGTCGCAGGCGACCGGCAGAGAGCAGAGGAAGGGGAAACTGGTTCCCCCAAAAACCGCGGCCGTCGTGGTGACGCTCACTGCGGAGGCCGCGGAGCGAGGGGAGACCTATATGTCGATTTTGATGCGGGCGCGTGCGAATGCCGATCCCACCCAACTGGGGATCGGCAAAGTCTCTTGCCGGAGGACCCAAGCCGGGGCTCGTATTTTTGAGTTCCCAGGAGCGGAGGGCAGCGCCAACGCTGACCTCTTTGCAGCCAAGCTGCAAGAGGTCATCGCGGACGTTGCCAAGGTGGCCCGACCAGTCAAGTCGGCGGCCATCGAGGTGACCGACCTCGATGATTCGGTCACCAAGGAGGAGGTGGTGGCGGCGGTCGCAGCCATTGGGGGTTGCGGCGTCACGGCGGTGCAAGGCCGGAACATCAGACCCGGCCGCGGCGGCATGGGCACTATCAGGCTCGAGTGCCCAGTCGCCGCTGCCAAAGCCGTCCTTGAAAAGGGACGGCTCCTTGTCGGGTTCAGCTCGGGTGCAGTCCGAGCACTGGCCGACCAGCCCCTGCGCTGCTACAGGTGCTGCGGCATCGGGCACACCCGAGCCCTGTGCCCGTCAGCGGTCGACCGGTCTCTGAGCTGCTACCGCTGCGGCAAGGAGGGCCACAAAGCCGCCTCCTGCACGGTCGCCACGCCGCACTGCACAGTTTGTGCTGCCAGCGGCTGCCCGGCAGGCCACGTAACGAGGGGGAGGATGTGCAATCCTCCCCCCAAGAGGGGCAAAGCGCAGGCGCCTATCATGCCTGCTGCTAGCACCGCGCGTTCCGAGGCAGGAACGGCGGTGGCAGCGGAGGAGGGGGATGCGATGTCGACTTAATTAGGTTGACCATCGCATCCTCCCAATAGTGTCGCGGTCTTCCACGGACTCCCCTCCCCTCTCGCTTTCGAGAGGGGACCGGGATACGTGGCCGCCGCGGCAGCATTCGCCTCCTTTTGCGAGGACGTCATCTCGCAAAAGGAGGCGACGGAGCGCGCGCGTGAGGACGACCCTCTCGCTGCGCCGCTCCGAAGGCGGAGAAGAGGTCGGAGAAGAAGCCGTCTTCTCCCTCCTCATGGTGGTGTAGGCGGGCGACAGGCGCGGGGGCGCCTCCGCCCGCACTGCACTCTACACCACCCTCGCCGGTCATTCCCGGCCCTCCCCCTTCACGGGGAGGGCATGAAGGGCCCGCCGTGCAGGCGGGTGAACGTCGGAGAGGGACTGGACGTAAAGGCTACGCCGATCTCCCAGTCCCCCTCCACTCAGACGATGCGGGAATGCCGCTGGGTTGTTTTAGTGGGTATACCGGGTCTATTGGCCCGGGGAGTCCCACAGACCCCTCCCATTCCCCCAATGGGAGGGTATGCGTAATGCATTTTTTCCCAGCGCAAACAAAAAAAAAAAAAAAAGGTTAGGTTAGGTTAGGTTAGGTTGGGGGACCCCCCACAGAGCTTGCGTCCACGTCGCGTCCCCTGGAAACGACCCAGTTCTGTCACCGTAACGGAGTGGCAGACTGGGGTTCGGCCAAAGTGCTCTGTGCTTCGTAGTTATCTTTTTATCCTTGCCTTGTTTTAACTGCGATCTTGCGGTGGCTATGCCTTCAACCCCGCGGGACGCCTTCGGGCGTTTTTTAAAACCAAAAGGCCCTTCTCAGGGCCAAACAAAAGGCCCTTCTCAGGGCCAACCAAAAGGCCCTTCTCAGGGCCAAACAAAAGGCCCTTCTCAGGGCCAACCCAAAGGCCCTTCTCAGGGCCAACCAAAAGGCCCTTTTCAGGGCCACTCCGAAGCCTCGGAGTCAGAGGCTAGCCGCGCGCCGTCTGCGGCTAGCTTCTTTGAAGGAGTAGACCTGCAGTTTCTGGACTCCGATGACGAGTCCGTCATCAGCGTCGATTCCCGGTCGCGGAAGCGGGCCGTCCGTAAGGAGGGGTCCGAGGGCTCCTCGGGCTCAGGCAGGCAGTCGAAGGCCAAAAAGCCGACGATAGCCGCGGACACCCACGACTTTGGTCTTGCGGACGCCCAACGCCAGCTCGACCTGGCTCGGCGGGAGCTGCACCAGCAGGAGCTGGAGGAGCGGGTCGTCGCGAAGGAGCAACGGGCGCGTGCTGCTCGGGCCAAGTCCGGGTACGGCGCGTCCCGCGTTCTGTACGCAGACCATTCCCTGGTCGAGCTGGAGCGAATGGCGGAGGAGGACGAGGAGGAGATCGTTGAGGTCGCCTCAAAGTCCTCAAATCTGAAAGGGACTTTTCAGAAGGCCCTAAAATGTCGAGCCGCGAGCATGCGCGGCATCGTGTCGGAGCTGGTCAAGCGGAAGACGACCGACGAAACGCAGCAACTGCAGGCGACAGTCGATCGCCTGCAGTTGGAGGTCAGCCAGCTTCATCAGAAGCTGGCCGACGTCACGGCTCGGCCAATTCGGGCCGAACCGACACCTGCGTCAGAGGCCCCCGCCTCCAACCTTGAGGACGTCATCCGCAAGGTGGTTTTAGAGGAGAGGGCCTTCACCAGAGCCTGCTTGGCAGGAATTGAGGACCGGCTCTTGCCGGAGAAGCGCCTCCGACCGCCGCTTGCCGCGGACGAGAGGCGAGGCGAGCCGGGTCCGTCCTCGCAAAGGGAGGACGCCCTTCTCCCTTCGGCTACTCCGTCCGACCAGCAGGGTTGGACCGAAGTGGTCCGGAAGGGGAAGGGCAAGGGGAAGAAGAAGGCGACGGCCGTCCCTGCCGTCACCGCCACCACGCAGCCCAGCCAGTCGCAGGCGACTGGGAAGGGAAATAGGAGGGGCAGGGGCAGAAAGGCGGCAACGGCCGCCCCTGCCGTCCCCGCCATCACGCCGCCCAGCCAGTCGCAGGCGACCGGCAGGGAGCAGAGGAAGGGGAAACTGGTTCCCCCAAAAACCGCGGCCGTCGTGGTGACGCTCACTGCAGAGGCCGCGGAGCGAGGGGAGACCTATATGTCGATCTTGATGCGGGCGCGTGCGAATGCCGATCCCACCCAACTGGGGATCGGCAAAGTCTCTTGCCGGAGGACCCAAGCCGGGGCTCGTATTTTTGAGTTCCCAGGAGCGGAGGGCAGCGCCAACGCTGACCTCTTTGCAGCCAAGCTGCAAGAGGTCATCGCGGACGCTGCCAAGGTGGCCCGACCAGTCAAGTCGGCGGCCATCGAGGTGACCGACCTCGACGATTCGGTCACCAAGGAGGAGGTGGTGGCGGCGGTCGCAGCCATTGGGGGCTGCGGCGTCACGGCGGTGCAAGGCCGGGACATCCGACCCGGCCGCGGCGGCATGGGCACTATCAGGCTCGAGTGCCCAGTCGCCGCTGCCAAAGCCGTCCTTGAAAAGGGACGGCTCCTTGTCGGGTTCAGCTCGGGTGCAGTCCGAGCACTGGCCGACCAGCCCCTGCGCTGCTACAGGTGCTGCGGCATCGGGCACACCCGAGCCCTGTGCCCGTCAGCGGTCGACCGGTCTCTGAGCTGCTACCGCTGCGGCAAGGAGGGCCACAAAGCCGCCTCCTGCACGGTCGCCACGCCGCACTGCACAGTTTGTGCTGCCAGCGGCTGCCCGGCAGGCCACGTGACGAGGGGGAGGATGTGCAATCCTCCCCCCAAGAGGGGCAAAGCGCAGGCGCCTATCATGCCTGCTGCTAGCACCGCGCGTTCCGAGGCAGGAACGGCGGTGGCAGCGGAGGAGGGGGATGCGATGTCGACTTAATTAGGTTGACCAACGCATCCTCCCAATAGTGTCGCGGTCTTCCACGGACTCCCCTCCCCTCTCGCTTTCGAGAGGGGACCGGGATACGTGGCCGCCGCGGCAGCATTCGCCTCCTTTTGCGAGGACGTCATCTCGCAAAAGGGGGCGACGGAGCGCGCGCGTGAGGACGACCCTCTCGCTGCGCAGCTCCGAAGGCGGAGAAGAGGTCGGAGAAGAAGCCGTCTTCTCCCTCCTCATGGTGGTGTAGGCGGGCGACAGGCGCGGGGGCGCCTCCGCCCGCACTGCACTCTACACCACCCTCGCCGGTCATTCCCGGCCCTCCCCCTTCACGGGGAGGGCATGAAGGGCCCGCCGTGTAGGCGGGCGAACGTCGGAGAGGGACTGGACGTAAAGGCTACGCCGATCTCCCAGTCCCCCTCCACTCAGACGATGCGGGAATGCCGCTGGGTTGTTTTAGTGGGTATACCGGGTCTTGGCCCGGGGAGTCCCACATACCCCTCCCATTCCCCCAATGGGAGGGTATGCGTAATGCATTTTTTCCCAGCGCAAACAAAAAAAAAAAAAAAAAAAAAGGTTAGGTTAGGTTAGGTTAGGTTAGGTTAGGTTAGGTTAGGTTAGGTTAGGTTAGGTTAGGTTAGGTTAGGTTAGGTTAGGTTAGGTTAGGTTAGGTTAGGTTAGGTTAGGTTAGGTTAGGTTAGGTTAGGTTAGGTTAGGTTAGGTTAGGTTAGGTTAGGTTAGGTTAGGTTAGGTTAGGTTAGGTTAGGTTAGGTTAGGTTAGGTTAGGTTAGGTTAGGTTAGGTTAGGTTAGGTTAGGTTAGGTTAGGTTAGGTTAGGTTAGGTTAGGTTAGGTTAGGTTAGGTTAGGTTAGGTTAGGTTAGGTTAGGTTAGGTTAGGTTAGGTTAGGTTAGGTTAGGTTAGGTTAGGTTAGGTTAGGTTAGGTTAGGTTAGGTTAGGTTAGGTTAGGTTAGGTTAGGTTAGGTTAGGTTAGGTTAGGTTAGGTTAGGTTAGGTTAGGTTAGGTTAGGTTAGGTTAGGTTAGGTTAGGTTAGGTTAGGTTAGGTTAGGTTAGGTTAGGTTAGGTTAGGTTAGGTTAGGTTAGGTTAGGTTAGGTTAGGTTAGGTTAGGTTAGGTTAGGTTAGGTTAGGTTAGGTTAGGTTAGGTTAGGTTAGGTTAGGTTAGGTTAGGTTAGGTTAGGTTAGGTTAGGTTAGGTTAGGTTAGGTTAGGTTAGGTTAGGTTAGGTTAGGTTAGGTTAGGTTAGGTTAGGTTAGGTTAGGTTAGGTTAGGTTAGGTTAGGTTAGGTTAGGTTAGGTTAGGTTAGGTTAGGTTAGGTTAGGTTAGGTTAGGTTAGGTTAGGTTAGGTTAGGTTAGGTTAGGTTAGGTTAGGTTAGGTTAGGTTAGGTTAGGTTAGGTTAGGTTAGGTTAGGTTAGGTTAGGTTAGGTTAGGTTAGGTTAGGTTAGGTTAGGTTAGGTTAGGTTAGGTTAGGTTAGGTTAGGTTTTTTTTTTTTTTTTTTTTTTTTTTTTTTTTTTTTTTTTTTTTTTTTACACGGTTATCTCCGATATTGCGGTCGGAGGCTTGTTCTTCTTTTTTCTGGTTGTATAAATGTTATTTTTTGTATATCTTATATTGTTAATTTGTTGATTTTTCTTCTATTACTTTCAGTTTCTTCTATGCAGAATTGGACTGTAGATTTTACGTGTTTATCAGTGTTTCTTTTATTTATTTATTTTCTTTAGTTTTATGTAACACTAGTATAATATAGATCACTATATTTACAGTGTTACTTTCTTAACTATGTTTTATTTCTATCGATTACTATCTTTATTATATATAAACAATAATCCAAAAACTTGCTACGTATATGTTTATCTTTCATTATGTTGCTTATATTTTTATCATTTATTTTTAAATCTATTTCATTTTCCAAATTAAATCTGGCGTATTCAAACATAGGACATTTCGTTATGAGGTGCATTATTGATTCTTCCGCGGCCGGGTCGCATGGACACTCAGGTGAGTCTTTTTTCTTAAAGCGGTATAGGTACTGGGAGAAGCCTCCATGCCCTGTGAAAAGTTGTGTGTGCAGGAAAGTGATGTCAATATTCCTACTCAATTTATATGCGTCTGTGGCTGAGGGAAAGAAGACTTTCGTGACGCTGGCTTTGGTCTCGGTTTGGTATCTCGTCTCCCATTTCTCAATCGACCCACTCCGGATGGTCCGCTTGACAAATGAGAGAGGACATTTGTCAAAATCTGGTCTTGTTTTTATTTTTAGTGCCGCTGTTTTCGCCAGTTCATCTGCTCTTTCATTCCCCTGTATTCCAACGTGGGCTTTTACCCAGTAAAGACAGATGTTTTTACCCGAGATCTTTATTTGTTTCAGGTTCCTTTTTATCGCTAGAACTAGTGGGTTGCAGGTGTCCACGTTTCTCAATAGTTCCAGGGCTGACCTGGAGTCGCTGAAAATGTTGAACTCTTCTTCGGGGCTTTTTGCGATCATTTCTACCGCTTTATGTACGGCGTACAGCTCCGCCTGAAAGACGGTACAGTACTCCTCGAGCCTAAATTTTTTGGTTTTAGTTTCGACTGACCCATTCCACCAGGAAAGGGCAGCCCCAACTTTTCCCTCTATTTTGCTTCCGTCTGTAAATATTTGCACTGTACCCTCTCTCATGCGCAGCTGCACATCGTTTTCACTCTCCAAACATTGGAAGCCGAGGTTTTCCTCTTCAGCTGGATGAGGCCTCGCCAAGAAGCTCGCTTTTTGCTCGACAGAACGATCCCCCAGAATTTGCTGAGGCTTCCCTCTCTTCGCCTCGTAAAGGGATGCTACTTCCTTGACTCTCAGGTCAAGTGGTAGCAGTCCTGTCAGGATTAGAGCTGAATTGAGTGAGACCGTCCTGTACGACCTGCTGATCTTCTGGGCGAAGCCCCTTAAAACGGTGTTAAGCTGGTTTTGTATGTAGATTTTACCCGCAGCCCTAGCCCATACACTAGCTGCGTATAAGATTACCGGCTCCACAACGGCAGAGTAGATTGTCCTCACTACTTCTGGATTTAGTCCCCAGGTCACCTTTGCTGCGCCGGACAGCTGCTTAAAAATATTTATGGCTTTTTTGCAGACATGTGTGACGTGGCTCCGGAAGGTCATCTTCCGGTCGATTATGAGTCCTAACAGCTTGATCTCCTCGACAAGCGCAATATCAACCCCGCCCATGCGCAGCCGTGGTGTGTCGAACTTCAACTTCTTAGTTAGCAACATGGCATGGGTTTTGTGTGGTGCAAATTTTAGTTTATTTCGAACACCCCACCGCTGCACATGTGCCAGGCTGGCATTTGCTTCGGTTTCCAGATTCAGAGCCGTTTTCCCCGAAAAAATCAAGACCACGTCGTCTGCAAAGGCCTGGCAGTATGTGTTAGTTGCGTCAAGTTCGTCTAGCAGCGGGTTCAGTAGGAGATTCCAGAATGTGGGTCCTGTGATTGATCCTTGCACGCATCCTTTTGAGGTCTTCTTCCTATACTCTGCTCCGGCATATCTCACTGCGACCTTTCTATTGTCAAGGTAGTTTCCCACCAGTTTTCGGAGGTTTATTGGACAGTGTTTTTCCGCCAGGCGACTTTTTATTGCTGGCCACCATGCACTGTCAAACGCCCCCTCAATGTCTAGCGAGACAACTACCACCAAGTTTTTCTCCTTGATCTTCATATCAATATGTTGTACCATGTCGTACAAAGCGTCCTCCGTACTTCGCTGTGGCACAAAACCGTACTGCCGTGGGTTCATTTGGGGTAGCATGTGCCACCTTAGTCTCCGCACTAGCATCTTCTCCAGTACTTTTCCGAAGATGGGAAGGAGTCCGATCGGTCGGTAGGATTTTGGATGGGTATAACTGTCTTTTCCCGGTTTCCTAAGTACCACGATCGCAGCTTCCTTCCACTTTTCCGGGAAACAGGACAGCTCGAGGCATTTGTTTGTGATGGCCAAAAACATGTTTTCATGATTTCCAATGGCGGCCTCGCAGATGTCAGCCGTGAACCCGTCAGGGCCCGGCGCCTTCTTCGGGTTAAAACTCTTCGATGCATACTTGAGCTCGGCAAGAGTGAAGGGTGGATCTATTTTGTCCTCTGGGGTCCCTTCCTCCAAACGTACAGCTTCTTCCCTCATTTTAGCGTGTTCGGGGTTGTCTTCCGATTCCTCGTCATCTGGGAAGAAGGTCTCTGCCAGGGCTCTGGCGGATTTGTCTGGTTCTAATGCCTCACCATTTTGAACTATTGGCAGATCTTCGTGCCTCCTCTTTGTCTTTGAGATAACCCGGTATATGCCATCCCATACACTCTCCCTGTCCTGTCTCCCGCAAAAGCTTTTCCAGCTTTCGGTTTGAGCCTTGCATACTTGTAACTCATACTCTTCTTTTGCTTTCAGATACTCCATCACGACCCATTCCCGACGACGCGGAGCTGCGCAACGGATTCTTCCTTTCTTCCTGCACATGGACTTCTTGAGCTGGTCGAGTTCTTCGTTCCACCAAGGTAAGTACGTTTTATCTTTTTTCTTAATTTTAGGTATTGTCTTGTCACAAGTTTCTGTAATTATTTTTATTAATTTCTCTATGCATTTTTCTAGACTTTCTAAATTATTTAAATTTTCTACATAAGTTTTATCAATTTTATTTTCTAACAATGATTTGGTGAGTTCTTCACGAAAACTTTCCCAGTCTGCTTTTTTAGTGTTGTATACCCTAGTATTACTGTACTTAATTTTATTGCCGATTCCTTTTTTTGTTGTAATTCTTAGTGTTATGGCATTGTGGTCCGAACTCGTCATTTCTGTGTCCACTCTCCAGTCCTCCACGTGTCGAAGCATGTCGTCTGAACAGGCCGTAATATCCACCGTGCTCTTGTACCGCTTTCCTCCTCGAATGGTATCAAAAGTTGGTATGTCTCCGCAGTTGAGTACATGGAGGTTGAGTTCGTCCAGGGTCCCAGATAGAAGTCTTCCCCTTTCGTCTTCTCTCTCACTCCCCCACCATGCACTCCATGCGTTCACATCCCCCCCCATCAGAAATTTCGTCCCTTCTGTCTTTATGACTATTTCCCTCAGCTGGTCGAGGTATGGTTCGATATCGAGAGAGTCTTCGAAGTAAACGGACGCCACCACGGTGGTGGTGTCCTCCACTGTCAATCTTGCAACCACTATATTTTCGGTTGTCAGTGTCGGACACACCACTGCGTCCACTCCGCTGTCGAAGATGACTATCGCGGCTTTGATGACTTTTTCGCCCGTTTTAGTCCCTTGAATGACTCTTGTTCCGGGGAAGGTCTTCATTTCCCCTTTCGCCCCGACATAGGGTTCCTGTACTAGGGCATACTTCATTTTTCTGCGCCCGGCTTCGAGTATGAGCTCCTCAGTTGCTAGTTTTTTCCTTTGGAGGTTCGCCTGCACGACACGGTATTGTACGCTATCTTTGTTAACTTCTGCCCCCGTCACCACTTTAGCAGTACGCTATTGCCAATCTGGCCAGCGCATCCCACTTTTTCCGTGTAGGACACTCGCTATCGAAGGCATTATGTGCTGCGTCCTTTTTGGTCAGGCTGCAATTTCTACACTTTGGTTCTTCATTGAGGGTGAATCCAGGACAATCCGCTCTGGTGTGCGGTTCGCCGCAGTGGCTGCAGAGTACTGCTGGTTCTTTGCAATACTTCCTACTATGTCCGTAGCTGAGGCACTTTGTGCATTGGATTAGCGGGCTCTGGTCTTTCACAACTACCCTCTGCAGGTCCACGTGAATTCGTCCCGCTGAGGTCAACCGCTGCCAAATCACTGGCTTGACACGCAACACCACATGACTCGTCAGCGGATTCCTCGCACTTCGCCTATATGTGACCTGGATGTCACCCTCGCTGATATCGGTCCCTTCCAGGAGGTGCCCGTTCTGGGATCCTATTGCCCGCACCAAGTCGTCGTCAGTTACGTAATTCATCACGTCTCTGACGACTACGAGAGGGTTTTTGTTTATGGCCTCCTCGACTTTCAGATCCCCCCTGGAGTTTCTTAGTTTTGCCGATAGTTTCCCAAGATCGGTTAGGTTAGGTTAGGTTAGGTTAGGTTAGGTTAGGTTAGGTTAGGTTAGGTTAGGTTAGGTTAGGTTAGGTTAGGTTAGGTTAGGTTAGGTTAGGTTAGGTTAGGTTAGGTTAGGTTAGGTTAGGTTAGGTTAGGTTAGGTTAGGTTAGGTTAGGTTAGGTTAGGTTAGGTTAGGTTAGGTTAGGTTAGGTTAGGTTAGGTTAGGTTAGGTTAGGTTAGGTTAGGTTAGGTTAGGTTAGGTTAGGTTAGGTTAGGTTAGGTTAGGTTAGGTTAGGTTAGGTTAGGTTAGGTTAGGTTAGGTTAGGTTAGGTTAGGTTAGGTTAGGTTAGGTTAGGTTAGGTTAGGTTAGGTTAGGTTAGGTTAGGTTAGGTTAGGTTAGGTTAGGTTAGGTTAGGTTAGGTTAGGTTAGGTTTTTTTTTTTTTTTTTTTTTTTTTTTTTTTTTTTTTTTTTTTTTTTTTTTTTTTTTTTTTTACAATAGCCCACTGGCATGGAGAGACCAGTGCTTATGATCTATCTTATATCTTTTCTAGTGCCTAGTCTTGTAAGGGCCCTTTCCTTAATCTATCTCTACATACTATGCAATTTACCTACTTTCTACACATTTTTAGTGCATCCTGTGTTGCTCTACCTTAACTTATACATATCATTATCATTTCTACATTACTCTATCTAAGGCTATTCTACTTGTACTATATCTACCTTCTAAGTTTTTCTTATATCTATTTACTTTTCAGTTTCTTTGCAACTGTGTTGCTCTATTACTTATTACTATTACTTATTTTAATTACTTTATTCGTATATATGCGGTGCTTTTTGCTTATTTGTACGTATTTTATTTTTACCATCTAATAATCTTATCTTTTACATTTATTTTGCTTATTTATTTACTTTTTCCTTATATCTATTTACTTTCCATTTTCTTTGCAATTATTTTTCTCTACCACTTATTTCTATTACTTATTTTAATTACATTGTTCTATATATACTGTGCTTTTTTGCTTAATTATTCTTATACCATATTTATATACTACATTATTTTGGTTAACTATTATTATATGTTACATAATATAATATAGTTACACCTATATGAGCTACGTTTTATTTTTATCTCTTACTTTTCTGGCAATTGTTTCGCAAAATTCTATAAAATCCTCCCTTAAAACTTTATTAGATATAATTTCCGCTATGTTTTCAGTTTTTAAGTTTGTCTCAATTTTCATTTCAAGATTTAGCCTCAGATTTGCGTAGATTGGGCACTCTACTAACAAATGCTCCACATTCTCATCCTTACCTGTGTCACATGGGCACGTCGGACTCTCCTTGCGCTTGAATCGATGCAAGTACTCGGAGAACCCGCCGTGCCCCGTTAACACTTGTACCAACAGCGGATTGAGCGATAACTTTTTTATTAATTTATAAGCTAACCGGGAGTTGGGAAAAAACATTTTCGTGGTTGACGCAGTTGTTCCGGTGGTATATCTTTGCTGCCATTCCTCCAGCGTGTCCTCGCGGATCTGTCGCTTGATGAAGGATACTGGGCATCTATCATAATCCGGCTTTGTCTTCAACCCCACAGCTGCCTCTTTTGCCAATTCGTCGGCTCTTTCATTTCCCTCCAATCCCACGTGTGCCTTGATCCAAAATAATCTAATTATTTTGTCCTGCTCAGAAATTTTTAGGATATTTTGCCTTATAGCAACAACCAGTGGATGGAGGGAAATACCGCGAGTTACCGCCTCAAGAGCCGACCTAGAGTCACTGTAGAGATTGAAGCTTCTGCCGGATCTTCCTATCACCATTTCAGTAGCCTTCACCAGCGCCAGTAACTCCGCTTGGTAAACGGTGCAGAACTGCTCCAGCTTGAGCTTTTTAAACTTAATCTCCGCGGCGCCACCCCATAAAGATATCGCCGCGCCAACTTTATTGTCGATTCTGCTGCCATCTGTGTAAATTTTAAAATTGGCTTCCTCTTGCTGGACCAGCTCTGCATCGTTCGCCACCAATTTAAATTCGATGGCCTTTTGAGCCGCTGGGTGCGTCGTGTGTGCAAAAGGTGTCGGCTTCTCCACCCTCCTATCGCCAACTACTCGCAGGGAGTGACCTTTCTTAATTTCATAAAGCGAGGCTGCTTCCTTGATCCTTAGATCTAATGGAAGCATCCCTGAGAGCAGCAATGCCGCGTTTAATGAGGTAGTCCTGTAAGCCTTGATCATCTTCTGCACAAAACCGCGTTGAACCTCGTTCAGATGCTTCCTCGTCCCTATTTTATCCGCCGCTGGGGCCCAAGCACTTGCTGCATACATAATAATAGGCTCCACCACTGCGACGTATATTGTTCTGGTTATCTCCGGCGAGATCCCCCACTCCACTTTGGCTGCCTTCGCCAGTTGCTTGTACACGTTCAGTGCCTTGCGGCAGACGTTTGCAACGTGTGTATTGAACGTCAACTTATTATCTATTGTCAGCCCAAGTATTTTAATTTCCTTCGACAGGACCATGTCGACCCCCCCCATGCTCAGAAGTGGTGTGTCGTGCTTAAGCTTGTTTGTAATAACCATTGCCTTTGTTTTCTGAGGGGCGAATTTAAGCTTATTCACTTCACCCCACTCCCGAACATGTCTTAGGGCGGCATTAGCCTGTCTCTGGACTTCAAGAGCTGTCTCACCGGAGAAAACCAGAACAACGTCGTCCGCAAACGCCTGACAGTAGTCGCCTCTCGTTTCCAACGCGTTTAACAGCGGGTTCAACAGCATGTTCCAAAAGGTGGGTCCTCCTATGGAACCCTGGACACATCCCTTAGTGGTCGTCTTTATAGATTCTGCTCCCGCATACCTTACCCGGACTCTTCGACTTGTCAGGTAACTGTCCAGAACTTTGCGGATGTTTTTTGGGCATTTTGTTTCAGCTAGTCTGCATCTGATGGCGGGCCACCACGCGCTGTCGAAGGCTCCCTCTATGTCCAACGAAATGACTACTATCAGCTGACGCTCCTTGAGTTTTGTCCTTATGTGCTTCATGAGGTCATAGAGGGAGTCTTCGGTACTGCGTTGCGGTGTAAACCCGTACTGCCTAGCGTTCATGTGCTCAATGGTATGCCACCTGACTCGCCGTATCAACATCTTCTCCCAGATCTTACCTAAAACCGGCAGCAGCCCTATTGGCCGGTAAGACTTGGGTTTGGTGTAATCGTCCTTACCGGGTTTGCGCAGAACCACCACCACCGCTTCTTTCCATGCCGTGGGGAAAAGGGAGAGACTTAAGCACCGGTTTAGTAGCGCCAAGAATAATTCCGGGTTGCAATTGATGGCCGCTCTGCAGATGTCAGATGTGAGCCCGTCCAGCCCTGGAGCCTTCCTGGGGTTAAAGCTATTTGTGGCCCACTTCAGTTCATCCACCGTGAATGGAGGATCAGATGACACATCATCTTCCCCTTCATTCACTTGCTCAGCTTTTTCCCTTACTAACTTGTGGGCCACACTGTCCGTTTGAGCTTCGTCCTCAGGGTAGAAGGTCTCTGACAGAGCCCTGGCCGACTGTTCTCCTTCCAAAACTCTGCCATTGTGGACTAGGGGGATATCCTCCTGCCTGGTGATTGTACGGCCTATCACTCTGTATATCCCGTCCCACATACTTTCCCTATCCTGTTTCCCGCAGAACTCCTTCCAGCTGGTTGTTCTGGCTTTTTCAGCAAGCTGTTGGTACTCTTCTTTTGCCTGTAGATATGCTTGTACTACCCCTTCTCTACGAATTGGTGCAGCATTTGGGATGCGTCTTTTCAAAGTTTTGAGCTCCTTCTTCTTTTGTGTTAGCTCGTCGGTCCACCAAGGCAACACTGCTCTCTGTTTGCATTTGGTTTTAGGTATATTTCGTTCGCATGCTTCTTCTATAATTTTAGTGTACTCTAGTATTTTATTATTTAATTCATCTATTGTCTCTATTTTCGCTATTTCTTCCAAATTCAAATTACTTATTTCCCAATTTTGTGTTATATGTTTTCTAAATTCTGTCCAATCTGCCTTTCTAGTGTTATATTTTCTAGTTGTTCTTTTAACGTCTATACCTTTTGATCTTTCCAATTTGACCTCGAACAGTATTGCCTTGTGATCCGACACCGTTAGGTCTCCATCTAGCTTCCAATTCTCAACTTTTCCAAGCATATCTAACGTACAGACTGTAATGTCCACGCAGCTTGTGAATCTCCTGCCTCCTCTGTGGTAGTCGTATGTGGGCTGGGATCCCCGGTTCAGGATATGAAGTCCCATTTCATCTAGCGCTCCCGCAAGCTCCTCTCCTCTTCTATTTGTCTCCCTGCTTCCCCACCATATGTTCCAGGCGTTCACATCGCCTCCCAGTATCGCACCCTTGTTACCGGTTTCCCGAACTATCCTATGGATTTGTGTTATGTCCGACTCTATTTGACCGTCCCCCTCCAAGTATAGCGAGACGACAACAATTTCCCAGGCCTCAGTTCTCAGTCGTGCAACTGCAATGTTTTCTGTGGTCAGCACTGGGCACTGGGTTATATCGATGTTGGCGTCGAATACTGCAATGGCGGACTTGATGGTTTTATCCGTGTTTCCTTCACATTGCAGTATTCGGACCCCCTGGTAGGACTTCACTCTCCTGCTGGCACCGGTATACGGTTCCTGCAGCAGTGCAAACGCAACCTTCCTCTTCACCGCCTCCATCATCAGCTCGTCTGTTGCCTGTTTGCACCTCTGCAGGTTTGCCTGTATTGCGCGATACTGGTTCCTCCTTTGTTCTGTTGCTCCGTTGTCCCCATGGCTGCCCGTATCGACCTCAGCAATAGGCTACGGTGGACCTTGCGAGGGTTTCCCACCTTCTGCGGACAGGGCAGTCTGTGCTGAACGCGTTGTGCTCCACGTGGTCCATTTTGGCCTTCTGACAGTTCCTGCATGTTGGTGCTTCCGCTGCGAGGTAATCCGCACATTCCGAGCGGAGGTGTGGTCCTCCACAGTGAGCACATCTGTCTTCCTCTTCATTGCAGGTTTTCTTGCTGTGTCCATAACCCAGACACCGAGAGCATTGCACCAGTGGCGACTGGTCCTCCGCTCTCAGCCTCTGTATGTCGATATGGACACAAGTTGCTGTTGTAAGGATGTTCCAAACCTGCGGGGACACGCTGAGCACCACATGTTGTTGGTGTGGATTCCGTGCCTTCTTCTTGTACCTGATTGCGGCTCTATAATTTTCTTCCGTCACGCCTTTCAACAGGTTTTTGTTTTGAGTGCGGAGGGCTTTCAGAATGTCGTCTTCGGTATTGTAGGTGTTCACATTCCTGATAATAATTAGAGGGTCTTTATTTTTGACATCCTCTACTTTTAGATTTGCTCCTTCTCTGCTGAGTTTGTCCCTTACCCTGTCTACTTCGGTCTTTGTCTTACACCCCAGTATTATTTTTCGGTCTCTGGCCTTACGTATCCTATCTATTTGGAATCCTTCATCCTTGGCGTTTACTGTCTTCCTGATCCTGTCCATCACTTGGTCACCTGTCTCACTCTCGTCGGCAGAGGTGATCACGACCGAGTGCACGGCCGCATGCTCCGGGAGTTGCCTCTTCGGAGGACCGGCCGCTACACTCGCGTAGGTCACCTGTGCCTCTATCTCTGTATGTTTTCTTTCCATAGCTTCTCTGAGGCATTCCATTTCTTCCCTGTTCCTATCAATTTGTTTGCTGTGGGCCGCGATCTTCTCTATAAGTTCCCTGTTTAGCCTGGTCGTCTCCATTTCCACTTCCGTCTCTGTTTCCCTTCCTTCTTGTGACTCTTTGTTTGGTTTCCCACTTTTTTCGTTTCTGTCTGCCTCAGCTTCTTTTACCAGCTGGTAAAGCCTCTCCACCGCTTTGGAGATCTCGTCCTTTATCTCTTTTTTGAGATTACGAGAGCTCACCAGCTGCATTTTGGCTTTTGTGAGACAAGCTTTAGCCTCTGAGGTCCTATTGTGGTAACGTGTGGGTTGCGAGTCGGCCAGTGAGGCATCTCCGATTCCGTGTGGCGATTTTGGAATGTCAAACGTTAAGTTTTGCGAGAGCGCTGACTTGGATTTAAGTCTAGGCGGGGAAATCATTGGGGCCTTTTTTGGGGGAGTTGGAGTTTTAAGAGGCTG